>JACYFF010010365.1:13818601-13839343 GCA_017589665.1 Selenicereus undatus
TTATTAATTAGCATGCTTCTGGTAAAAAGTAACAGCCTACCTACTACACAAACACAATGGCCAAAAAGTCTGAAAATTTATCTCAATGTGATTCACATGCTCAACTAAAATAATCTCTTAAGAATAATGAAGCTTTCACACAACACCTCGTGAATTGACCCGTATTCAATCATTTAATGTAAAGATTTCAAACTCATCATACCCAATGTAAATTTCATGTAGTTTATAGATCATTTTAACTCCGGCTTAAATTTAGGCTAATCTAATCCAAACCAGATATAACCCAAAATTTCTTTTATACAGTTTTTCAGTGTTGGAGAAGTAATCAATATTGATCATTAAATGCGGTGCCACTTCGAGGGAGAAGTTGGAATTTCATGACATATTCATACGTGAATCAAATATACAGGAGAGGTTAATTTATGAAGCAATACAATTGATCTAATCATCTGTTTTTTTTTTTTTAAGGAAACAACCCTATAATTAATTATCATGACCACTAAATTAAATAAGAGGGAATAGACCTAAAAACGATAAAATATAACAAAGGCTTTTACATGTAGAATGTAAAACCTTCGAGCTTTTGAAATGGGACTCCAAAACCTTACTACAAACGAGCCCAAATCCTCAGACTTAGACCGGTGTTACGATAGAAGGTGAAAAATCTTCTGGGAAACTAAAGCAACCAGTTTTCATTGTCATCTTTTGAAATACATCCTTCCAACCAGTGTCTTCTTCTATAAGTCTAATTAAGGGCGTGTTTGGTAGGATTGAAAATCATTTTTCTACAAAATCATTTTTCATGTAAAATGATTTTCAGCTCATATTTTCTGTTGTTTGGTAAAAGTGGAAATAAAGTTCCTTGAAAAAGAGTTCGATTACCAAAGCTAAAAAAAGATACATTAGTAAAAAAACAAAAATAAGTAAGATATTTAGAAAAATGAGAATTTATATTTTGTTCTTTGAGGAATTATATTATAATATTGATGTCATCCAGATCAAAGTTGTACAATATGTACATTTGTCAATTTTTTTAATATTACCTACTACCAACAATTTGATGCTCGCAACGCTTATCGATTTCCCACCGTCGAGTAGGAATCCAAACAAAGAAGAGGAAAAACCTGGTGTGTTTCTCTATCTTGTTAACCCTGACGATAAATTGCAGAGCGTTTTGGATTTCAATGAAATCATAATTATTAGATTCACCGGCATCGGTATCGGTATTAGCATCGGAACGATAAAGTTTCGCTAATTTTTATTATGCTGCCTTAATCTTCGAACTATGTTACTGCCTTAATCTTTGAACCATATGTCAAGGAAATAGACACAGAAAGGAGAAAGAATATGAAACCGTGTAAGCACTAAAGAAACGTAAAATCAACTTACACTCCATTCAAAATGAAAATATTTTCCTTCATTCTAAAAAAATTAATTTTTCCCTGAAAACAAACTTACCCTCCTTATTTTACCAAATACCTTAAAATGAGAAAATCATTTTTACTCCTACCAAACACACCCTAAAGGTCTCAGCAATCATTTTTCATTATGACCCCAACTCAACAAAGCCATTATACTGTTTATAGAATACCTCCTGGTCACTCCATGGCCTTAGTTATTATCTGTTATTGATGATGATTAATTCCCAAGGTAGGGTCTTTAGTTCTAATTCTCCACCAAGCAGTCTTAATTCAGTGACAACAAATACTTTGCCTTTACAGATCGAGTGCGTTCATTTTAAAGATTATTATGACATCATGTTCCATTTTTAATTTCTGTACTCACAACCTGGCCGGTTGGTGCATTGAATATTTTATGACAAAGAATTTGTAGAAATAGTGGAAAGTTAGGGAATGTTGGGAGACATTGGGTAGACATTGGCTATTATGTCTTGTGATGTATACGGATCAATTTGTGCCACCATCAACAACTAAGTGTTAGTACATATGTGAACCATTATTAGCTTTTTGTAGTTATAGATCTACTCAAAATTGTAGTTGGTGGAGAAGACTATTCAGTAATGGATATTTTTCTTTTGTCAGAACAAAATAATGATAATAAAAGTTACTCTTAAGATAAAAGTCAGAATGTGGTTCTTATGAGGAGATTAACAAGATATGTGTCCGTTACAAAAATTGCTTTTTTTAATAGGTACACTTGCCCTTTGTGTTATTTCACCTTTTGCTTGTTTTTGGTCCAATAAAATTTTTAATGCTAGTTGGTTATATTCGCTGATTTTCATAATAATAGGTTATTTCACACCAGGATTAACTGCATTTTATGTATTTTGAACCTATTTACTTACTTTTGAAGGTCTTTTGAACATTTAGTTAAAAAATTACAGTGGGACAAAAAGTAGTTCCTACGATTTGTTTATCGATACAAATTGTGATCCGAATCTAGCATATATTTCAATTCCAGTGAACGAAGACTCTATAGCTTCAATCCAATTAATTCTTACCAAATTAGTATTTACAACTTGTGAGGGCCACTCATATGAGAAATCCCTGATTCATAACAAAATCAAAAATTGACTTCGTAAACTCGATAATAAAATCAGTTACTATTCTTGAATCTCAAAAAAAACATACAAAAATGACTGGGGATATTATGTGAATAATTGGTATCCTAAATATAAAATTCAAGTAGATAAGTCGAGAATTAAGAGGTCAATTTTAGTTAATCTAAGCTAAGTTTACTAGAATTCCTATTTGGTGTATGTGGAAAAAATACAATTTATGAAAAGTAGAATATCTATTTGATGTAATACAAAAAAGTTCACTTATTTGTATAATAGAAACAAAAAGCTTTAATTTGGAGCTCATAATGTGCTATTTCAAAAAGGAAATAAAGAAATTAAATCCAAATTGATCATGATCTTATTTTTAATATGACATCAGATATTGGAAATCTGACCTTTTTTTATTGGTCTTTGGATATCTGTTTTATCAAAGTCAAGCTACTGTTGGACCATAAATGAATAGGGCTCTCCCATCATGTACTTTCTCCATTCATAAAACTTGAATTTGAGATCTTATTTAAGGAAAACAAGTACCAAACTACTTGAATCAACTTGCATTGGTATAAATATATGATCAATTATGTATGCAAAAGAGTCATACGTACACAAAGTTGTGAATAGGTGACATTAACACAAAGGTAAACTTAGTAAAAATTTACTAAATATGATAATTTGACCCAAGCTTGCCTACAAAATTTTAACTGTCTTAGACAAGATTTGAGAACTTGAACCTATTGGGTCTAATCTCGTGGGGTTAGGTTGACCTATTTGGATTAGATTGATTTTTTTAATGATTTTCTCATTTGAAACTTCTACTTACACAATTATATGTGTTGTGTTCTATCTTCTACATAAAGAGCATATGATAATTATCAAAACTTACTCCAAAAGAGCAGAACTCGTACATTTTCATTCTCTTTCAAGTTTTTTTCTATCTTTTTTCGTCTCCACCACTATATTCTGTTGTTACAATAATGGCTAATACTATGCATTGTTTCTAAAATTGCCTAGCCTTTTCCAAGGATAGCCGAACACCTTATCATGTGATCAAAACAATCATGCTATTATGTAAACCAGTATGTGTTAAGAAAAATGGGAGACATATGCAGTTGACCATTTAATTTTCTCTGAGATGAACAAAAGCTATATCATTAATTGTTCGTTGGAAATTTGATGTCTACAACAATTGTTGGTTACTTTGTTTGGTTTCTTTTTGTCCTGCACTATTTGTAAGTGTTGAGTTCTGTCTTGCCCTTGTACCTTTTGGTACTATGAGGAAAAAAAAAAGAAAAACAATTAGATGACTAAGCAATTTTCTTTACTTCTTTTTTCTTTAACTGTTTACTGTTGAGAAAATATGATTCAAAAGGTTGCTAAATCTGATAGATTGGATCTTTAAAAGTATATAAACTAGATACTTTTTTATCGGAAAAATTATCTTAATGCATATAATGTTTGTTAGGGGGGGGGGAGCGGAACATATGATGAGCTTCTAAATCGTCGGGTTGACCTTCTAAACTTAAGAGTTGAGGTCGTGTTTGGCAATAATATTTTGAGTAACATTCAGTGTTTGACCAAGTCAATACACTAATCAGTCAATTTTTAGTGTTCGGTAACCTATTATTTTGACTAGCATTTTAGGTAGCGTTTAACATTTTAAGCAACGTTTTTTAAAAGCTAACACTATTAACTTTTGAGATTCAGAAGTAGCATTTCATATTGTCTATCCAAAAAATATCGTTTGAACATTTTATATTTAAAAATTATCTATATCCTTTTATGTCAATTTATATTAATCAGCTAATCCAACAGCTAAATTTACCGAATATATTTATTTCAACCACTTATCTAAGCAGCTCTGTACTAATAGCTAAATTAGAAATGCTATCAGCTACCTAAATAGCTATCCGTTACCTAAACTGCTAATTTTACTGAACAAAGCCTAAACCCAGACCCAAAATAAGACCTACTCGTATTTACCCATCCACTCGTATTGCTAGGTTTAATTTAAGGTATTTTTTTCGAAGTACATAATTTAACTGAAACGTGGAGACAGATAACCTACTACAAAAGTTGAACCCAAGTAATTATATGCCACTCCTAGCTGGTTACTTTTTTGGGGTTTGCTAATTGGACCGACCAAAAACACAAGTTATTTACTATAAATAAATATATACATACACTCCTCAATTAGGCAAATTAGTACTGTACTCAACAGTCGAATAAAGTTTTATGTAGTATATACTGATTTTTCGTAACAATCTTGCCTTCTGGATTTTCAACACTAGTTCATCTGGTCAACTTACCATTTTACTTTTTTAATCCTATAATGATTATCACTAGCTAGTTTTATTATTTACAATTATCTCACATGCAAAACTTGTTGCTAATCAAGTAAATTATCATAGACATAGATGGGGGGTGCAACAAGGATTATATATATAATCCCTTGGTTGTGGCATTCATCATGTAGCCATTAACAACACAATATTCAGCTAGCTAGCCTTCGCTATCCACCATTTTTCCAATATCAAAACACAAGAAAGCTAGAAAGAGCCATGTCTTCAAATGAAGTTGAGAAAGTATGGATCCTCGAAATACAAAAAATTTTCGAGCAAGAAGAGGAAGAAGAAGATGATCACATGGATAAGCGAACAGTCTCCATCTTCGAAGTCC
Organism: Selenicereus undatus; assembly: GCA_017589665.1. Lineage (NCBI taxonomy): Eukaryota > Viridiplantae > Streptophyta > Magnoliopsida > Caryophyllales > Cactaceae > Selenicereus > Selenicereus undatus. Next base: position 13,823,799 of record JACYFF010010365.1, read on the forward strand.
CCAAAACCCTAAAAGCCATCAAGCCGGAGGCCTATGCTCCTCAACTCATGGCCATTGGACCTTACCACCATTGGCGCGAGGATTTGTGTGAGATGGAGAGGTACAAGCTCATTGTGGCCAAGAAGGTCCAAGCCCTCTTCGAAAGCCTCAAGTTTCAAGATCTGGTCGATGAACTTGCCAAGGCTGAGCAAAAGATCCGCGCTTGCTACCATAGGTACTTGATGGTGAGTGGAGAAACATTAGCATGGATGATGGCCATTGATGGTCTTTTCTTGCTACAATTTCTCCATGTTTTTATTAATAGAAGTGAAAGCGTCCTAGTTCAATCTGCTAGGATGTCGTTCCTGGTTGATTCGAAGGGCAACAAACTAGGGTATGATTATGTGTTGAAAGATATAATGATGTTGGAGAACCAAATTCCACTCCTAGTCATGAAGAAGATTTTGAAGATCCAATGCTCAAAAGTAGAATTGGTCGACAGCATGTTGCCCCAAATGGTGTTAGGTGTTTGTAAGGAGATTGCTCCCCTAGAATTGAAGGAAGAATGTGTGATTCCCCTTTTGATGGATTGCCCCCACTTGTTGGGTGTACTTTATCATCTAATGGTACCAATGTGTGAGGAATCACAACCTGAGGAAGAGGTTAAAAATATACCTGAAAGTGAAAAGAATGGAGCCAATCAAGGATTTTGGTTTGGCAAAATAGATGACTCCACTAAGATATACAAGGATCTTTGGCAAAAGATTTCAGGGTTAGGCTTCTTTAAAAAGATCAAGAACGGGCCATTTAAGTTGATAGGTGTTTTTCAACCCATCATCTCTAAGTCAGCCTCTTACCTAGGTATATCTATTTCAAAAGTAGGCAAATCTCATGAAGGCTCGAGCAATGGTAATGAAGAAAAGAAGGCCCCTCGAGTGGAGGAAATCATGATACCTTCGGTGACAGGACTCATGGGTATAGGGGCTCAATTCCACCCAACGAGTGGGGCCATATCCTCAGTTAAGTTTGATCCTGAATTTGGCATATTTTACCTACCCGTTGTCAAATTAAATGCGAATTCAGAAGTCATACTGCGAAACCTAGTGGCATACGAGGCTTCAGCTGTTTCTGGCCCCTTAGTCCTTGCTCGTTACACAGAGCTAATGAATGGGATCGTGGACACTGCGAAGGATGCAAAGATCTTAGCAGATATAGGGATCATTAAGAGTGAGCTTAGCTATGGTGAGGTTGCGGATCTTTGGAATGGGATGAGTAAATCCATTAGGTTATCACATGTTGACTTCATTGACCAAACCATTAAAGATGTGAACAAGTACTTTGACAACACTAGGAAGGTGAAGTTGTATAGGGCAATGAAGTCCTATGTGTATGGTTCTTGGAGGGTACTTGTCATTTTGGCCACTTTCTTAGTCATAGGACTCATGTGCATTCAGTCTTTTTGTAGCGTCTATAATTGCCCTCGTATGTTCCATCTTGACACACCAAATGAGTGATGATGGTGTCTCTACAAAGATTTAGGGCGATAATGTTAATTTGGTGGCCTTCTAGCTGTCATTTCTCATTGTTAAGTCCTTTATTTCGTGGTCTTTTCTTTGTTACGTAACTAACTGTTTGTTTAATGATTAACGTGAGTACTTTTACTCCAATAAGTTATATATTTTTCTCCATCTCTTCTATCTAATATACTGATGGATAGTAATGTGTTATTTGATTTTAATATGATAATTATATGACATTTGTTTTTGAAACAACGCTAAAATGATAATATCAATTAGATGTCTCTTTTCTAAAATATGCGCCATATATATGATCTTTATTGCTGTATAATCTACAGAATGAAATACATTGACTCATCTTTAACGTATGTGTTCATCATCAATTGAACTTTTGCTAAGGGAAAAAAAATATTTTGATATTTATATGCATATGTGAATAAACTCTTAGATGGAAACAAGCATTTTACATAGCCAACCTTATCAAACACAAACTCCCGCGGCCCCCCCCCCCCCGGGCAAAAAAAAAAAAAAAACGAGTATCAATAGGGTTATATTATGTTCAACTAAGATTCTCATTAAAAATATCAAAAGATTATTGATTCACATCTCAAGAATCAAGATAGATAAGTGTTTAAGAATCATCTCAACAAAAGTCTTACATTAATAGTTGAAGGTTCAGGAATGATTTTATACTTTAATAAGGAACACTCTAAAAGAGATAAAAATTTTCCATCTTAGCATCCATTGTTACTTGAATTAAGCCCTCTATCATGAAGATGTTTAATTCACAAGCATCAGCACTCTTAAATAGGTCATCTCTCAACCCTCCTCCAAAATATATCAACCAACAGGCTTTTCATGCTTGAATGTGAAAGTGGAGTTTGTCCCAAATTAATAGAATTAAAAGACTTGAGTATATATAAGTTCATGAGTTACTCCATCCATTACCAATTAGGTTTAAATTAGAACTCATTGACCTTATACACCATGACTCTTTATTTACGACCCAATTGATATAAAATATTTAACAGAAATTCATGCCTTCAATGCATAATATTCCCTTCAATGTATACAATCGTCAAATTGGCTAAACCTAAGCTAATCTTCCACTATCCATATGACACATATATAACTATAAAAGGACAGCCCGGTGCAGAAGTATCCAGTGTTCACGCAGGGTCCGAGGAAGGGTCGTGCCCCAAGGGGTAAATTGTAGGATACATATATAACTATGTTTACCTAAATATTTGATATGAAAAATATATATAGTAGTGACTCAATCATTATATTGTCATTCTTTTCTCTTAAATATTCATAATACCTTACTAGTGGAATCTATCTGTATAACTATCTATAAAATTGAGTAACTTCATATATTTTTGTCAAGTGTCATAACTTTGTTGGATAGGTTATTAATTACTATTCAAATTTATTTTGTGTGTTTTAGCATGCATACAATTCTTTTTTTAATCTTTCTTTATGTACTCCACAAGACCTTTCATCTTCTTCTTGATCAATCACTTAGAAACGTTAGTAATAAACATTTACTTGCATATTTAAAACTAACACATGTGTAAACAAAAAAAAACAATAGATCAAAAGATTATTTAACTAATAAAATAAATTCAAATGATAAAAACGATATTATTGATGAATTAGTTATAATTTTGGACGTTGGCATATTGTTCTTTAGCCAAATTCCCTGGCTGAGGTATCCCATGAACTAGCAATTTGTTCTTTAGTGGATAATTAATTACATGTTTATGCCTAGCTTCATTCCATCAAATGCAAGTCACTAGCTCACTGTCCTTTTAAGTACATTTAAATATTTGGAAGATAATTAGCCATGTTATTAAGAGCTAATTAATTAACAAGAAACATACTCATATATAGGCAAAGAAGTGTAAACTAGGTTAATGAAGGCCAAATAGATGCTTTATAAAAGTGATAATTTGTCCCAATTGTAAAGTACACTGAAATACGACGCAATAAATGTAGCACATATGTGATAGTGTCAATTTGAGAATGAGTTACAATAGTAAAACACTAAATTTTACAAGTGTACGTTATTGTATCTTTATAAATTGATGCCGAGTAAGGATTAGTATTCAGAGATAAAGAACTTCATAAAAGTAGTTCTGATAAGAAAGTTTGATCATGATCGAACTATCAGCTCGATGCTCTAACTATGATTGTCTATGACGACACATAGGATATAGCATGAATAAACTCAAATCCTTAACCGAAAAGAAAGAAAGGATTTAGCTTAAATCTTTGTATTACAAGGAAAATAATCTTAGTATATTCGCATGTCAGTAAGACATTGGTACGTATATAATGTACATCGCTGAGAGTTTGAATAAATCGATCAACCCATTTTATTGACCTTTACCTATCATCTTAATAAATAAATAAATAAATATAGATAATAATTCAAGACGATATTTGCCATTAGGTGTGTTCGGTTGCAATGAAAATAATTTTCTTAAAAAATAATTCTCATTGTACAGCTTTTGGAAAAAGGCGGAGGAAAAAAAACCACCTTTACGTCCATGGCTAATCCTTCATAATCGATCGTCTTCTCTCTCCTCCCCAACTACACCGCGCCCGACACCGTTCTCACCAAACCGCCGCCATTACTACCGCCAACCTTACTTCGATTCTCGCTGATTCTGTGATGAGAGCTTCAACGAGTAGAGAGAGAAAATAGCGACGAGGCAGATGCGAGAAATGAGGAGATGATCATTGAGTAGAGACAAAAGTAGAAGGTCCAATTTCGATGAACTTAGATCTGATTACTGGGTCATGGGAGGATAGGGGGGCAGAGGTGGAGGAAGACACAGAAAATAATGGTGGTACGAAAGGTTGGTTGGGCAGCTTGACAAAGGCCAAAACATAAAGGGAAATAAAATATCTATATTTACCTGAAAAATTGTAACAATAAATTTATTTTCCTTGAAAAATATTTTTCATAGAAAATTATTTGCTAAAAAATAATTTTTATTACGACCAAATGCACCGTTGACATACTAGTTTCTCGATGGCAGACTTAGATTTCCCAGTTCCCACCCTTGCCCCTCCTCTCACCCGACTCCAGATTAAAAAAAGAAAAAAGAAAAAGGGATAACAACAACAGAGAAAATGTAAGGCTTATGGTCTGTTTTTTTCGTTGGTAATTTAGGGTTAGTAAAACTATAAAAGAATAAAGTTGGTTGAAGTAAGTTAAAATTAGTATTTTTAATTGAAGTTGGTTGAATTTAAAGTCAATTAAAGTGGGTTGAAGTTAGTTAAAGTTGATATATTTTTATATGAAATGAAGTTAGTTAAAATGATGATGATAAAATTGTGAAGGATGTGGTTGAAGTTGGTTGAAGTTGATTGAAACAGGTTAAAGTGGGTTGAAGTATGTATTTTTTATTAAAAATAAATTAAAGTTTGTTGAAATGGATTGAAGTGAGCAAACCGACACCGAATGATTGAACCAACCTAGGATTGCTTTGGGACCAAATAGGCCCCAATCGGCCAATGTTTTAATTTACAGATGATTTGACAAACAAAAAGAACCGCCCACTCACCCTAGGTTTAATTGAGGAAAGTTTTGAGACCAAATAACTCCAACCCTAACCTAGCTTTATTTAGAGTTGTTTTCTTCGTCGTCTTTGTTTTTGACAATCTGCTTGATCTCATAAATATAAATATCGCATCATACTACATCGTTCAACATAGATAAAAAAAAATTACAAAACAATGTCGAGTTTGACATATATTGGCGTTTTCTAGCTAAGTATTGCGTGGTGTCAAAAAATTTTATTTAATTTTCAAATGTTAACATTTTTTAAACCTTTTGTTTTAAAAAAAATTAAATTGATAGGGCAAAATGGTACACAAATTCAATATGTTTTGCTCCAATTGAAAAAAAAAAAGGGTATGATACTCAATACGATATTCATAACTTTGCTTGATCATAAATAATTGCCACCTCTACATCATGGCAAAATTCTTCACATTTTATCAACGTTACCTTTTGATAGACCATTTGACTTGAGGTAAAAAATGATAAGAGGAAGCAAGTGATTTTATTTTATTTTTTTTTTATAAAAGAGGGAATTTTATTCAATATTGGAATTAAGGAAAAGGTACATGTCCTCGAAAGCCCGGTCAGCTATGCTATTAGGGACCTCCGATTCCCAACTTCTAACGCAATAACTATAGGGTTGCAGATGGACAAGTTCATGTGCAACACGATTTCCCCCCGTCTAACAAATGACAGGAAGCAAGTGATTTATATTCATGTTGTTCAAATATATGAAGAAAGGGAATGGAAAGAAAGGTGGGGAGATCTATTAAAAATCTTCCCTCCTTATCCATTCCCCCTCATTCTGGGGTGAATAAAAAAAAAACAAACAAACAAACTGAAACATTCGACCACCTTTCCCTTGCTTCCACTTTATTTAAAATTTTTAGAAAAATTAGAGTTAACTAACTTTCATTTCCTTTCCCGTCTCCCCTCAATCCAAATAAACTGCTAGAGATTATTTGTTAAGAGTCAGTTAGAGCCAGACTACAAGTAGGATTAGGTCAGGATAAGGACGACCTATTGATCAAGGCTAGTGGATGTGGATCGAGCAACGAGCAACTTTTGGAAATGGGCAGAGTCGTTAAAACTTTCCATGGAATCAATGAGTTCAATCCGTTTTTAAATAGACTGAATTTACACAACAATTTAGTCATTGCATTCCACCACAAAAAACCCAACAGGTAAAGACATCCACACGAGCCACAGAATCTTTAATAAGGTCCGGCCAGAATTCCACAAACTAAGCTTGGCTGAGGAAGAATCTTTTTTCCCCTGAGAGACCAGAGACTCTCACATTGGAAGATTACCTTTATTTGGTACAAGCAATTTGCCCAAAATTCCAAAACTTCAACAAGATTCTCCCCAGCAATAAAACATAGGAATCATTCATCAGCTGTAGTTTTCACTCAAATCCACTTCAAAAATTCATCAAGGCTTCCTCTTCAAGCTAAAGTCCCAACTCTAGAAGAACCTGAACAAGGAAAATGACACTCCCTCCAAGTGTGCAACTCACGGCCCCAAGAAAGGAAATGACAATCTAGTTACCCATGATTCTTCAGAAAGGTCCACAAACTAGGGAAAGAGAAGCAATCAGTTAGCCACCTGCCAAGTTGAAGAAGTTTCTGATTAGTGCTTTGAAAAAGCAAAAGCATCCAAATATGAATCTAACTGTACCTTCGATTCTCATCCATGGCTCGGAAGATGCTGGAATGCCATGCATCCCATCTTCCAAATCTGTGAATTTCACATGCTGCAATTCCAAGTTGACTGCTGGTTGACCACATAATGGCTACCTCAAGACCATAGTCCTATGCCATGATCCACCATCCAGGGGATTTGTGATGGTCGTTAATAAGCTTTTCTTTTTGTTCTTTCTTTTTTTTTGGTGGCTTTTTAGGAGGCTGGTGAGGCTAAAAACAATGTGCTCTTCAATGCTTATTGCTTTGAACACAGCCAAGTTGACATATGCATAAAAGAAAAGAGCAGAAGCATCAATATTTCAATAAGTAACTAGATTAAAAGCAGGCAGGTTGGAGAATGGCAACTATGACAATCTATATTGTCCAGATTCCTCATTTAAACCCTGTCATAGCCATGCTACACACAACCCTCACATGTTGGTACAACAACGAAACACTTTAAATTCGGCTAAAATACCACAAAGTTCCATGAAAGTTGCCAATCTTTGATATTTGAAGATGCGTCGTGTCAAACACTTGCACCCAATTACACAACGCAACAGACATGACCCACAAATGGATGAAAAAAGCAACTGCAATCCCTACAGCCAAAGTTAATAAGATCTAAGAACAAGTGAACAAACACAGCAGTATATATAGTTAATTGTATACTATGATACAAGACAAAACAACAATACCGATGATGTTCAAAGAAGACAGTTTGCAGATTACAGACTTGATTCATCTTCCATCCATTTTCATTGTCTTGATCAATCGATACAACATCCCCTATAAGTTATATACAGAGGCAGACAAGTTTTGCAAGATCAGTCATTACTATATGAGCAGAGGAACAAAAAGAGGGAATAAGACATAACACCACTACTGCCAAGATAGATCTCATAGGAAGTGGCATGTGAAGGTCAAGTAGACAATCTTACCCTGAACATTATTGAAGCGCTGTTATACTCTTTTGAGTAACTCCAACCGCACACTCGTAATGGAATGAATTATTCCAAACAAACTAGATATGGCACCAAATGTGTCACCAAGAATCAAGGTGGAATCCAATGAAAAACACCACACATACCCTAAAGGTAAACAACTTTGTATCCTTTGGTCTTTACCATGATAGATTACTGGAATTTAACCCACAATTTCAACCATTTCAAACCAAACTCCCTCTTCCCTTCCATCACATGTTTACCTATGGCAATAACAACAACTCCAATGTGGGTTCCACTTTCATGGGATATGGGGCAATCCAGATTTAGACGGCCTTACCCTTACAAGCATTCACATGGGCAAAATGGCCAATTCTATGAGACCTACATAAAAAGTTTTCTGCAAACATTACCTATGACTAGTAGCATTTTTATAAATTATTATCAAAAGAAAAAAACAGAGGAGAGAATCACTCCAAAGAGTAACAATCAAAAACCAGCAAAAAACAACCAGAAAAGTAAGATGTCCACAGCACTACCTTTAACTATTAAGGTCCATTACCACTCACTAATTTCTGGGAAAAACATGAATGCTAGGTACTCAGAACAGCAGTTATCAAGACCCAATTAATCAGAATTAATTACCCAGTTGACAAAACTTGCCAAACCCCATGTTCAATCAATCAATGTCACAACAAAACCAGATTCAGCCAGAAACACATAATATTAATGAACATGCAGGAGTTTAGTGTCCAGAAATTTAAACCCAGAAAAAATTACTGAAAGGGATAATAAGAGAGAGAAAGAGAGAGAGGAGTTGAGCGCTGGATGCAGAGGTTTATCGATCGATTGCTGCAATGAGTGTAAACCAAACCAGTCCAGGAACAGATCGATGAACCGCTGCCTCCAGTGCCCTCAACCCATCTCATTTCTCAACATCAAAAAAAAAAACAAAAACAAAAACCCCACATCAACATCCTTCCCCAAATCAAACACAAATTAAAGCCCAGCAAAAGTTACATAAATTATACATCAAATACAATGTTACTTTTCAATGACAACCCAGATCTTCCAACCAAAAAGAAAAAAGAAATCAGATCTCAAACTTGAAAGATTAATAAGTGATTGTACAACCAAAAAAAGACTGAAACAAATTAATAAGCCAGATCAAGGTGAGCTGAAGTCAATCATCATAATCAAAATCATAATATAATATTAACAATAGTAATAATAATAACAATTAAAAAGAACGAGGTAGGGCGAGAGAGAAGCTTATCTGGTTTATATTTATAAGGAAGGGGCAGGAAGAGGAACGAGTGAATATCAATAATCAGTGACCAAAGAGGAAGGATTTGCAGAAACTGGGTATGTTAATTAATTTGACATTTCTCCGGTGTATGTAGGGACTTCTCCCTCTCTCCAAATGTCTCTTCTTTAATGGGTTTGGCCGTTTGGGTCATGGCGGAGGGAACGAGCTGAGTCATGTCAATGAGAGCATTTGTAAGTGTGGGTCAACTTTGGACCCTATTTTTGACACTAGTAATATCAGACACCACAAAAAATATAGATTTAAAAAGAGAGAGAGAGAGTTAGTTTTTTTTTTTTTTTCTTCATTTTCTATCCTGTGCTATGAAAATGTTAACAAACATGGGTTTCGGAAAAATTTGAAATTAGCACAAATGGGACACAGCCTCACAGGATGGATATCTGTTACCAAAAGTATCTCAACCATTCTTGTTTATAAATAGTGAAAAGATATTTTCCTTGCTGCAGGTGCCTTCTTTTTTTGGGGGGAATAAGTTTAAGGGGTTGAATTGCAAAAGATTGTTTTGAAAGTAAAACGCGGACTCATTTGACTGTCATATCTATACTATGAAATAAAAGTAATATTGTGATGATATGATTTTTTAAAATTTTTTCATAAATTTGAGATTTTGAACCGTTAGATTATTTGATTATATAATCACAACCGTTGGATTTTTAATAAAATAATTACCATCATAATTAACAATAAATAATATCTTGATTTTTTTTTGCAACAGAATCTCTTAACTACCTAAAAACAAAATATATTTTGATGTCCTTTCTTAAATCAATAAAAATAATTATCATCATAATATAATTAGATTATTTGACTATATAATCACAACTATTAGATTTTCAATAAAAATAATTACCATCATAATTAAAAGTATATTATTTCTTGACTTTTTTTTGTAGTGGAATCTATTAACTATGTAAAAACAAAATATACTTTAATAGCTTTTTCTAAATCACTGAAAATATATGTGTACTGAAGTTTATGAATGGTATTAATATTTTAGTGATTCAAGAAAAGAATAAAGTATTAAAGTTTCACTTTTCTTATTTTAATGGCAAACGCAAAGTTAGCCACTTTACATATTTTTCTTTCCATATTAGATTAAATAGAAGAGATGTAAATTAATACAAGAGCTAGACCTACACGAAATATTTTTCTTTCCAAACGTTCTTAATGCGGGATAAGGTGTTTTTCTTCTTATATTTCTTGGTCAGGAATTAAAGTTCCTAAAATCACTTTTTTTTTAATGAACAAAAAATCGCACAATGACAATTAATTAATAAGTGAAAAAATTTTATAAGTTTTTAATTGTAATAATTATTTATAAAATATTACAATATTCCAAATAGCAACCATGTCATATACAATATTTTGAGTTTTTTAAATAAAATAATGAATAACTTTTTAAGAAGAAGCAATTATTGATATGTGCAAATTATGAGAAACTATCAACTAAAATTTCTAATATATAGAAATATACTACAATAAGTTTAGCAAATATTTTTGATAGCAGCTATAATACCTTAATTTCTCTATAATAATTTGAAAATTATGATATTCTAAAAAATTATCTAACTTATTCATTGTTAAGTACTATTGATTATACATTTCCAGCTGTATATTTATGTTGGGAATTTTGCAAGTGCATGGTTGATCGCTGTAGCAAGTACGGGTGTCGATCCTCAGGGATGTGTTACGAAATTATATCGCTATAAAACTAAATGTGATACAATTGAATTAAATTGTCAAGGCTTAGTTAATTAGTAACCAATTATTTCAAAATACTACACTGGAAGATCAATATCAGGAAGAAGCTTACCCTATCCATCACCATTAACTTTAATTATGCGCAAATTATGCAAAGCAAAATCAAACTTGGATAACCGAAACACAAACAGAGAGCTTAACAAATAGGAGAGAAATTAAGCTCAACCTCTTCACCTCCAACTCCCTTTAACTCTAGCCTAGAATGAGAATATGGATCTAAACGCATATATGAACCGAATAGAAAATCTAGTTATCCAAAGAATGACCAGTACCGAAAACTCGAACATAGGCCAGACTGAAGCTCTACCAATGCGCGAAGAATATGAACTTGAACTTTGCAACTATCGCTTGACTTTAAATCTTAACAAAACAAAAATCAGTTCTAGCAAAATTCTGAATCTTGAACCAAATTTTAGAGTTTAAATCTACAATTGGAAACAAGAATAATGGTGATGAAGCACCAACACACCAAGAAGGTGGAGTCGGGCTTTTCTGGCTGGCAAAGCAAAGAAAGAAGAAGGGAGGGAGGGTTGGATATCACGTCCAAGCACATGTGAACTAAGTGAAAGAAAGACAGAAAAAGAACTGGTCTTGGATGAGGCTGGGTTAGGGGCGAAATAGGCCAGTTTGGAAGGGGAATCCAAGCCCTCGCAGAAGGTGAAAAACAGGCGCGTGCGAGCCAAGGCAAGGAAAAGAAGAAAACTGGCCCTTATGGGAGAGAATGGAAGCTGGGGCTTCAGGTTGGCTTGGCATTGGACACGCAAATCGGCGTCGTGGACTAGGCTGCGCGAGAACAAGGCGGACAAGCATAGTGTGCAGAGAGAGAAAAAGAGCCAAGAATGGAAGAGGGAGGGGTAATTGGGCCACGGTTATTGGGCTGGTTCTTCTTCTTCTTCTTTTCTCCACTTGATCCGATATTAATTTGTTGAGCACTATTTATTTTTCCGAAGCTTTTTCCAATTCCTACAAAATAAATAAAATAATATTAAAATCCTAATTTAATCATTTATTTTGGAGCAAATAATAGATAATGTAGGGTATAAATTAACTCAATGTTTGGTTGAACAGTTTACATTACTTTGTACTATATTCTTTTAAATGAATTATATGTAAATCTGCATAGTTTTATTACGAGATCATATAGATTATAGAAGATTTATTGTTCTTCATAAGGATGCTCGGGCTATTTTGCATACAACAACACAATTGGATTCATATGTAACACATGTATTATATTGTTCATCATGTTTTGGACAGTAGGTTTGCCGGAGGAGTCAAAGAAGCTTTTTTGGGAAGATCTAGATGCGGTCATCCAGGATGTGCCTCGAAGTGAGAAACTCTTCATAGGAGGAAACTTTAACAGCCATATTGGCTCAGATTCAGAGGGGTTTGATGCGGTCCACGGCGGTTTCGGTTTCGGAGTGAGAAACGCATGAGGGGTTTCTATGTTGGATTTTGCAGTGGCTTTCGAGCTGTTAGTGGTCAACTCCTTTTTCAAGAAGAAGGAGAATCACTTGGTGACATTCGAGAGCGGCCCCTGTAAGACCCAAATCGATTACTTCCTAACGAGGGCAAACAACCGGAGAGCTAGTAAGGATTGCAAGGTGATTCCCAGCGAGTGTCTGGGAACTCAACATAGGTTGTTGGTCTTGGATGCAGAGTTCAAGGGTCTTAAGAGGACGAAGAGGATAGTCGGGGACCCTAGGGTAAAGTGGTGGGCCCTCACGAAGAAGAAAGTGGGGTTAATAGCAGAGAGGATCACTGAGGAAGGAGCTTGGAGGACGGTAGAAGATGCAGATTCAATGTGGGAAGTTATGGCTGATTGTATCCGAAGGTCGGCCAAGGAAACCCTAGGTCTTTCCAGGAGGGGCGGCATCAGGATGGAGGGTGCCTGGTGGTGGACCGAAGAGGTTAAGGAGAAAGTTAAGGTGAAGAAAGAGGTCTACGCGGAGTTCACGAACAGTGGTTCGGATGAAGAGAGGGAGTCAAAGAGGATTAGATACAAGGAGGCTAAGAAGGTAGCCAAGAAAGTTGTGGCAGTAGCTAAGAGCTTGGCCTTCGATAGGCTGTATCATAGACTGGGGACCAAGGAAGGGGAAAATGAGGTTTTTAAATTAGTTAGGGCTAGGGAAAGGATGACTAGGGATTTAGGTGTGGTGAAGTGCATCAAAGACGAAAATGGTAAAGTGTTGACTGCGGATGCCGAAATCAAGGAGAGATGGCTAAGGTTCTTTGATAAACTCCTTAATGGGGAGGGGGTGGGAGACGCCCGTAGTGGGGGCGTGGAGGGGAGGGATAGGCGTCCCGTTACGAGAATAGGCGAACCTATAACTAAAGATGAGATTAAGGAGACCTTAAGAAAGACGACGAAAGGGAAGGCAGAGGGTCCAGACCAAATTCCAGTGGAAGTCTGGAAGGGCCTAGGGGAAGTGGGCCTTCAGTGGCTAACAGACCTGTTCAACGTTATTCTCAGGACCGCAAAGATGCCCAGAGAGTGGAGAGCTAGCACAGTCATCCCACTCTACAAAAACAAAGGGGATATTCAAGACTGTAATAATTTTAGGGGTATTAAGTTGCTCAACCACACAATGAAGCTATGGGAAAGGGTGATCGAGCGGAGGTTGCGAAAGGTTGTCGAGATTTCAGAGAATCAATTTGGTTTCATGCCAGGCCGGTCGACCATAGAGGCGATCTACCTCCTCAGAAGGCTCATGGGCTTGTACAGAGATAGGAAGGTGGACCTCCATATGGTGTTCATCGATCTGGAAAAAGCGTATGATAGAGTCCCAAGGGAGATGTTGTGGAGCTGTTTTGAAAAGAAAGGGGTGTCGCCCTTGTACATGCGAGTGATTAAGGACATGTACGAGGGAGGGTGGACGAGGGTGAGGACGCAGGGAGGGGTCTCTAAAGACTTCGCAGTTAGTAGGGGCCTGCACCAGGGATCTGCCTTAAGCCCGTTTCTCTTTACCTTGGTTTTGGATGAGCTCACTAGAGAGATTCAAGATGAGGTTTCATGGTGTTTGTTGTTTGCGGACGACATTGTTCTTGTCGACGAGACCAGACAGGGGGTGAAGGACAAATTGGAGAGATGGCGGCATACGCTAGAATCTCGAGGTTTTAGGTTAAGTAGATCGAAAATGGAGTACCTCCATTGTGGTTTCAGTGGAAGGATAGAACAGGGGGGAGAAATTACATTGGATGGGAGGTTGATACCAAAGGTAGCTAAGTTTAGATACCTTGGCTAGATCATCCAGCAAGATGGGGACATTGACGAGGATATTAGCCAGCGGATTAAAGTGGTTGGCAGAAATGGAAGTCGGCGTCAGAGGTGCTGTGTGAGAAGAGGGTGCCCCTAGGGTTGAAAGGTAAAGTCTATCGTATGGTAGTTAGACCGGCTGTTCTCTATGGAGCGGAGTGTTGGCCTCTAAATAAGTCGCAGGCCCAAAGGTTGAGGGTAGCTGAGATGAGGATGGTCAGGTGGATGTGCGGCTTCACGAGGAGAGACATGATTAGAAACGAAGTTATCAGGGACCTAGTTAAAGTGGCCCCCATAGAAGAGAAGTTGAGGGAATCGAGACTCCGGTGGTTCAGTCACGTGAAAAGGAGGAGTGTGGCCGCCCCAGTGAGGAGGGTTGAGCAGATCGACCCCCCTTTTGGTAAGAGAGGAAGGGGTAGACCGAAGAAGAGTCTGGACGAAGTGCTTAGAGAGGACCTGAGAGTTGCGGGTTTGATGGAGGACCTGGCCCAGGATAGGAGGCTGTGGCGGGATAGGATTAAGGTCTTAGATGACAGAGTTTCGGCTCTGTTGGGGTCACCAGTGGTAGTAGCGTAGGGCCGGTAGGGGTCTGCCGTGCGTATTTACAGGTGGAGCTTTTCTGAGAGGCAAGGCATCTGCACACCCATGGATTGTCGAGGTATGTTTCTCACCCCTGATTGATTGCTCCTTGTTTCTTTCTTTGGCTCTTTTCCTCGGTAAACGGTTAGAAATCGCTTTCCCTTTCAAACCTTTTCACAAAACTGTTTTTGTGGGTCTTTTGGAATCAACCTCTCTATGGGTAGAAATACCGATAGAGGAAAGGTTGCCTACATCTGGATCTCCCCAGACCCCGCAAAAGCGGGACCCACACTGGGAGGTTGTTGTTGTATGTTTTGGACACTTTATTTTTTTATTATTGACTATCTCATTATAACATTCTCTACAGCCGTATGATCACCTATCGGTATATGCGATTATAAATGATTGAATAGATAAACCATGAATATTTATTATAGAACCTCAACGATACCATGAAGTAGAATTGTCTATCACTCTTATTGCGCCAGTTAGTTGGAAAGAGGAGATGTATTACTTACGAAACACTGATGCTAGGTACATCAGGTACACAATATATAATTGTAATCTTCATTATATCATTGCTAATCAAATTATTACTAAGAACTTAATTTTTAAACTAGGTACAAGAAGAGAATGTGAATTCTTCATCATTGGCACCACAAATTAACGTATTATCATGTCATTTAGCATGATTTTTAGTTTCATTTTGACTACTCACAATCTTTGTCATACTTTACATCGTGTTTTTGATAATCATACGTTGTTTTAATTATTCAGTTTCAATGTTTATGCATAAAAGTACTATCTATTCATATTTTTCAATAAATTTAAGTATCCTTTTCTAAATTACAATATTAACTTTGTCTACAATTAACATTTATCGATTATTTTGACTATATATATATATATATATATATATATATATA
>JACYFF010010365.1:13854343-13866354 GCA_017589665.1 Selenicereus undatus
ATATATATATATATATATATCAATCATCTTAAGATCGCTTCAAAAGCTAAGTAGGATAATTGAAATTGCTTAATTAGAAAAGACATGTAGATCTTAAAAATAACAAGCATTGGATAGGAATCAACCAAAAAAAAAAAAAGGAAGTGCTGGGTGGGATAGATAATAACAATTAAATCCACAGATAGAAAGGTTAAGATAAAAAATAAAAGTCTAATAAAAATAGTGGTATCAAATAATTCATTAGATAAAATTTTTAAAACTCCACATAAACCTAACCAAATATAACTTTTTTAAGAATATAAAATAAAATTTGGTGTGCTCTAAAAGCAGAACAGTAGCAGATTAACTAATATTCCGTACAACAAATAAAATTGGAATTTATTTTTTGCGAGTACATATCAAACCAAGTGATTAAACTCATCAAGCATGACGGTTCTAATACTAGCTAGGAATACATAATGGAAGAAACATTATCCACAGGATAGGAATTTATTCTATCTAACCAAACATTACTACCCACATTTTTTACCCTTCCTTTTCCGTCATAAATGCATTTCCAAACGGAACTGTTACACTTAAATCCACTTCCGAATGCAATTTGCCACACCCTGTCTCCTTTTTTTACCCTTCCTTTAGCCTCAAGGTAGCTTAGTTCGTACCAAATTGATGATGAAGAAGTATTGCCAAATCTATATAGAGTCATCCTCGAAGCTTCGGAGTCTTCTTTCGTAAGCTTGAGGCCTTCTTCAACGACATCGATAACTGCCCTTCCCCCTGCATGGATGCAAAAATGCTCGAACGCCTTCTTAAAATTTGGCACATAAAGATTCTTGTGTGTTGAAAATTTTCTTCGGAGAACTGATACCACATAAAGGAACTGTTCCGAGTAGGGCAACACAAGAGGGGCTAGCTTGGATATGTTTGTTTTCAATGCTTTGCTCGCTTTTTGTACGAGAGCCCTTGAGAGTGCAACTCCTACATTTCCTATTTTTACCATGAAATTAAGTAGCATAATTTAAATACAATTAGTAATTACTTTTTGGAAAGTAAGTACTAACTCTGCAAAGAGAATAATAGCTTTTTAAGATGAGAAAGAACGAATAAATAATACCCTCCCAACGTAGAGTCTCCTATGAGCTCAGCCCTGATCTAAGATAGGGGAGTAGGGAATAAAGGCTAGCTTACTCCTAGCTAGTGGTCACTAAGCTAGCTGTAGCTAGGTTGGTTCAATTATATGCATATATTCTCATTTGACCCAATGTCATATGATATGATTTGTATCAACTTTTTAACATGGAATTAAAGTTGAATGCTATTTTTTTTAATTAATACCTAGAGCAGAGAAAAAGAAAGATTTCTGAGTGAGGGTCCAATTTTACCAACTCTAGATTAGGTGGAAGTTAGTTTAAGAATTAATACATAAAGTGCTTAATGCAATATAATAAAACATATATAATATTGAAGACATTAGTTTTACTATAATTTTAAACCAGTTCACGTATTTAAAAATTAGTATCTTACTATAAGATATTTTTTAAGTGTCTTGTATGAGCTTGAAAGTCGTATTATCATGTATCATTAAATTTTAAAGAATGGTATGTTTGAATAATGGAAGGGTGTTACCACTTATAACTTGTGAAAAATTAAATTTTTTATCCATATTTTTTTACAATTAGAAAATTATACATATAATATGGATTTGCAAATGAAGCTGATCCGATTACAGTGTCATTTTTTACTCGTTAGCGTAGCCAACAAATATTAGAGTTCTAGTACCATTCATAATTGATATTCTAATAGTTGAAAAGTTGATAATGTTAAATCTTTTACATATTAATTATTTTGATCAAGACAAGATACTTAAGAGATGCCTTGCTTTAACGCATATGTCACCATCCATCAAAATTTTATGAATGAAAATTATAAAGGTCTATGAATTTTGGGACAGAGAGAATGAGCCAAAGCATCTTCCACCTGTTTGAATTAGGGACAACACAGCCAATACTTTAGGAGATGAAGACTACTAGACTAGGGATGGGCATGGGCATGGGCATGGGCAGGGGCAGGTTTGAGGTAGGTTGAGCTATATCCATATCATATTTATTTTCAAAAATTATACCCATAATACTCAAACTCATATTATCAGGTTTTAGATAATTATACCCATACTCGTATTTGCCGAATTTTTTGGTTTTCAAATTTTATTCGTGTACATATAGAGAAAGTAAAGTGCCAAAAATATCACCCATATTTAACCCTTATTCGTATACATGTTATATTTGATTAGTAATTTCGATGAATGCTAATAAGAGAATATTTCAAATTAGACTCATGAAAATTAAAATTGTAAAATTTTAATTTTTTGTTTCTATATTAGTTGACAGTTGACACTCTATAATTAGAGTTTCATATCCACTGTTTGTATTGGATTGTTAGCATATTTTTTCTTCGCCTTTTATTCGAATGTAACACTCATTTTCATACACATACCATTTAAAATTCATTTTTACCACGTAGGTGTTAAGTAGGGTGAATTTTAATTATATTTTTTGAATTCAAGTAACGCTCCTATACTTAATGAGGAACCCCCTTCTCCATGAGTAAGAACGTCAAGTTCGAGCCCTGGGCTTACAATGGTTCACGCTTGGAATGCGTACATTGCAAGTGGATCACCTGGGCCCAGAAATCAATGGACCAACATTACATTTGTGAAGTTGGATTGGACTATCCTTAATCACGAGCCCAATAAGGAAGCCTCCTCTGGCACCCCCTCCCCGAAAAAAGTAAGTGAAAAAAACAACGGAATTCTCGACTTTTGCACAAATTAGAGCACCTGGACCTGGACAACACGCGTTTCACAGAGTGGGCCCATTGCCACATGGTTGCTGCTAATTTGTTCTCTTGCAAGTGCCTCGCGGGTACGAACGGAAATGCGTTCCATCCTTCGTTCCCCGTTTTTCTGTCCTTTTGTGATTTTTTTTTTGTTTTTTTTCCTTCTTAAAGATATTATTGGACTTATTAAAAAAAAGATTTTATATCTTGAGATGGGTCTATTATAAATATTTTATTGAGTTATTTAAGTTAGAGTTCCATGGGTTGCAAGTGAAGGAATATGAGTTCCAAAAAATTAGAACGATCACTGATGTGGTAGGATGAAGTTTCAAAATATGAAATGTGGATTGTGAATGCTCTCATATGATAGTCCAGGTTTTTAAATATGATATATTTTTTAATTCTTTAAAAACTCTTCTTATTTTCGTGGTTCCCTTCCCAATTTTTTTTATTAACTTTCTTCATCCATGTTATGCCAAGTCACTGACAATATGTATATCATACTTTTGGGAGCACATACTTTCAAGAGTCACATCAATAAATATATATTAAAAAATTTAATATGTGACAAATATATTTATAAAAAAATATATACATGTGGACAATGAAGACATGTGCTCCTTAAAGCACGTAAAAAATCGTCCATCACTAGTTCTAGACTTAAAGTTGATGTATTATTGTGGATTGATCATTTTGTTGTCCTCAAAAAGCTGTTACCTTACCTTACTATCTAGCCCTTTTGCTATTGGCATGTAATAAAAAATTTATAAAAATGCATGACGGCATGAGGATAAGGGGTCCATTTTTAACCTTCTTTTGGTTTTTTGGGATGATTATGTTCTACTTTTGAGTGAATTAGGTGACATAATATGATTAAGATTTTGTTTGTGGGGTTGAAGATGCTGAGAAATATGATTAATTAATTAAAACATTTTGGATTTGTGATTCATTTGATTTGGTGTGCCAATAATTGTGTAACTGTTTTGATATGTCGACAAGGATGATCCAGCGGTTATGGATGGTTGCTTGAAAATGCATCCTTGTGTGGGGGTGTTTGTTAACATGAGTGTGCAAATTAGTCAACTTTTAGAAAGGTCAAGATTAAGATAGACTTACATTAATTTATTTAGGGTCAATATCTAAGTCTAGTTATTTAACGTGTTATTTCTTACAAAAATGAATCTCGTGCTTCGCACATATTTTTGTTAATGTTTATTTAATAATAATGAAATAAAAATATTATCATTGGTGACATCTAAAATATACTATAATCTACAATAATTATTGAAACAAATAAAATTTTAAAATAAATGTGAATGAAATTACAATAGTTAATTAATTTTAAATATTAATTTTTCACATAGTATTTTCAATATTCTTGGTTCACGATTTAAATATCAGATTTGGCTAAATTCTAAGAAAATAGTAATATAAAAATGAACCTATAGTCTATATACAGTTGTTTTAAATAGAAGAATGAATTTATGACTTTCAATTTGGTCATGTGACTTTCAATTTATCTAAATTATAATATATTAACTTTTACTTTTTCAATAAATATTATTGTTTCATTTATCTAAATTTTACTCTTTATTGGGGTGATCATAAAATAATTAACCACAAACATTTTGTTCTCAAGAGTTATTTGAGTTTCGTAATTATCAATATTCGATGATTATTTTAAATACTAATTACGTTGTCTTACAATACACATTTTGCGTAGTCAAATTGAATTGATTAAGGTTAAAGTGTGTGTACTGATTTGCAGACCATTTTTAAAGGGTACATCAAATCATTATTAATTTTTTGTTTTATTGTTTATGGACTAATGTTTATAATTGGCAAACAAATTGCAAAAAAGATTAACACGTTTATTGTTTTATTTCATTTTATATATAGTAAACCCCTTTTTTACTTCTGACACTCTGTAGCCAAAGGATTATATTAATATACAGTTATTACTGTCTACAAACTAATTTAATTATAAAACTTTTTTTGACTTGTCAAAATGCACGAGCATAAGTGTATGTGAAACCTTTATGATAACAACAATATACTTTTATTGTTTTATATCATTTTATAGTGAAATTATTTTTGACCTTCCAAAGCTATTTATTGTCAACTAAATCTAATTGTAAAACTAATTTTTGACTTTTAAATTTTAGGAGTAAAAGAGTACATTAAATTATTATTATTATGACATTTGATAATAAAGAAAAAATGCAAGAAAAAAAGAAGATAGCTAATAATAATGTGACATTTGTCAATTTACGTCAACCATTCATCCCATTCAGTTTTATATTATTTATATGATTACAATAGATAAGCAATTTTATGTATGGATATGTCATTTCATGGATCAAGTTGAATTCAAAGTGTCTAAAAATTTAGTTTAGGTGTTTGATTAATGGTGGAAGTATCCAGAAATGGAACGCGTAAGGGCAATATATCAATAATAAAAAAAATCATATGGATCAAAAGACTACAATATAATTGACACAATTACCTTGATCATCAACATCTTGGTAAACAGACTTGTAAGCTTCATCATCAGCACCAATATGTGTCCTCACAAAATGAAGAAGCTTATACTTAGCTGCCCATTTATCTTGCCTCCTGTTTGACAACAAAATCCCAGCTCCTCCCATCCTAAACAAAGCATTTGACAAAATCATAGCCTTAACTTTGCCTTTGTATACATTGGGTGTCACAGCTTCCATGCTCAAAACCAAAGCCAAGCAATTCTTGTGCACCTTAAGAAGATCCTTAGCCAAACCCACCCCCAAAATCCCAGCACTACATCCCATGCCACTCAAGCTTACACTCCTTACATTGCTCCTTAACCCAAATTTGTTCACAATCATGGATGACAATGAAGGAGTTGGGCAAAAGAGGCTACAATTTGTGACCAAAATGTCTATGTCTTTAGGGTTTATTTTGTTCTTGGATAATAGGGTTTCGACTATCTCGAATAGCACCATCTGGGTTTCTTCCTGGGTATGACTCAGAGTTGTTCTAGGGCACGAGTCATGTATGGCTTGGGGGACACAAGCATCGGGTCCTATCCCGGACCTTTGGTTCAATTTGAGTAGGAAGTCGATCATGGACCGGTCTACTTTGTTGCCATTTTCGAGGTACTCCTTTAAGCTCTCAGTGGGGACTCGGAGGTGGTCCGGTGGGCGGTAGCAAGAGAAGTCGAGGAGGTAGATGGTGGTGGATTTGAGGTATAGCCAGAGGATCAGGAGTGTAATGGCTAGGGTTGTCAAGATGTGGAGGTGAGTTAAGTAAATGGTTTGTTCTTCAACAATGTTGGTGATTGGAAATCGGTAGTGTTTCAAGAAATTTGGGACCAACATTTTGTGTCTTATAAGTATAATTTGAGGTTTTTATGCAAGTATATATATTTAAGGGTTAGGCTCAATATAGACTTTGAGCCTGACAACATATATTTTGCCCAAGGAGAAACCCAAGCAAAAACTTCAACTCGATTCGATTATGAAACAAAACTTTGATTAATACTGGATAAAACCTAATGTGATACATATACTTTTGTGAGATTTAAGGATTAGAGATTTGAACTTTTGAACTTGTGGGTACAGGCTGGGTGTTGGGTGGGTCTTTCATGAAAGAAGTGGCGGTTGCGTAGGCATACTTATGAATTTAGCTTTTGAGATAAATAAAGTCTTTTAGGTAGGTGTTACAGTTGTAGATATTACTTTTAAAATATCGACTAAAACAATATCTTTATTTCTCCCATTTTTTATTTTACCTAGCTATATCGTCTAAATTTATGTATGTTGAGCTCATTTTATTACGCATCAAAAATCAATTGAATTTCATACATCCAGAATGTATGCAGGGATGTGTCAAGATCTTAATATAAACAGTAATTGAGGGGGGGGGGGATTTTGTAAAGAAAGTGGGGGCCGAATGCAATGGCGGAGGAAGAGGATATACAAATTTAGTTGACGACATTCCTGCTTCATGCACGTTGCATGACGAGCGGTTCTGCAATGGTACGTTATTGTCACCAAACTCTGAGAACAGCAGGTGATTTTGGGTCCAATTGTCCAACCAAAGAGTATTTCTACTATCATTTTTAATTGTACTTAAATATCATTTAATTTTATAGTTAGATTAATTATTCGACTTAGAAGGCTCATGAGATTATACCGAGATAGAAAGGTAAATCTTCATATAGTGTTTATTGATATGGAAAAGGCATGTGGTAGAATCCCACGTGAGGTGTTAAGGAAATACTTGGAAAAGAAAGGAGTGTCTTCGGTGTATATTCAATTTATTAAGGATATGTATGAAGCAGGTAGGACGAGTGTTAGGATGCCTGGAGGAGTTACCAATGACTTCTATGTTGGTATGAGCCTGTATTAGGGTTCTGCTTTAAGCCCCCTTTCTATTCACTCTAGTCATGGATGAACTCACAAAAAGGATTCAAGATGAATTACCCTGGTGTATGTTATTCGCAGATGATATTATTCTTCTTGATGAGACCAGGGAGGGAGTTAATGGAAAACTGGAGCAATGGAGACATACATTAGAGTCTAGAGGCTTTAGAATTAGTAGATCGAAGACTCAATACCTTCATTGCTATTTCAGTGGAAGGGAAGATGCGAGGGGAGAAGTCACCTTTGAGGAGATGCAGATACCAAAGTTCGAAAAGTTTAAATATCTAGGCTCGATCATTCATTATGAAGGGGACATTGACGAAGATATTAGCCATCGCATAAAAGTGGGCTGACAAAAATGGAAGTATGCTTCAGGTGTGCTGTGCGATAACAGAATGCTTGTAGGACTAAAAGGCAAAGTTTATCATATGGTAGTTAGACTTGTTGTGTTATATGGATCGGAGTATTGGCCTATAAAGAAGACTCATGTTCAAAGGTTAATGGTAGCAGAGATGAAGATGATTAGATGGACATATAGTTATACGAGATTGGATATAATTAGTAATAGAGTGATCAGAGACTTAGTTAAAGTGACCCCCATTGAAGATAAGGTGAGAGAAATAAGACTCAGATGGTTTGGTTATGTGAAAAGAAGGAATGCGGACGCTCCAATGAGGAGAGGTGAGAGTATTACCATCCCAATGGGTAAAAGACGAAAGGGACGACCACAGAAGAGTTTGGACGAGGTGATTAGAGAGAATTTGAAAGTTGTAGGGTTAACGGAGGACATGGCTCAGGATAGGAGACTGTGAAGGGATAGGATTACGATCTTAGATCGTAGAGAGTTAGCCTCGTAGTTGGTCACCCGGTTGCAGTAGAGTGGGTTTGTTTGTGGTTTTTTTTTCTTTTCGTATGTTCTGTTTGCATGCAGGTAGTTCATGCATTTGGGAAGAGACATTGTTTGTCTACATCAGTTTGTTAAGGTACAGTATCTCCCTTTACCTTGTTGCACTTATAGTTACATAGTTACTGCCACCTAATTTTTTCGTATTTTTTAATTCATTCCCTACGACTTATCCTTAGTTTTTCTCCATAAAAAAAAGGTTTTCACAAAATGTTTTCTATAAAGTGTCTTCACAAAATCCTTCTTCTATAAAATGTTTTCACAAAATTGAATTTTTGTGGGTCTCTTGAAATCAGCCTCTGTACGGGCAGAATTCTCGATAGAGGTAAGGTTGCCTATATCTGGACCTCCTCAGACCCCGCGAAAGTGGGACCCACTTTGAAAGTTGTTGTATTAATTATTTTGGCTATAAACTAAATGATAAATAAGTTAAAAAAATAGAAGTAATCTTTGCTATGACAATTGCAGTCAAAATCACCTATTATTCTAGTGATTGGTGTTGGAAGAATAAGAAGAACAATGGCTAGAAGATTGACAGAATAAACTGAGTCGTGAATAAACTACTGCCTTGAAAGCAATTACGACTTGACTGTGGTGCAAATCAATATAGCCGGTTGCTCCCCAAGGTTAACTCAGCACTCTTGAACGCGTGCACTTCGCAGCCAAGAGTTTGGAGTATACAGTACGTAACCCAGAATGCAGAGACGAAGAAAAAGAAGAGATGAGAGAAATGTGAGAGCTGGTGTATTGAACCCTGCTGCTAAGGCCTCTATTTATAGGGGGGAAATGGCTATTACAAAGCCATTAAAATGACATAAGATGAGGCCAAAAATCTGGCCATTAAGAACATAGAATAAGGTAGAAGATCTGGCAGCATTCAAGGTGAGGAGAAAAATCAAGAAGCCTATAACGGTAGGGAGTAATTTATGGAGGATTTAGCGTAATCTGTTACAAAAATGTTTAAACAGATTTCTCCCAAAAAGCTAGATTAGACCCCCAACCTGCTGCCCGCGCCGCGCCCGGCCCGAACGGGCGGGCGGCGGCGCGTGTGCGCTTGTAGTGGCCCTAAACACCCTCAACCCCATAAAGTCTGGTATCAAGTTATTCAACATGGGTAAGGAGAATGAGATATATGAATCCTTCAAATCACCATTCAAAAGTTCCATGTGGGACAAGTGTGAAAGAGAGAGAGGAGAAGAAAAGTTTATCTTGTTGCCATTACTCTAACAATTGGGTGACGATAATGTACTGTCGTAACTCGGAGGCCAGGACTACTTGTGATTGTGCAAGTTGCATGAAAGCAGAAAATGTCATTAGCTTCATAAAAACACCCTCTTTTTTTTGGGAATATTAGACATAAACAATCCATTCTTTGGAGTCTTGGACGAAAATACACCAACTTTTTTTTTTCTTAGATATCAATAGTCTTGCATTTAGGGGTTGTTTTTCGTTAATAAACTGCCATCGATTTTCAAACACTTTGACTTGCCGGAAAGCTAATATGTTTGATGATTTTGAACATGTGCATGGTAGTAAAACCAACTAACTAACTCAATTTGATGTTAATTTTAAAGTTTCGGTTGTGAAAATTTGGAGTCAATCTTGGGTTCAAATTGCGATAGTGCTTATTAATTTTGAATATCTATTAACAAATTAATAAGAATAAGTTAATAAGTCCCACCATCATACACGTGATCAGCACCACCTGATACATAAGCTTTCCAACGAGTCAAGTTGTTTGAAAATCGATGCCAGTTGATTTGAAAAACTATCCCTAAATATCACACTATTGATGTTCAAGAAACAATTAATATATTTTCATCCAGTATCCCCAAAAGTTAGATTATTTATGTCCACTGTGCCTTTTTCCCCCCTCTTCCTCTTCCATTGCAATCAGCTTGAACTTTCTTTCTAGAATCTCTTTCTGCCCCCCTCCCAATTATTGTTTGTATTAAACTTGTTATCTTTCGATGTTTTATTACGACCTTTTTTTCATCAATTTTCAAAATATATCAGGCTGCAATCTTCTAATTGCCTCAATAGGTTAATCTCCATGTTGAAGTGACAAGATTGGTTAAAAGTTAGGTTACAATTATTGAATCAAAGATTTGTGTCTGATGCTTTGATTAGGTTACTCAGGCCCACTATAGATAAATATTTTCTGCATGACCTATGCAATGCAAATGAGAAAGCTGAATCTCCTGTAACTTATGCTCTTGTTTTGACACATAAAATTTCAGGAAAATATGGGTGATTATTTGCAAACTACGTACAATATATGCACACTACAAGAAAAGTATTCTGAATTTTGATAGAATTTGTGAGGGAAAAATACTTCCCTTGAAATATATGCTAATGCTTTAGCTGGGGATGCCAGGCACGTGACAGAGGATTTTCTTTTTTTTTTGGAAAAAAATATAGCAAGTTGTAAAACTGTGAGAAGATCGAGAGAATCTCTTGCAACCTTTACAGCCTTATCATGACAGTGTATTGTCAAGAGGAGATGTGGTGGCATCCGGGGCATGACTGGTCTCGTTGGTGCGGATGTACATTATGGCATGGATCGAATTCATTGCCCAAGCAATGAATGCCTTCAATTCGTTCTGCGACTACAAATTTACCTCTAAAAACAGACGGAAATTTGACAGACAAAACCCTGTCAATATAGTGAAGGATAATTTGACCGAAAAGTTTGTCAAATTTTTTAAAAAATATTTTTTTTTTGAAAATATTGATGAAATATTGACAGGTCCATTAAAATTTTGAAAATTACTTTTAACAATTTTGATAGAAAAGGTTAGGTCCATCAAAATTTTGAAAATTGCTTCGAATAGTTTTTATGGAAAAGAACAGGTTTGTCAAAATTTTGAACATGATTTTTAAAAATTTTGACGGAAAAAGGTAGATCGATCAAAATCTTGAAAATTACTTTTAATTTTTTTTAAAATAATGACCCTTATATTGACGAACCCATCACTATTGCCAATTTGCCCTAATGTGCGATCTCTGTCTCTACTTGTTTGAACCCAATTGTAAAACCCTGTTGATTAATACTTGTTTAAATATTGTAATTATTTTAAGTTTGTATTAATAATATGAATATAATGTTAATTAGAGCAGGCTGCAGCATGAAATTTTGGCTTTGCAATAGATATGTCCAAGTAAATTACAAACTCATTGAACGCAATGAAGCACAGATATATCTGACGCATAGATGTATACGCGCCCTGCGTTTGGGCGACGCAAAATTTTGACCCGAGAAAAATTACAACAAAATATGTGAATGCAATTTAGCCACTTGTATGCTATAAGTTCAGAGATGTGATTTAATTGGTATGAGATAAACTTGAATTGATTTTGATTAGACCAAAGAAAATAGAGGAAAAAAAAAGAAGGTGAGTTTCGTTTGGTAAATAGCTGTTAACTGTTAGTTGTTTGTATTAGTTGTTAGTTGTTAGTTGTTGGAGTTAACTGTTTGTATTAATTGTTTGAATTAGCTGTTTGTTGAAAAACTCTTTGGTAAAATTAGCTGTTTCTAACAAAGTTGTAAGATAAAAAACTAATTCTTCAAAAAGCTCTTCTAAAAAGCCTATAGAATTAGCTTTTTTAAATTAGCTTTTTAAATTTAAAAAGCTCTTTTAAAAAACTCTTTCACCAAATAGTTAAATTAGCTTTTTTATTTAGTTAAAAAGCTAATTTTAATTAAATTTTTTTTTATTAAAAAGCTCTTTAAAAAATTATTTGTCAAATATGGCCGAAAAGGCGGGAGAGGCGTGGGCAGTGTGATGGGTTTTTTTTTTTAAAAAAAGAAAAGGGGGCTCGCTCTTTTTCAATTTTTGTTTTTTTAGCAAAGACATTTGCATAGTAATCAA
>JACYFF010010365.1:13866754-13895648 GCA_017589665.1 Selenicereus undatus
TTTTTCAATTTTTGTTTTTTTAGCAAAGACATTTGCATAGTAATCAAACGCAACTTCCAACCTTCTCTCTCACTTCTCCTCTGCCCCCCCTCCCCCGCCGCCACGGGCCTCCTACTGCCGGTCCACCAGCACCGTCCGACCACCCGCCGTTCTCCGCCCATCGCCCACTGCCACAGCACCGCTGCCTTTCCTTTTTTCTCTCTGTCTCCCTTCTCTGCTTCGTGCAAAACAGGACAGCCGCCCTGCTCGGCCGTCCGGCAGCCTTTCCGGCCAGCAACCCACCGCAGCGCCGCCGTGCTTGACATCTTTCACCTTCACCAACTCCATCTCTTTTTCTCCTTCAAAGGTAACCCACATTCTACCCATCTTTCATCCATATTTAGACCATATAATTATGAAATTTGCTTGGATTGGTAATCAATTATACTGAACTTAGTTTATTTGTGCAAACTGATTGTGAAATTGTGAGACCCATGATGGAATTGATTTGGGGTATGTGTGTATGTTAGTAAATTGAGTGGGCCATGCTTGAAGTTGTGAATTAGAGTAATTGAATGATTTTAATGAAACTTTGGCCTTAGTTGGGTGAAGGAGCGACTAAAATTGGTTAAGTTGGGGGAGTTATGTGAACTGAATGGTTTAAGGGCCTAACTAAGTTTCATGGAGCATTTGAGATTATTTAGTTAAATTAAGCTAATCAAGCAAGTTTAAAGTCTAATTAGTAGCCTTGGTGGGTTAGGTTGAGGAGGTATGGGATTAACTAAATCCCTTGAAGAATAATTATGGGATGTTAGGTAGGGAATAGAGTGTTTAAGTGATAGGAAGTGAGTGAATGATGTGAGTACTTGGGGTTTAATCATGTTATATGGAGTGAGCTAGGAGCCTCATGAATTAATTGTCCTTTGGGTACTCTCAATTTGGAGACAATTTGGTTGAGTACGTGTGTGAGTGAAAATCAACTAATAAGAGAAAAGAAAGAGAATTCTAAGTGTTCAGAGGGTACAGAAAAGTTAGCCATTGGGAGTATTATAATTTTAAAGGCATTACTTGGAAGTTAATTATCTTGTGCAAAAAAAAAGGGGCTAAATGAATGAGAATTAGCATAAGAACTAAAGTTTACAAAATTTCGGAGAAGTCAGAGAACTAATGGCAAAATAAAGTAGCAAAAGGTTGCATGGTATTATGACATGGAGCTTACTTGTGTCACTTGAATTAGGGAAAGATCAAAGGTACGGTCTTTTGTAAGACTACCTTAATCACAAATGAAGGAAATTTATAATTATCATTTACTAGTTCCCGAAGATTTATAGAAAAGAAAATGGTCGTACACCGAGACTTGGAAGTAAATAAGTCATTGTAACAGTTACAGTCACCGTCACTGTCACAATTACCGTCATCGTCGCAATAACAGTCATACCAATAGTCAAATAAACCCTCACTAATCGATCCGGACGATTGAATAAGTCTACATATCTATGATGATTTTTATGATGATCTCACAGTCTTGCCAGCAATTGAATTCTAATATGGGTCCTAACCTAGGTCAATAATAAACTTCTAATAAATCATCGACCAAACTTCTAATATGCGCGAGTTCACTGGCTCTCAAAATTGTATTTTTTCTGTACAAGGGTAATGTGTTGGGTCTAGAGCTCATTTCTATCTTATTTCTCTCTTATTATGTTTTCTTAATTGTTTCAGGGAAAGAAACGCAAGATACAGAGGAGCAAGAAGTGGAAATGTCAGAGGAAGCATAAAGCACTAAGCATAGAGCGCTGGCTCAGGATAGTAGCCTTATCTCGGTACACTCTTAAATACGTCATAGTCGCACTTGTGGCTTGGTCATTGGGAAATTTTTTGTGACTAGAACCGATGAAGTGTTTTATTTTTGGTTGTGAATTTTATTTTGGTAGAACACTACCTTTGATGGTTCAAGTGGCATAAGAATGACTTTGGGTTGTGAATTATAAGTGCTAGATGGAGATACTGGAATATCTTCCGTTGTGCTTAACAGTTATAGCCCAATTATGAAATGAGTCTATGGTACATACCTATGTACTATGTTAATATACACACCTATATAAAGAAGTATTCCACTATCATTGCCCAACAAACACGAAAATTTTGAGCTCAACAAACCTAATTCGAATTTGCCCATGCGAAAGGTTGACTTAATTGGACCCAACAAACATAATTTTACTACCCTTATTCGAATTTGGACTGCCCACTATACAAACGTATACATCCAGACACTGCGTATTTGAATTTGCCCATGCACGTACGAGAAAATTTTGAGCAAAATCAGCAGTAAAAAGCAATAGATACATGATTCATACTGAAAATTAGCAAGAATACGTACTTAAATCAATGGATTTTGAGGAACAAATTATAGTTGAGGTAGAAAATTTGCTTATTGAAGAGAGGAGTTTATGCTGGAGATATGTTTGATAAAATTCCTCAAACAAACAATTATATATCAATCTTCAATGCAAAGTATATCTATCTAGTGGAACTTTTAAAGTTAAAAATCGTTGCACATAAGGTGTTCGACAAAATTCTCCAAACGCACGATTGTAATAGCAAAAATCGTCGCACATTAGCTGACAAAGAAGGTACACTGATTTAGTTAAAAGGCTCACTACAGTGTGAAAAGTGTAAAAAAGGTTTCACTGCATTTTTGCAAAGATACACCAAAATATTTGAAATGATAACAGTCTCAAGTTCTGTTATTCATAGAATAACTATAAGTAAATGAAGATAATAATTACTGACATCATTCTTATATTATAGGTTTCCAGAATCTAGAACCCAACGAACAAGAATATGGTCGTCAAGCAATAGGTATGTATAACTTATACTTCCAAAACCCAGTGCAATGTCATGTAACTAGTGAATTGTTAAAGTAATTGTCATAGAGCTCATATAACGACAGGTACGTATGATTTATACTTCCAAGAACATGGTGCTGTATGCACTATAACTCATGGCCAAAAAAGAAGGTAGTCATAGTGCTCATATATAATTATAGTAACAATTTTTTAAATTTCATTACATGTGTGTTGTGTGTAAGAAATGTTTCTCTATGTAACTAAAATCCATCCATATACGTAAAATAACTTTGTTTGTGCGACTCTTGAAAACTAGAAAATATGGATGCTAGTAATGGTTCTTATTCGGTAATGGTGGGTTCTTGATCATTTTACATGATAATTTTTGCTCAAATGAATCTTTTATCATATGCAGTGAATCTTTTGTTGATGACAATGACTCTTTTGTGGCTCCAATGCATTGCTGCACCAAAATGCATTGATAAATATAATAACTTCTGACATTATTGAAAATTTAAATTGCAGTTCCTCAGCATCAAGAACCCATCGACCAAAAATATATTGAGAATGATGAACTTGAGTTGATTGGAGAAAGTGTCAAATCTGAGCAAGAAGCATATGATTTATATGACACTTATGGTTTAAGAGTGAGGTTCAGCATTCGTAGGGATTCACAAATGACTAAAACTGATCAAAGTGGTATAATAACGAAGAGATATTATTGTTCAAAGCAAGGTATAAGAGAAATCTTGCAAATAAAAATGAAGAACATATTGACAGAAGGTCATATAGCAAAAGAGTAACTCGAGTTAGTTGCAAAGCAATGGTTCAATTTTCAATAGATAGAAATGGTGTGTGCACCGTTACAAGGCATGATAAGGTCCACAACCATACATTTTGTGATCTTAGCAAATGTCATCTTTTGAAATCTCAACGAACAGTCACAGAAGAATAATTGGAACTGTTGAAACTTATGCAATCATGTAGAATCAAAATGTCCAATGCTATGAGAATATTGAAGAAGGAGGTATGTGGTTCACCAACCCTTTGGTTCACAAACAAGGATGCATATAATGCTCTTGTCTCTAATAAAAGGAAGAATTTAGATGACACTGACAGTAACACTTTAATACGGAAGTTGAATAAAAGGAAAATTGAAGATCAAAACTTTTACTTTGCTTTTGAGTTTGATGAAGAAACGAGTCTCAATAGCATTTTTTGAAGAGATAGCATAATGAAATATGATTATGATATCTTTGGTGACGTGGTTATATTTGATACCACTTACAGGACCAACAAATACAACATGGTTTGCGCACCATTTTTTTTGGCATGAATCATTATAACAAGAAAGTAATGCTTGATTGTGGTTTTATTTTGAATGAAAGAATAGAATCATTCATATGACTTTTTCAGACTTTCTTGGCAGCGATGGGTGGGAAGCATCCAAGGACTAAGGACTATCATGCAGACCAAGCAGCTTCAATTGCAACTGCTATCAAAACAGTCATTCCACAAACAAAGCATAGATTGTGTACATGGCATATTATTAAAGACTCCAAAATTCGCATTAGAATGTTTAGAAGCCAACATCGATTTGTCGACAAATTCAACAAGATTCTCATGCATTGCGATACTAAAACAGAGTTCAATCATCATTGGACCAGGTTAGTTCCTTTAGTATTTAACTTTGCTTTCATAATGAAGAAAAATATGATCCACAATAAATGAAAGATTCACTGCAAAATAACAAAGATTCATTGCAATAGGTAAAAGGTTCATTGAAACCATCTTTTTTCCCTGTATTTCCCTAGGTTGATTACAAAATACAATTGTGCTTAGAATGATTGACTAAAAAAACTTTACAAGAACATGGAGCATTGGTGCCCTACATTCAGTAAAGAGTACTTTCCTTCTGGAATTTTGTCATGAGAAAGGGTTGAATCAACTAACCGTTCAATCTCTTGGAGACTTCAACTTCAAGCAACCACTGACGTATGCGAATTTTATGAGAGCTTCCTTGATGTTGTTGCTGAATAGAGGAGTAAGGAGAATGGAAGCGACTATGACTCTTGGGATGAAAGCCGGAAACACGTTTTCCAAATGTAAGTATATTGAATCATGCAACAGAGGTATACACTGCTGAGTTTTATCATATTTTTCAAGAAGAGTACCAAAAATGGACAACTTGTGCCCAGGAGAAGGTTAAAAATTCATTATAGCCCAAAGTTCTTTGCTAGTTTAGTTTGCTAAATTGGGAAATCTCTAACAATCTTTCTTTTCTTGCACAGGACACGATCAACATAACATAACTGTAACAGAACATTAGCAAAAAAAAAAAAAAAAGTCATTGATGCATTTACTTCAATAAAGAGAAGAATAATAATAAATACTAATTTCGTAAATATATAAGTAAAAACCATTACTATTAGGAATAAAATAGGGCCTCTATATGCACTTGTTGGTTGCCTTTTCCACTTGTTTGTGCAAGAAATCAAATTATCAAACGTAAACTCACACCAATTGAGGTCTTTCACCTCTTTCAGATTCACCAAACTTTTGAGCACAATATGATTAACCTTCATAGTTTGTTGACCCTTGATGAAAGTAGTAACAACATATACAATGAAGTTTCTCTTAAACATATCACCCCCTTGTCTTCGATTTTTTATCTGTGCAAGAACTTGATGCGTTTTAGGCAACACACCTCTTCACTGATCCTTCCACTCATCAAGTACCCACTTATACTCTCCCTTGTCATTCTTTTTGGTATCTTTAACAAGTTTACTTCCCCTAGGACACTCCATTGTCAAGTATACATCTTTTTATATAATCCTTAACTCGTCATTACCAGCCAACTTCACTGCTAGCCTACAAGTATCAAAGTTTTCAACAAGCCATCTAGCTAGCCTCGACGAGATTTTATCAACTCTCAAAGTCAATTAAAATTCAAACCCAAACTCAATTATATCTCTCTTCTGCTCATATGATATATTAGATATAAAATAGCATAATCTATAAGGAGACATCTTTGGCCTTAGTTTAGTAGGATCATATTCCATAACTTGATAAGCTTTTGGTTGCTCCTCGGAGTCACCCTCTATGATTAAAAAAAATAATAATGAAAAAAGGCCTTTTTGTCACACATATAAATATTCAAATCAATTTCAATTTATTAGAAAACATACATGCCCATATTATCTGCCTTAATGTCTTCATTATTCTATCAGCCTCCTGAATTTGCTCATCCATTGGTTTTTTTTTTCCAATTTCAAAATAAGAAATATATCACTAAAATATAGGAAGTACGCTAACATATAAAGTTTTATGACTAACATATATGAAGCATACCAATATCATCTTGTTCGGAGCGTTTTCTTTTTGATATCTTAGATGTCACATGTTTGATCCTCTTCTTCGTTCTATCACTGTTATCAATGAGAACAATTAAAAAGCAATTCAACTAAAAATAACCTCTAATCTTACTATTAGGAGCATCCTTAAGAGGTTCACTACAAAAA
The DNA here is from genome assembly GCA_017589665.1 of Selenicereus undatus. Classification (NCBI taxonomy): domain Eukaryota; kingdom Viridiplantae; phylum Streptophyta; class Magnoliopsida; order Caryophyllales; family Cactaceae; genus Selenicereus; species Selenicereus undatus. The sequence continues at coordinate 13,873,104 of JACYFF010010365.1, forward strand.
GGAGAACCCATACACACCAAGACATCAAAGGTTCACGATAGGAAACACAATAAGCAACAAACTTTGAATCAAGGTCTATGAAGTAAAGTATAGCACTAGCATTGCACTCAAATAGGATTTCCACAAGACATAAGGCATTAGGCACATTCACTAAACAACTTTCCCAGACCTACCCATACAAAGCCCTTTACATTGCTAAAATCATTATACATGGTCCCTTTAGAATCAAAATCTTTCAAGTTTTAGGCAAAATCTCACTATTCTCTTTCTCACATAAACATCTCTAACCCCTGAGCCTCTAACACAATCACAAATATGAGGCTTCAAACTATCATCTCCAAAGCCAGACAGATTCTCAAGTCACATGCCAAGAATTAGCAACGAGGTCCAATCCATGTTTCATGCTGAATAACCAATGGACCAAACATACAAAGCATCATAATCATGAAATAGGACCAAGCATACGATGCATACAAATATTCATATTAAAGTAAGTCATGATAATTTAGAGATACTACTATAAAGCTCACAGTCATGACACCTTAGAGATACTACTGGATTGAATTTATGAGTTGCTTTACTTTGCTCTATCGGATAGTGAATAGTCTTCTAATCAAGTACTTTCAGATGATAATGTGCATCAAATACATGAGGGAGATCCTTTGGAACTTAGCTCGTTTCAAGAACTTTCAGATGACAAGTTTATATGACCTATCTCTCAGCCTTGATATAACTTTGGGTTTGAATTTGTTCAATAAAGCGAGTCCCTCCTTGGCTAGCTTAATTTAGTGGTTGTGCTTATTCTGTTACACCAGTACAACATGAATCTACAATATAGTAGACCTATTGTTTAGCATTTGGGCCTATTAGAATTTGTGAAGATGTGGTTCTGCTCACTTGACCAATAGGTATTGCCTTTAGCGGCTGGGCAGTGTAATTGGCTGTTGTTAGGTGATGTTTCTTGGTTGTGATTTACTACTTTTGAGCAGCCAAAGAATTCCACAAATCAAACCCTAGAAAACATAGGTCAATCGAACCTACCAAAACTAAATATTCAAGTAGCAAACACCATAATAAACCCAAAAACAACAAAATTAAAGCTAAAATTAGAAATAAAACACAGCTGGTTGCAGCACTATTGTTGAAATCTTCTCCACTAGCCATATTGTTCGAAAGAATCTACAATTAAAATGAGCAAAATTCAAAAAATTCATCAGCAATGCATTAATAAGATGAAGGAAGACGAATTAGCTCAAATTCGACCATTACCTTATCCGAAAGAGCAAAATGAGTTAAAATTGAAACCCTAAGAGAGAGAAAATCGCTTGGAAACAATGAGAGAACGAGAATGGCTTGAAATATCGAGCAAAGCAGGAGAGAGATGAATTTTTTGAATTTTGTTCATTTTAATTGTAGATTCTTTCGAACAATATGGCTAGAGGAGAAGATTTCGACGATAGTGTTGCAACCAACTGTGTTTTGTTTTTAATTTTAGCTTTAATTTTGTTGTTTTGGGGTTTATTATGGTGTTTGCTACTTGAATATTTAGTTTTGGTATGTTCGATTGACCTATGTTTTCTAGGGTTTGATTTGTGGAATTCTTTGGCTGTTCAAAAGCAGTAAGTCACAACCAAGAAACATCACATAACAACAACCAATTATACTACCCAGCCGCTAAAGGCAATACTTGTTGGTCAAGTGATTAGAACCACATTCTTACAAATTCTGATAGGCCCAAATGCTAAACAATAGGTCTACTATATTGTAGATTCATGGTGTACTGGTGTAACAAAATAAGTACAACCACTAAATTAAGCTAGCCAAGGAGGGACTCGCTTTATTGAACAAATTCAAACCCAAAGTTATATCAAGGTTGAGAGATAGGTCATATAAAAGACTTGTCATCTGAAAGTTCTTGAAAATTCCAAATCTCCCTCATGTATTTGATGCACACTGTCATATGAAAGTACTTGATTAGAAGACTACTTACTGTCCAATAAAGCAAAGCAAAGCAACGCATAAATTCAATCCAGTAGTATCTCTAAAGTATCATGACTTTGAGCTTGACAGTAGTATCTCTAAAGTATCATGACTTGCTTTAATATGAATATTTGTATGCATCGTATGCTTGGTCCTATTTCATGATTATGATGCTTTGTATGCTTGTCCATTGGTTATTCAGTGTGAAACATGGATTGGAACTCGTTGCTGATTCTTGGCATGTGACTTGAGAATCTGTCTGGCTTTGGAGATGACAGTTTGAAGCCTCATATTTGTGACTGTGTTAGAGGCTCAAGGGTTAGAGATGTTTATGTGAGAAAGAGAATAGCGGGATTTTGACTGAAACTTGAAAGATTTTGATTATAAAGGGACTGTGTACGATGATTTTAGCAATGTAAAAGGCTTTGTATGGGTAGGTCTGGGAAGTTGTTTAGTGGTTGTGCCTCATGCCTGATGTCTTGTGGAAATCCTATTTGAGTGCAATGCCAGTTTACTCTTTACTTTATAGACCTTAATTCAAAGTTTGTTGCTTATTGTGTTTCCTACCGTGAACCTTTTATGTTTTGGTGTGTATGGGCTATCCTTTTTACAGTGAATCTTTTAATGATGCTCCTAATAGTAAGATTAGAGGTTATTTTTAGTTGAATTGCTTTTTAATTGTTCTCATTGATAACAGTGATAGAAGGAAGAAGTGGATAAAACATGTGGCATCTAAGAGATCAAAAAGAAAATGTTCAGAACAAGATGATATTGGTATGCTTCATATATGTTAGTCACAAAACTTTATATATTAGTGTGCTTCCTATATTTTAGTGATAAATTTCTTATTTGAAAATTGGAAAAAAACATCAGAGGAGCAAATTCAGGAGACTGATAGTGATAATGAAGACAATGAGGCAGATGATATGGGCACATGTATGTTTTCTAATAAATTGAGATTGATTTGAATATTTATGTGTGACTAAAAGGCTTTTTTTTCCATTTTTTTAATCATAGAGGGTGACTCCGAGCAGCAACCAAAAGCTGATCAAATTATGAAATATGATCCTACTAAACTAAGGACAAGGATGTCTCCTCATGGATTTTGCAGCTTTCTATCTAGTATATCAGATGAGTAGAAGAGAGATATAATTGAGCTTGGGTTTGAATTTTAATTGACTTTGAGAGTTGATAAAATCCCATTGAGGCTAGCCAAATGGCTTGTTGAAAGCTTTGATACATGTAGGCGAGCAGTGAAGTTGGCTAGTAATAACGAGTTGAGGATTATAGAAGAAGATGTATATTTGACAATGGGGTTTCCTAGGGGAAGTAAACTTGTTGAAGAAGCCAAAAAAAATGACAAGGGAGAGTATAAGCCGGTACTTGATGAGTGGAAGGATTAGTGGGGAGGTGTGTTGCCTAAAACGCTTCAAGTTCTTGCACATATGAAAAATCGAAGGCAAGGGGGTGATGTGTTAGGAGAAACTTCATTGTATATATTGTTACTACTCTCGTCAAGGGCCAACAAACTATGAAGGTTAATCATATTGTGCTCAAAAGTTTAGTGAATTTGAAAGAGGTGAAAGGCCTCAATTGGTGTGAGTTTACGCTTGATAGTTTGATTTTTTGCACGGACAAGTCGAAGAGGCAAGCAAAAGGTGCATATAGAGGCCCTATTTTATTCCTAATGGTAATGGTTTTACTTATATATTTACAAAGTTAGTATTTATTCTTATTCTTCTCTTTATTGAAGTATATGCATTAATGACTTGCTTTTTTCTACTAATGTTCTGTTATAGTTGTGCTATGTTGATTGTGTCCTGTGCAAGAAAAGAAAGATTGGTAGAGAATTTCCCATTTTGGTAAACTAGATCCGCAAAGATATGTGGGCTAGAATGAATTTTGAGTTGGAGAGGTTTCAAGGCTTCGGTAAGGGATTGAAGAAGACAAAATTAAGGCATCAGAGACACCAACTCTATATATTCAAGAGGAAGAAGCTGACATTAGGGCAAAAAAGGTTTGATTTTATACTTAAAGTTTCTTTTAGTGAACCTTGTTTCCTCAGTTAGTGTACATTTTTCTTGCTGCAGTGCATATTTTATGTTCTTGAATATTTGTCTACTGCTAGAATTTGTTATTCCTGCTTATTGCCTGTCTTTTTACTTTGTGGTGCTATTTTAACTCATAAACACTGAAGAACTTTGGGTTATCAGATTGTTGAAGCATTTGTTGAATTGGTGCATGAACTAAGTTTGTTCATTTGATGTGAGGATTATTCAGACCACAGTAACCAATTTCTCTGTTTTATTTTCACATGCACTTTGCCTTATTTCTCAACTGTGTGTCCGTGATAACAATATTGAGCTCAAATACATTTTGATTTGAGAAATTTGAGATTAAAGTTCTGGTTCATACTAGCAAGGGGAGCAAACATCTTGTGTGCATATTAGTTGTTATATTTTCTTTGCAATGTATTTTTTCTTAATTGCAGGGTATCTTTTCTCCCTTTCAGTATACCTTTGTTTTGCTGCAATGCAGTGGATCTGTTCTTTTGCCTTTAGTGTATCTTTCTTGCCTTGCAGTGTACCCTTTTGTTTCTGCAGTGTATCTTTTCATGATTTGTTTTATCTTTTGAACTAATTTTGATGCAGGCATGTGTGCAAAGGATTTCAAGATCATTGAAGAACTTTGCACCCTCTGTTATTGAGGTTGTTGATGTTGTGAGCGAGGCACAACAAATGTTCGAAGCAAGCACCCAAATGGACAAAGTTCAGGGTGCTTTGATAGAGATATTGACTAACTACTCAAAGATGGGAAAATTAAAGGACATGACTGGTCCATCTCAAACACAATCTAGAGATTCTAATGTTAGACATCAAGTGACCTCCTTTAGTCAAGATGAGGGATTGTTTGTTAGTGATCCATCATTTTGGGATGTATGTGTTGAATTAGCAAAGACTTATGAGAAGACTAGTAGGACCGCTTGTCCAAGCACCTTCACACCACCTGGGTTTGATTTAGGGTTTGGTGTTAGGCTTTCTCAGTCAATCCAAGTTGAGAGCCCTAACCAAGGTGGAAGTGGGGTTGTAGAGGGTGTTGGATCTGGTAGTCAGTTTAGCCCTGATGCTCCTATGGAAAGGAGCCCCTATTTAGGCTCGGAAAGCCCAGTTGGGGATTCAGTTCTAGATTGCTTGCCCTCGATGAAGAAGATGCGTGCCCCTCATTTTAGATCTTCGTTCTTTGTAAGACACATTGATGTCTTAAAGTCTTTAACAATTAGAGAAAAGCAAGTCTCTGATTGGGTTTTTCTCCCATTATATGAAGTTCACTTTGATAGGTAATATTATGAGCTTTATTTTTATTTTAATAATTTTTATATTTTGTATATTGATTTATGTTTTTAAATTTTGTTGTTTTTTAATGGGTTTTTTTTTTTGGTTTGTTGTAGTGAGTTGTTATTTGTGGATGCGAATCTCAACATCACTAGATCTGTAATTAGGACTTTGGTTTGCGGAGATAAATTGCATCCTGGTGTTGTTGATTTATTCGCTTATTTGTTGAATCATTCTAAAAAGTTGAAAGACCCTCAATCATTATCGCAAAGGTTCTGTTTTTCTTGCAATGCATGTGTAAGTATTTGTTTTAATATTATTTAGCTTAAATATTTTAAATTACATCCTCTTCTTTCTCTAAAGTTCTTTCTGATTTTTGATGATGTAGATTGAATTACTGAATGGGGGTGCTGAACTTTCCGGTCCTACGTATAAAAAGTTCAAGCATATTTTGGACATTGAAATTCAGATGACTTGTTGGCTGGATTTTTCAAACTCCAAGTTGGTAAGCTTGTATAACAATACCATTTAGATGCTTCTATATTCATAATATTTTGGATTGAATTAAGTGCATGTGTGTGATATGTTTTGATGCTTTTATATTCATATCATTTTAATATTATTTAGCTTAAATATCATTTTATGATTTCTTATGATGTACACTGAATTAAGTGCATGTGTGTGACATGTTTTGATGCTTTATTGTACATGCATGATGAAAAGGTCTATTAAATTGTATACTTATATTGCATAGCATTCTTGTCTCATGAAGATATGGTATGGGTGAAATAAATGTGTATATGATGGATGTTTATATGTACAACATTTGTAGTCTTCTTCTGCGGACCCAGATGTGTTTCTTTTGAAGTGATCTTTACCACACCACTTATTAAGGGTGTGTTATATACTTGCATTAGTTGCCCTAATTCTTGGCCTAATTCAAATGGCCCATGGTGCTCCTTATCTTTGTCTGACCTTTTAATTGAAATGCATATTGTTTCTTTGGATATTTTTAAATGCAATTGTATATATTTGGGATTGAATCTGCCTTTCTCAGTGAACATGTATGAAGGCTGTAAAAGCAAAAGAAACCCAGGTTGGTTCTTCAATCATAATCCTAGCAAACCAAATAGAACCTGCACCTTTTCTTCAAAGATTTTAGGCTTCAAGTACCTAACAACATCCAAAAAAAAACAAAAAACCATATGTTTGCCAAGCAGCATGACAGAGCAAAAACAGGAAGAGGGTTGTTCGAAATTACTTATGATCTAGGAAACTATGCTAAGCTTTTAACTGCTCTTGGTCCCAATGTGGCTACATGCAAGCAATTGGCTTCAGGCTTATATATGAAGGTTAGAAACTTCCATAGCTTTCTCCTGAACAATCATGATGCATTTGCTCACAGCTATGATATCTCCTGAACATTCAAGCTTATTAAGGTTAGAATGAGAGTTTTGTCCTCCATTTAATGGTGTACATATGCTTATATAACTATGTTGATATATAGATATTCTTTTCGGTGTTTCACAATGGATATTGCTTTGTTGTCCGCTTCAATTTCTTGGCAAAGAAGGTGGAGATTATCCATTCTGTTAGTCAACAATGATGCTATTCTTGTTCGTGTCAGCCTCTTGGTAACTTTCTATCTTACCTTTTCGTCCTTTTCTATTCTATGGTACTTATATTTGAAGAATATATACTATTTTTTTCCTAGGTTCGGTGCTTTTTAAAATATTTTCCTGATAAAATCCCCAAATCAACTCGAGGCAAAACTATTTTTGTGGAGAGTTTGCCATTGGAGCAACTGAAGCTACCTTGGATGGAAGTTTCAAGAGAAGCTTATCTTGACTAAGGGGTGTATGCAATGCGACACTTGGAGATGTACATGGGAGATGTTGAGAAATGGAATACCGGGTTTAAGAAGTTCAATGTCAGTTCACTTTTTTTTCCTTGTTATAATTAAGTGAATTATATCATCAAAACTTTTGACAAGTTGTTTGTGTATCTTTTTTTCTCTCAACAGGCACTTGAAGAAGCTGAGGGCGAAATATTGCTATAACATTATCACTAGTCAGGAAAATGTAATTGCTACTCAGATTCTTGATAAGGTTAAGGCTTATCATAATAGCATCAGGAAAGAGGAGACTGGTCTTGCATTACAAGGCAAAGTCAAAGGTTGAAAGACAAGGCTTAATGTTAGTGTGCTTTTATTCGGTAGAACAAAATTGTGAATAGGTTGTACTTTTTTAGTTAAAATAGTTGCGTAAGCTTCAATTCCACATAAACAGTTGTGTTCAAACAGCTCTTGCTGTTTTGCTGTTTAGAGTTACGCCACAATGTAGTAAAGGTGCATTATAAGTTAATAAAGTTTCAATGCAGGCAGCCCATCCAGCATGTCTACTTACTTAGGGGCACATCCAAATAGATTAAGAGTATAGTTACATGGTATTAGAGGGATCAACTACCATGACAACAATGGCAAAATTCCAAAGTAAATCCTGCCTGTTGCTAATAAAAAGAAAGAAAGAAATCCTCGGAGCCTACGTAAGTCCATATGTCTAGTTACATAGATCACCTATGTATCGAATAGAAAGTTACATGGCTTTGAGAACTCTTCATAGCTCTACAATGCCTAATCCTCCAACAATCCTCATAGCTTTCTGTAGCATAGCAATCACAACATTCTCAAACAAAGCCTCAAAAGAGGGGATTAACAGCCAACATCTCTTAAAAAAGGACTTAATTTTGCTTCTTGGCACAAAAGGTTCACTGCAATTAGGAAAAAGTTCCCTGCAATTGGGAAAAAATCTACTGCATCGCATAAAACATTTTAATTCTGCGTCTTGGCACAAAGGTTCCCTGCAATTAGGGAAATGTTCCCTACAATTGAGAAAAGATTTACTGCATTGCATAAATCATCTTAATTTTGCTTCTTGGTACAAAAGGTTCCTTGCAATTGGGAAAAGATTATTGCATTGCATAAAAGATTTATTGAATCATGCACATCTACAATCACCAAACAACTCTAACATCCACAAATTCAATCAACTCTAATATTGACAAAATAGTAAATTGTGTTAAAAGAAATGATGGTGTCCTCATGCTATCAATTTTGACATTCATAGTTTCACCAAATATTTTCAAGTGCACGATCTCCGACAGACGCCATGGTACATGCTATCTACATCAACAAATATTGTGTCCTTTAATTATAAAATTTTTCTAACTATATTTATTAAAATATAGAGTGATCTTGTACATTATTACCTTAATAATATTGCAGCTCCAACATTAGTGTTGGATATGCTAGAATCCTCTGAAGGCCCTAGACTACTTGTTGCCTTCAAAACCACATAAGTTACTATTTTAATTATAAAGTGAAAATGAAACTTTTCCATTATTTCTCTAATTAAATTTTAACAATTTTGGTATAGTGATACCTATGGTGCAAAGATGATGGGGTTGATGTTTAGAGGGCTGAAACTATTTGTTGCTTGTCTTGCAACATTTTTCTTTCTTGCTTTCACCTGATTGCTTTTCTTTTTAGCGATGCTTACTTTTGTCTTGTTCTTTTCCCTTTCTCTCTTAATCCAGTTGAATTCTGAACTATTCCACTTGAGTTCACATTTTCATCTTCTGATCCAGAATGGTATATCGGGCCTATGTCCATCTCAGTAGCTTCTTTAGTCTTTTGAACAATTCTTCACATAAAGCTCTTCGCCTTGCATGTGTGTCTTAAGCAGTGATGAGTGTAGTGAATTTTTGCATCATTTGCAATCGCCAAATAGATGAAGATGTGCCAACATACTTATAAAAAGATCTTGCATCATCCGCATCTCCATAGCCCTTGATATTTTTCTTCTATCTATCTAATATGTACTTCTCGGGAATTTTTTTAACACTAAACATATTGAAAATTCTTAGGATATAAAAGCACAAAATTTCCATCTTTTCAAATTTTTTGCATGTGCAAGAAGCTTCTTGAGTTAACCAATTAATGGTGACAAGGTGGCAAAACTCATCGCCATTGTCCCGCCACACTTTATATAGCACGCATGAATTGGTCTTTTGAACCTTCTCTTGGGCACAAGTTGTTCCTTCTTTGTACTTTTCTTGAAAAATATGATAAAGTTCAGCTGTGTATACCTCAATTGCATGATTCAATATACTTACATTTGTAAAACATGTTTCCGGCCTTCCATCCCAAGAGGTATAGTCGTTTTCATTTTCCTTACTCCTCCATTCAGCAACAACATTAAGGAAGCTCTCATAAAATTCGCACAAGTCAGTGGTTGCTGAAAGTCTCCAAGAGATTGAACGATTTGTTGATTCAACCCTTTGTAAGGACAAAATTTCCATAGAAAAGTAATCTTTATTGAATACAGGGCACCAATGCTCCGTGTTCTTGTAAAGTTTTTTTAGTCAATCATTCTTAGCACAATTGTATTCTATAATCAACCTAGGGAAATACAAGGAAAAAAGATGGTTTCAGTGAACCTTTTACCTATGTCAGTGAATCTTTGTAATTTTGCAGTGAATCTTTCATTTATTGCAGAGCATATTTTTCTTCATTATGAAGGCAAAGTTAAATACTAAATGAACTGACCAGGTCTAATGATGATTCAACTCTGCTTCAGTATCGCAATGCATGAGAATCTTGTTGAATTTGTTAACAAATCGATATTGGCTTCTAAACATTTTGATATGAATTTTGGAATTTTCAATAATATGCCATACACAATCTATGCTTTGCTTGTGGAAAGACTGTTTTGATAGCAGCTGCAATTGAAGCTGCTTGGTCTGTCATGATAGTCTTTGGATGCTTCCAACTCATTGATGGCAAGAAAGTCCGAAAAAGCCATATAAGTGATTCTATTCTTTCATTCAAAAGAAACCCACATCCAAGCGTTACATTCTTGTTATGATGATTCATACCAACAAACGGTACCCAAATCATGTTGCATTTGTTGGTCCTGTAACGGTATCAAATATAACCACGTCTCCAAAGAGATCATAATCGTATTTCATTATGCTATCTCTCCAAAAAATGCTAGTGAGACTAGCTCCTTCATTGAACTCAAAAGCAAAGAAAAAATTTTGATCTTCAATTTTCTCTTGATTCAACTTCCCCATTAAAGTGATACTATCAGTGCTATCTAAATTCTTCCTGTTATTAGAGGAAAGAGCATTATATGTATCCTTGTTTGTGAACCCAAGGGCTAGTGAACCACCTACCTCCTTCTTCAACATTCTCATAGCATTGGACACTTTGATTCTATATGATTGCATAAGTTTCAGTAATGCCAATTGTTCATTTGTGACTGTTCGTTGAGATTTTAGAAGATGACATTTGCTGAGATAACAAAATGGATGGTTATGGCTCTTATCATGCCTTGTAACGATCCATACACCATTTCTATCTACTAAAAATTGAACCATTGCTTTGCAACTAACTCGAGTTACTCTTTTGCTATATCACCTTCTGTCAATATGTTCTTAATTTTTATTAGTGGCATTTCTCAATATACCTTGCTTTGAACAACAATATCTCTTCGTTTTTATACCACTTCGATAAGCTTTAGTCCTTTGTGAATCCCTACAAATGCTGAACCCTACTCATAAACCATAAGTGTTTATAAATCATATGCTTCTTGCTCAGATTTGACACTTTGTCCAATCAACTCAAGTTCATCATTCTCAATATATTCTTGGTCGATGGGTTCTTGATGCTGAGAAACTGCTATTTAAATTGTCAGTAATGTTAGAAGTTATTATATTTATCAATGTATTTTGTTGCAGGAATGCATTAGAGCTACAAAAGATTCACTACATATGATAAAAGATTCATTTGAGCGAAAATTATCATATAAAATGACCAAGAACCCACCATCATCGAATAAGAACCATTTACTAGCATCCACATTTTCTAGTTTTCAATAGTAGCATCACAGAGTTATTTTATCTATATGGATGGATTTCAATTACATAGAGGAACATTTCTTACACACAACATACATGTAATGAAATTTAAAGTAATTGTTACTATAATTATGTATGAGCTCTATGACTACCTTCTTTTATGGCCATGAGTTACAGTGTGTACAACACTATGTTCTTGGAAGTATAAATCATACGTACCTATCGCTACATGAGCTCTATAACAATTACTTTAACAATTCACTATGTGACATTGCACTGAGTTTTGGAAGTATAAGTCATACATATCTATCGCTTGACAACCATATTCTTGTTCGTTGGGTTCTTGATTATGGGGATTTGTAATATAAGAACAATGTCAGTAACTATTATGTTCATTTACTTAGAGTTATTCTATGAATAACAGAATTCATATTTTTTTGGTGTATTTTTGCAAAAATACAGTGAAACCTTTGTACACTGTAGTGAACCTTTTGACTAAATCAGTGTACCTTTTTTTGTCAGCTTATATGCAACGATTTTTGCTATTACAATCGTGCCTTTGGGGAATTTTGTCAAACACCTTATGTGCAACGATTTTTGACTTTAAAAGTTGCACTAGGTAGATATACTTTGCATTGAAGATTGATATATAATTGTTTGTTTGAGGAATTTTATCAAACATAACTCCAGCATGAACTCTTAATAGTTGTAACTCTTCAATGAGCAAATTTTCGGCCTTAGCTATAATTTGTTCCTCAAAATCCAGTGATTTAAGTACGTATTCTCGCCAATTTTCAGGATGAATCATGTATCTGCTGTTTTGTATTGTTGATTTTGCTCAAAATTTTCTTGTGCATGCATGGGCAAATTTGAATATGCAGTGTCTGGATATATATGTTTGTATAGTGGGCCACCCAAATTCAAAGAGACAAAGTCCGATTACAGCATTGGCGAGGGTAGTGGAATTAGGTTTATGGAGCCCAATTAAGTCGACCTTGAGCATGGGCAAACTCAAATTAGGTTTGTTGGGCTCAAAATTTTTAGGTTTGTTGCGCAAGGATAGTGGAATGCCTCTTTATATAGGTGTGTATATGAACATGGTACATGTGTATATATCATGGACTCATTGGATTAGTTATATGTGTTTAATGATTATTAAGCCCGAGGTGATGTATCAATAGAAGATAAACCCAACCCCACCTTATGATTACCTACTCCTGTCCTCTCCCTCTCTGCCCGACGCGTGAACGCCCCTCTGTTTACTTAGGAATAATGTGGAAAGCCCACCATCACATGAACACACATACATTTTCTTTCTCCACCACTCTCACACTCTTCGAATCAGATGTGCCCACCTCCACAACCACCACCAATGGCGGTGGCAGAAGCACCATCCCCACAACAACAACCACCAGCATCTGCTCCGTCGCCGTATCCATATCCATACTATGACCATCATCCAGCAGCTTCGCCTCCTGCTTACTCGCCACCCTCTTCCTCGCCGTCGTCATCATCAACTGCTTCATCCTTTTCCGGCCATCTGAAGGTGTTTGCGCATCATGCGGGAAAAGAGGCTATTTCTAGTGTTACTCTTCAGGTTAGTGACGGCAATCTGCTTGGTTATCATTGCTGATCTTATTTGTCTCTCTCTAGAATAGCATGATTTATGCACCAGTTGTAAAAATGGAGCTAGGATTAATGTTTTAGTGTGTTGAAATTCTAGCTTAGATAGATTGGGAGAATTTTTTTTTTCCCTTCTTTGTTTTCCCTGGTTATTTGGGGGCTATTTTGATGGTTGAAGTTAGTATATGATAGTAGAAGTACTTTTATATAATTTTGGGAATGTAAGTTGTGTAGATGTGTACTGGGAAGGAATTTCATGAATAAGAATTCATTTGGAATATGTGGTTCCAATTGAACTTATATGATAGATTGTGCATTTTCATGACTTGTATTCAACAGAAAGGGGATTGAAATTTACACTAAAATATTGACAGATGACACAAATTTAATCACTAACTCTAAGCTTTGTGATCTATGTACAACTGGGGATTGGGCAGTGCTGCTTTATATGGAGGAGCAAGAACATGTGAAATGGAGGAGGAAGAACATTTGAAATTGCAACATTCTGAACTTGGATGCTTTTCAAAATTTCATATCTAAAATTTCAAATTTTAATTTTTGAATTTGGATGTTGAGGTCTAAATATCCAAGTCTTATTTTTTAAATTTTTTTTTAAAATAATTGTCACAAAAATTAGTCACAATTTTTTGGTGAAGATGCGTACTAATGGATTGCAGGATTGACAAAATCGATCCGTCAAAATTAGTGGATTGCTCAATTGAAAAGCCAATTTTGACTAGCATTTTTTTGGCGGCCATATATTCCGTCAAAATTCCCATCACAAGCATCAATTTTCATCAAAATATGGCCAAAATTTTGTCACTTTTTTCTTGTTTTCTACTTTTCTTGCTGCAGCCTAAACTAGAATCATTAGCTGGTAAAAATTATAACCATTGGGTTGATAGAATGAAATTTTATCTTTAGCAAATTGAGATTGCATATGTCTTAGAAGAAAAAGTTATTCTTGAAGATGAAAAGACAAAAGTTGAATATAATCTTAAATTTGATAGAGATAGTAAAATTTGCAAATATGAGTTATTGCATTGCATGTCTAATTAATTACTTATATGAAATCTGAATCTACTAAGGATATGTGAGATACTCTTAAAAAAAGTATGGTGGCGATGATGCTGGGTCTAAACGTTATGCAATTAATAGATTGCTAAATTTCAAGATTGAAGAAGATAAATCTATTGTTGATAAGATTCATGAATATGAAAATTTGTGTTCTACTATTGCATCTGAAGGATTAAAAATATGTGATGTGACCTTGGCCATAACTATGATTGAAAAGTTACCATCATCTTGGGCAGAATACTGAAGTTAGCTCATGCATGAAGAGAAAGATTGGACTCTAGAAGGCTTGACTGGTCACTTAAAAATTAAGAAAGAAAATAGATTGAAGATAAAAGAATTTCTCATAACTCTAGTGATGTAGGATGCTCTGAGAGCAATTCCCACACCTAGAAAATAACACAAGAATTTATGAAAACTTAATAATTCAATTCATTCAAGTGTGTCTTTTCCCAAAGCACGAGGGGGGTTTATATAGGAATCAATATAACTGAAAAAAGAAATATAAAATAAATCTAAAGATTACGATAAGATTTTGATAACTAAAATAATATAGGAAAATAAAAAGATTTTATCCTAAAAGATAACCTACAAAGATAAAAATCTTTTTATTTTCCTAGATTATTTTAGTTATCAAAATCTTATCGTAATCTTTAGATTTATTTTATATTTCTTTTTTCAGTTGTATTGATTCCTATATAAACCCCCTTCGTGCTTTGGGAAAAGACACACTTGAATGAATTGAATTATTAAGTTTTCATAAATTCTTGTGTTATTTTCTAGGTGTAGGAATTGCTCTCAGAGCGTCCTACATCAAATTGGTATCAGAGCCTGCGATCCTTGTCGCTGTCCTTTGATTTCCCCTTTTCCTTTTTTCCCTTACGTTCAAAAAAAAAGAAAAAAAAGAAAAAAAAAACGAAATCAGAAAACCCTAAACCTTCGCTGCCAGCCTTCGACGCCACCCCTCCCGTCGGCCACCACCACCACGAGCTCGCACCTCGGCCCAACCACCACCAGACCTTCACTGCCATCGGCCGTCGCTGGACGTCTCCCCAATTTCCCAATTCGCCAAACCAAACCCTAACCGCTGTGCCTCCAACCCTTCAAACCACCACCAAAACGCACCGCCCACCAACGCTGACCACCACCCAGCATTCGACCCTCCTAGTCGACCCCCACCACACACCCACAGACCCCAACCGCTAGCCGGAACCCTGGAAGCCCCAAATTCTAACCCTGGTTCTCGAAATCCCTAAATACGCGAAACCCTAGGCCCCAAATTCGTGTTCAATACCTCACATTCATCCCAAATTGATTTCTTTCCCACATTACCCACTAAACTTCGTCCAAAAACCCCTAAAACAATTGAGGTAAATCGCATCAAACTTTGCTTCAATTGATTGGCCATCACAGTGTAAACCCTAATTCACGAACTGCCTTGTACCTGCGAATTGAAGGCTTTCTGAGCTTTCGAAAATTGACAGAGGGCCGAATACATCTTGGTTGTGCCATCCCATCGTGGCCAACCCACTCTCTCATCGAAAAACGCCTCTGCAGGCTGTCTCCCAGTTGTGGGTTATGAGTGCTGCTTCTCGCTACTACTGTTCGACTCTTGTTGCAATTCCAGTGCTGTTGTTCAGTGCTCTTAGTACTACTATTCACTGTTGTTGTTATTAGCAGGCCCATTGCTATTGTTGCAACCATGACTTGGTGCGAAAAACATCATCGGGCCTTGTTTGTGATAATTTACGATAAAGCACTTCCGGTTACGACAAATGTTCTGTACCAAGTTTTCTCTCCTTATGGAAATGTAGAAAAGATTGTCAGATTCCAGACAAGAGGTGATTTTCATGCTCGAGTGAGTTTCTACTCTTACTGGGATGCTGTCCACGCTTTTTGCAAACTTCAAGGTCGCCATATCTACGATGGTTGTTGTGAGTTAGATCTTTACTTTGCTAGCAAATTCATTTGTGGTTGTGAGCCCTATATTCCTCACTATATGTGGGATTACGAACTTCCTAAAACTCCTTTGATTCCTTCGAAGCTTCTCATTGGAGATTGTTAGGTTTCATCTCTAAGATCTTCCAGGAAAGAACCGACTTCTTATTTGCATGATACAAATCCTGCCTATTATGATGCATATGATAGGGGATTTATCATTGAGAACAAGAAAGAAGAGACTCTAGAAGAGCAAAATATGGAAACAGATGTCCAAGTCATAGAGTATCGTGAACTTCCATATATCGAGGCAACCAAGATGAGAGATAGAGTCATAGAAGAGCAAAATATGGAAACAGATGTCCAAGTCATAGAGCATCGTGAACTTCCAGATATCGAGGCAAATGATGTTAAAAACAGCATTCTCGATTCTATGAATCAAGAAGTGCATGTTGGGGACTGTGAGTCATATGCAAATGACGTCCACAGTGAAGGAATGTTCATTGTAGATAGTAATGTGGATGCTTTTACTGAGGCACCTAATGAGGATGATGCCCAACCATTAATACAAGTGAATGAAGAATCAACGATAATAGCAAACAACTCTTTCATTATCCCCCATGAATATTCAAAGGACATTCAAAAATCTGATCGCTTGCAAAGTAAATTCAAGATTGACCAAGCAATCGGTATACATGTTGATGTTGAATTTATAATCTCTGATATTGTTTTCATGGATAATACTCTACATTCGATGTCAAGGCTTGAAAGTGAGCATGTTGATTTGTTCATCCCTAATGAACTTCTAGTTGGCAAGAAGCTACATCCGCTGATTGCATTACTACTTTCTTGGAGAAGTTGAAAGCCCTACAATTTTTCTGTTTATGGAGTGCAGTGAAGTTGTTTCTTTACTTGGATTCCTTCTTTCCACCGATGTACAAAACTCGAGGACGAGTTTTTTCCAACCAGGGGAGAATGATGCAGGATAAGGATAAAGAAGAATTAAGAAGATATGGATATCTCTTAATATTGGCATATGTGAAGTATTTTTATAATTTATTATCTTTGTAGGTTATCTTTTAGGATAAAATCTTTTTATTTTCCTAGATTATTTTAGTTATCAAAATCTTATCGTAATCTTTAGATTTATTTTATATTTCTTTTTTCAGTTGTATTGATTCCTATATAAACCCCCCTCGTGCTTTGGGAAAAGACACACTTGAATGAATTGAATTATTAAGTTTTCATAAATTCTTGTGTTATTTTCTAGGTGTGGGAATTGCTCTCAGAGCGTCCTACGTCATCTAGTTTTTCTAGAGCTAACCTTACGAAGCCTAGATCTGCTAATTTTGATAAGTTCAAAAACAAGGGAAAGAAACATTACAAAAGTGATTACAAGCCAGAAGCAAAGTGGAAAAATACAAATCCATGGGAAAATGCCATGAATGCAGGTGGTGTGGTCCCAAGGTCTCAGATTGCAAATCCAAGAAAGAAGGAATATAGCTGAATTTGATACTATTGTTGCAGTAGTGTTAGAAGTCAATTTAGTTGGCAACACCGTGGAATGGATCGTTGACACGACTACCACGAAACACATATTTGTTGACCACAAACTGTTCCAGTCTCATGAGAAAATCAATGAAGGCGAAAATATTTTTATGGGTAACTCCACATCAGCCTCTATCATCGAAAAAAGGAAGATCACTTTAAAACTCACTTCTGGAAAATTGCTTACTCTTATAGATGTATTGCATGTGTTTGAAATGCATAGAAACCTCTATCTTATAGCTTGCTGATGAAAGCAGGTCTAAAATCAACCTTTGTTTCTAATCGTCTACTCATGTTCTGCAATGGTGATTTTGTGGGAAAGGATTTTTGTTGTACTAGTGGTCTAATTATGCCTGACAGAAATTCTACAAACATCAATAAAATGGTGAGTAACTCTTCTGCTTATACTGTTGAGTCACTTGATTTATGACATGCTAGATTAAGCATGTAAATGTTGGCTCTATTAAAAGGTTTAAGCATCTCAACTTGATTCCTAAATTGTCTAATATGGAGTTTTCTAAATGTCAAATATGTGTTGAAGCTAAGTTTCATAAGAAACCATTTAAATACATAGAAAAACATATTGAGTTCCTTGAGTTCACAGTGACCTGAGAGACTCTAGGAACCATATGAATAGAGGTTGTAAAAAGTATTATGTTACCTTGTTTGATGACTACTCACGTTATACTATGGTTTATCTCCTAAGCTCAAAAGATGAAGAAGAAGAAATGTTTATTAAATATAAAACTGCAGATGAAAATAAGCTTGACAAAATAATAAAAAGGCTTAGAAGTGATAAAGGTGGTGAGTATGACCCCACAAGTTTTAAAAATTATTATGGAGCTAATAGAATTATTCATGAAGGAACTGCCCCTTATGCTCCAGAACAAAATGTTGTAGCAGAAAGAAAAAAATAGAACCTTGAAAATTTTGATGCTATGTTAATTAGTCTTGGGCTTCTTGATAGTTGGGGGGGGGGGACATTTTTATCTGCATGTGTAAATCGTATGCCTCATAAGAAACTTGATAAGACCCCACATGAATTATGGAAAGGGCGTCTTCCTAACCTAAAGTACTTGAAAGTGAGGAAGTGTTTAGCCAAAGTTAGATTGCATGAATTTTAGGAGGAAAAAATTGGTCCCTTATCAGAGTGCTGCATATCAATTATTTAATTCTAGAGGTGAAAATGACTCATATATGCATGGCAATATAATTCTAAAGTTAGATTGCATGAATTTAAGCGGAAAAAAATATTTTTCCTATGAAATTTCATCCCATGATTATCATGTCCCTCATGAAATATCCTCTAAGAGACATGCATGTTCTTCTGGTGTAGAACTAAGAAAAAGTAAAAGAATTACGAAAGAAATTGATTTTGGTCATGATTTTATACTGCAGTTCTAGTTGAAAGTGGCATGTTAAATGAGAAATTTGTTTCTACATATAATATTAAAGAAGAACCCAAAACATATGAAGAAGTCATGAAATCCATTGATGCTATTTTCTGGAAAGAAGCTATTAATAGCGAGCTTGTTTCTACATTAAGTAATCATGCATGTGTATCAAATGACCTTCCCTGAGGTTCTAAACCTTTGGGATGTAATTGGATATTTAAGAAAAAAATTAAAACTGATGGATCTATTGGTAATTCATATAAAGCTCGCTTGGTGATGAAAGGATTTAATCAAAGGAAAGAAGTTGATTGCTTTGATACATATGCTCATGTATCTAAAATAGCCACCATCATAGCCTTGCTACCCTTGCTTCTATTCCTGGCTTAATTGTGCATTGAATGGATGTGAAAACGGCATTTCAAAATGGGAATCTAGATGAAGAAATTTATATGGAACAACCCGCGGGATTTGTGCTACCAAGGCAAGAGCATAAAGTGTGCAAATTGATAAAATCCTTGTATGGATTAGACCAGGCCTCTAAATAGTGGTATGAAAAATTTGGTAGCATAGTTACAACATATGACTTTATGGCAAATGAAGGTGACAATTGCGTGTACTCTAAGTATGTGTTTTGATGGCTGTGTTATTATATGCTTATATGTTAATGACATGCTTATATTTGGCACGTATATGGATATTGTTAATGATACTATAAATTTTCTAAATACCCAATTTGAAATGAAAGATATGGTGCGGCTAATGTTATCCTAGAAGTCAAAATTAAGATGACCCAAGATGACATTAGTCTTAACCAATCTCATTATATTGAGAAAATACTTAGAAAGTTTGATTCATTTGATATTAAACTTATTTCTACACCTTACGATGCTAGTATCCATTTGGTAAAGAATAAATGTGTCTAGTGTGCCAAATGAAGTATGCAAAAATAATTGGCAGTGCCATATTTTTAATGAATTATACAAAACCTGATATTGCATAATATTCTAAGTAGACATAGTAGATGCGCTCATAACCCCAGTGATAATCACTAAATTGCGTTAAAGCTCTTTCTTAAATGTTTGAAAGGTACTATTAGTTAGGGTTTGCATTATGGAAAAATTTCTACTGTATTGAAAGGATGTTATTGATGCCAACTGGGCATCTGATGATGATGAAACTAATCCCACTAATGGTTGTGTGTTTACAGTAGTTGGAGGTTTTATACCCTGGAAATTTGCTAAACAGTTTTGTACTGCTATGTCTACTATGTAATATGAGCTTATTGCTCTCGAATTGGCAGGTCGTGAGGCTGAATGCTGAAAAGTCTACTCACAAATCCCATTTTGGTAGATGCCTGCTCTCGTTCAATTGCATTGCTTTGTGATAATGTAGTAGTTATTTCAGTTGCAACGAGTAAGGCCTTCAATGTAAAGAGAAGGCATATACAATTGAAACACAAAGTATTGAAGGAGCTACTAGAAAATGAAGTAATATCACTGGACCTTGTGAAGTTTGAAAAGAATGTTACGGATCTGCTAATGAAAGACCTATCTAAAAAAAAGGTATTTGATATATCGAGGGGGACAGTCTTTGTACTGATGGATCCCTACTTTGCCGAAAGGGAGGTTCAAAGGGTAACATCGAAGTCATTACTTAATGGTGCGAGCACTCCATGGTATCTCTCCCTATGGTATATATGTATTGTAGTGCTTTGCTACTGTTGGGAAAGGGTGAGCAATTGACTCTTAATGGACCATGTGAGGCGTGAAAGTAGCACGTGCTAGATGGATCCTCCTACTCAGGTGTGGAATGTATTTTCTTTTTTTTGGATGGTTGGTTTGGGTCAGTCTCTTAGAGCACCTATGAACTATCGGGACTAGCTTATGACCAATATAAGGCACTAGACTGCAAAGTATGAGAATATGTTATATTAATGTACTTGGAATGGTTAACACCATGTCAATACTGATCTACAAATAGTAACATAGTGATTTTATTAGATGGTGAAAAAGTATTTTGTCTAGACCTGTCAGTTCGGGCAAGCGGGTTAAATACGGGTCGGGTGTTCGGGTAAAATACGGGTCGGGTGTATTTTGGGTTCGGGTAACATACGGGTCAAATGTATTTCGGTTTTACGGGTTTCGGATCAACCCAACGGGTTTAGAATGCCTTTTCCGTGAGTTTTTTTTTTTGAAATCAAAAAGTATGCATATTTATTACTCAAAGTTGTCATTATTTAATAAAATGCATAATACTTGTAATTTCTCAAAAGAATATTAAAATATTCAAACATTTTATTACAATATATGAACATCTTGTATGGACGGGTAAAGAATTAAGCCCCACTTGATTTTGGGTATATCAACTCGTACATTGAAAGAAGGTTAATAGTGGGTTGACCATTTATTGGGGAGTCCGTCTATAGTATTTTAATGGATTGTAGCAATTTCACCGCTAATAATCTATTTCATAATTTAATATTTTTATTAACTAACCTACCAATGTCCAATCAGGTAAAACTTTATTAATGGACCGACCCCAATACGAATACGGCTAGTCGTTTTTTTACCGTTAGTATCACAGTTCAAGACTAGTCAGAACGAAAACCAAACAAAATTAAAAAAAGAAGTACAAGATATTATCTTGCAATTATAACATCAAGATTTTAAATTATTACAAATTAATTATTTTTAAAAAAATTGGACAGATTTGTTTAACTAACTATATAATGGTATGACTTTCGCATATTTAATACTTGCGTTCTTTTAAATTAATTTTTTAAAAAAGATTAGATAGTTATTCCATGCAATTTTATACCTATTTTAAACATTTTTCCGTTTAAAAGTTATATACGGTTTTATTTTAAGAGAATAAAGAAGAAAAAATAAGGTTATTATTGTTTAATTTGTAAATAGATGCAATAGTTATATAATATCTTTTCAAAATACTCAATAAAAATGACTAACCATTATTGTTAAAAGTGATAAATTAGAGAAAAATAAAAAACTAAGGATATAATGTTCGGGTCAAGCGGGCGGGTTCGGGTTCAGGTCAGGTTTGACCCGCTAATTTGCGGGTTTTTCGGGTTCAGTTTATTTTGGATTCGGGTTGAGAAAATCGTGTTCAAAACCCAAAATTTTTGGGCGGGTTCGGGTCAGGTCAATTTTTGATTGGTCTAATTTTTTCATAGTAAGAAGGCTAAAAAATATCAGCGATAGTGCTTTATAATGAAGATATTGTAGTGACAGACTACAATAATAGATAGGGAAGAAATATGTTAAAAAGCTAAAAGATGAAGGAAAAGTACGAATTTTTCTCTTTGTAAGTTATATTTTAACGACTACACATGTCTTTTATAAGACAAAAAGTCAGCATACATATTGAGTAAATAGAATTCTTACATAAAAATACATATATTAAAAAATCAGTCTAACCTAAACGGATCAATTCTAACCATAATAGATTTGAAAAATGATTTAGGTCCTAAAATCTTGTCCAAAATCCTTTTGGGGGGGGGGGGGGAATTCAAGTTCAATTGTCAAATTGGGTAGATTTTGGCCAAATCTAGTGATACTGTAGCCATTAACAAATAGTTCTTCCTCAATTTGAGTAGCCAGCTAAAAATTATAGTACTCTAACCTTTAGCAATTAGCATATAGTATTTATATAATAGCATTTCAAGAGATGCGTACCTAGGGGTGTTTGGTAAATAGTTTTTGAAGAGTTTTTTGACCAAA
>JACYFF010010365.1:13941023-13953443 GCA_017589665.1 Selenicereus undatus
TATATATATATATATATATATATATATATATATATATATGAATGTACGTATATATATATGTGTATGTGTGTGTGTGTGTAATTCTATTTTGTGCAGGGAGGGAATGTATGGCTTCAAAAGCCCAGGATGTGGTCAATTTATAGGCGGAATTCTATTCGTTTCTTTCCATATATATATATATATATGTGTGTGTGTGTGTGTGTGTGTGTGTGTATGTATGTGTGTGTGTGTGTGTGTGTGTGGATATATATATATATATATATATATGTATATATATATATATATATATATATATATATAGAAAAATGTATATATATATATATTTATGTATATATGTATATAGATATGTGTATGTGTGTGTGTGTGCGTGAACATATATATGTACGCAACCCCTCCCCCCACACGACTCCCCCACATTGATTTCGCTGTCATTTTTTTTTTTGGGATGTAAACTCCAATACTCTGGATGTGTGCTTCGTTGAGATGTATACTTGGTGTACTCCAGGCGTGTGGCCTGATGAGGGAGCAACTATCTTCTGTAATTTTATTTTGTGCAGAGCGGTAATGTACGGCTATAAGCCCGGGATTTGGTCAGTTTTTAGGGAAAACTCTATCTGTTTCTTTCCAGAAATATAACTAACGAAAGCGCAATCAATTATTAGTAGTGTCCGTTTAGTATATTTTCCTGTAGTCTGTTTAGAACGTGATTACGTATTATGAGGTTCGTTGCAACTTAACATGTCCACTTGTGACTACTTATGAGTTATGGTGCTCACTAATACAATGCAATCAAATGATGTTCTACTCTTTGGAGTTGTACGTGCAGGAACGATTCACATGGGATCCCAAGCATGAGGACCTGGTCAGAAGAGAACGACAATAGAAGGTGCGTGTACGGCTGAAAGATATAGTGCACAAGGTCGTGGAGGACCCTCCGGAGAAGATCATTCCTTGGATGACGGATGATCTTCACACATCATTGCAGACCAAGTGGGAAACTAATGAGGAATTCAAGAAGCGGTCGGAGCGGAACAGGAGGAATAAGACAGAGGGACCCAAGGCTAAGATTGGGCACAACTAGGGGTCAATATTAGCGACGTGGGCTGAGAGACTGGTATGAAAATGTTAACTGCTTCCCTGGAATACAGTGTTTTAATTTTGGAAGGTTGCTAATGTGGAAAGAGATATGTGTATATGACAGACGAAGCAACTGGGAAGAAGACCTTCGACCGCGGAGCTATTTGCTACCACTCATTCAAAGGTTGATGAGAGTGGTCAGCGGATTTGGTGTGATGCGTACGCTCAGAGTGTCTATGTAAGTACTGTAGCAGTACTTCCTTGTGGAAGGTAGACGACCGAATTCTATACACACGCTTTCTGTTTGACCTTTTCAACTCATTCCAATGGTGCAGGAAAAATATGAGCAACTGAAAGTAGAAATTGATGTGCAAGTCTGTTCAACAGCTGATGATCACTTGTTCTTCAAGGCAAGTGGTGGCTGGACTGACAAGGGCAGTATCTACGGCCTTGGCAGAGAGGGTCCCGCCATGTTCGAGAGACCGACTACTTCATCGGCATACTCCTCCTCGGTAGTAACCTAGCTCTAGGATCAATTGCAAGTAACACAGAATGAGCTACAGACGACTCAATCTCGACTACATTCGACAGAGGAGGAGTTGAGGACTACTGAGGAGGAGTTGAGTAGTACTGGGCAGGAGTTAGAAGGTACAAGGAAGCAGCTGGATGAGCAACGAATTGGGCTGCTGGAGCTGAATGCTCGGTTTGATAGCTTATCGGCGCTGCTTCGCCACCCCACCCGTGCGGACAACTCGCAAGCATCGTCATAGATATAGGTATGTGTAGAAGTACCCCTCAACTTAGTTGAGATGTGTAATCGTTAATGAACACTGTAATGTGCAACATGGGGCTCTAAACTTCATGTATGGTAACTGTTGAACCCTGTAACTGTTGTATTCGTGGAATGCGAAGTTGTGGATATTTTGGTGCAATTTCGGCTGTGAACTATGGCCCGAACATATAAATAGCATTATGTGTAACATTGAGGTGGTATGCTGAAATAAATGGAATGTATATAGCAAAAAATATGGGCAGGTTAGACACCGAAATTGAAATTTCGGTCTCCAATGCAGCTTGACGTGGACATCAACCTGTGCTGGAGACCGACTTGAAATTCGGTCTCCAATTGAGACTATCCATTTCGATCTCTAATTGAGACCAATATTTTTGGTCTCAGATAGAGACCAAATAGATTGGTCTCTAATTGAGACCAAAAATAATGGTCTCAATTAGAGATCGGTCTAGTTTGGTCTCTACTAGAGACCAGTAAATTTGGTCTCAGTTAGAGACCGGTCAAACTTGGTCTCTGTTAGAGACCGAGCTATTTGGTCTCTATAATTGAGACTAGAAAATTTGGTCTTAATTAGAGACCAGCCCATTATGGTATCAAGTAGAGACCACTGTGTCCAAATTTGGTTTCCAAATTTGAATTGCTACCAAAGATTTAGAGACCGATGCTTTTCGGTCTCTGTTTGGTCTCTAAAATTAAATAGAGACCGATTTTCCCCATTTAGAGACCGAAAAGCTTCGGTCTCTAACTGCGCGGAATGTTGTGGTGCATGTTGAAACAGATTAGAACAATTTGAAGCATGTGCAGGTTGAAAACATGCTAAAAACGAGTAAACCCTTAATACCTTATAATATGTAATTTTTAAGTCAAGACAAGACACTTGAGAAATATCGAGTGGCAAGATGTATATCATTTTACTTTTTTGTATTGTGTTTCCTTAATGATTTGTGTATCATGCATGGCATTTGCATATATATTCTGTTACCCTTGCTTGAAGAGATTAAGAGAACATTCAGTTATGCGAACAAGGTAAAACAACAAGTTGATTGTTAGGGAAAAAGTTTTAATATTTATAAACTCCAAGTGCAAGGTGTATCGTTGGGTACTAAGGGTGTCGTCTGCAGGGAGTTGTATTTCCAACTACCAGAACTAACTAAAGTATCTCGAGTTAGGCAAAATCGAAGGGGATAGAAAATAGAACTAGACTACTAAAGCGAAACAAAAGGGCTATGATTAGACCTAAGATAAACCAAGTGATCAAGTCCAGCCTTCACCTTCCCAAGTTACGCTAGTATTCAGAGATGGTCGGTTGCATAATTAAAAACACCCAAGCCCTCTCTTAAGGGTCATGAGCTAGTCTAATTGTTCTAACCTCCTATTTTCATGGGATGAGTTCAATTAAACTATAAGATTGACAACCCTTGACCTAGCTAGCGACAAGACTATTTTCATATCCCAATCCCAACTATTCTTTCGACTCACCCTAGACAATCGACATCACCTCTCAGCATAAGTCAATTGTCCCAAAACACGGATGAAAGCTCTTTCAAGCATTTCATCAAACACTTGACGGGTGTGAAAGAAAATTCTAAATTCTAGACATAAACAAGGTAGGGTTGGGACCTAAACAAGGTTAATCAACCATCAAGGGCTAGCCAGAATCCAATCCAACACAAACTAACAACTAAACATCACAAACACATGAAAACCTAAACTAGCAAACAAGAACATGAACTTGAACCAGAGAAGAAAGAGAATGAAATAAATAAAATCTAAACAACTAAATAAACATGAATTAACAATGAAAACTAAACATTTAAACTAAACAAAACAAATGCAAGAATTAAACTAGCAAAATGTGAACAAGAACACCATATGAACTAAAGAGAGAAAAGGGAAGAAAACTTAGACTTGATTGATAGAAGGAACTTGAAATCCAAAGGTTGAATTCAAGATTACAATCCTCAATCGTAATCTAATCCTTCTATTGAGGCTTTATTTGATAAACTAACCTAAAACCTAGCCTAAAAATCACTAGAGAGAAGTCGGAGCGACCCCCTGAACAAAAACACCGAAGGAGGGTTAAATAGAAAAATCGAGCGAACGGAGCGACCACATTTCTGACATGGTGGTTCAGCCCCCCTATTGTCTCTTCTTGCCTGCTTTTACTCTTTTTTGTCTGTTTTCGCTCCTTTTCATGACGTTTGCTTGATTTGATGTTTATTACCTACAAAAGCAAATAAAATAAGTAAAAACTCTAAAGAATATATTATTATACGAGCTAAAATTAGGTAAAAGGGGCACGTAAAATACGATAAATTATCGCCTAACATTGATTAGTTATTTAGTTCATTGAAGAGATTGCACTAATCTTTGGTAATGTTACTGGAAAAGACTCTTTTATCTTAGAAGGCGTGTGGAAGACCAACCATGGTTTTGTTCAGCTACTGACGGAAGGTATGTGAGAGAGGCACATGGATTGATAGTAGTCTTAGTAGAGTTGAACTCGTACATAATTCTATAAACCTTGGATCGAACTCATACTTCTGTATTGAAAGGCGAGAAGCTCGGAACATAAAAAAAGAAGAAGTAAACAAGACTTTTAAATTCAAATTTTAATTGTGAAACTCGATTGCCTTGTGTATCGTTGCATACTCATGTTGTGCTGCAACAATACTCCTAAATACCTTTGTAGACTCTCAAAAGGCCCTTCAAATTCTGTAATTTTAGTCCTCGTTTTTTCGTTGGTAAATTTCAATTTATCAATTTCAACTAACTAGTATGGACGCGCGCTATGCACGAAGCAATGCACTTTTGAAAATCTTTTTTAAGAATAGTAATTTTTGGTTAGAGTTCAAATGATAATATATAAAAGTAAATCCTCGAATGTATATTTAAAATTTTATTTATTTACGGACATTGATTAACTATACTGGCACAACTATACTTTCATCCATTGATTTAATTTAAATTTGTACATTTCTACATTCAAACGCTATATGTCAAGATGATTCCAGGTTAAGGCAAACCATAAAGGAAAGAACATAAAGTTAACAACAACAATATAACCCGTCCCCGTTTCTTTTTCTCATCTCCTTCACCTTATCTAGTATTTGAACAATGAGAATAAAGACAGAATTGACCAAAAATTTAGCTCAAAACCCAGATCACACAAGGTACCAAAAGCATCGCCATATAAATCACTACACAAAATCCATCCACATTTTCTCCCAAAAACGTCAATTTGAAAAAACATCGCTCAAAGACCGTTCAATGCCTCCATGGGCTCCACCACCTATAGTACCAATGAAATTTATATGAAACCATGCATCCTCAAATATAGACAACTATGATTCAAAAAAGTTATTTTGAATTGGAGCAACTCAATAACGGAAGCTTATAGATGGAAGAATTGGAGATCTGGCCAATTAGGATTATTGTAATAGATTTTTTTAAAAAAAATATATTACTAATAATTTTGTTGATTGCTCTTCTTGTGCAGCCTGCTGGTCGTCTCAACATCTAGAGTAGTGAAAGTATAAGATGATATGTTGGATGACATGAATGAATAAAGGATTAAAGTCCTTTTAATTGAGAGCTACACAACACCTGTACTGCTATGCTAGCATTTGATGCCAGTGACTTGAGTTGGACCTTGTAAGGTCGTATATTGTAGCACCTAGTATAACTTGTCATATTCACAATGCTATCTTCATTGCTTCAATGTATCTCCATACCAATCTCAGGACATGAGAATCAAAATCTAAGCGAAATAAAACACAAATCCAATTTTGCACAAATGAAGTAAGCAAATAAGTTTAATGACAGACAGACAATGAATGGGCCAAACTTGGGGCAAAGGTAAAAACCCATTGAATCAACAAACCGAAAATAATTGTACACCTAAAGATACATGTCAGAAGTTGCAACATCCATAATTAGCAATTAATCTATAATCAACAGTGATCATATTCATTGTCCAATACGTGACCACATTAGTTAAGTGGATAAGAAGATCATGCAATCATGTATTCTGGGGAACCAATTTCACAGTCTTATACTTCAAAAAACTAATCAAATCATTGAAAGATGGCTTGAGATGTAATTCTAAGAGTTGCATCCATTTAGTCTCATTAAAAGGTAATCAAATCTTTGTCCATCTTTAACTCTGTTATTTTAAAAACCACATCCAGTCAAAGCTAAAACTGAGAGAGTTGTTGATAGATACGTCTTATAGTCCCATGTCTTGCTATTGAGCTCTTGGAATTCTAACTACCTGCATTATCAATATGTATTTCTAGTGTCCCGCAAATTATGAAAATAGTTATTGTCTAAATAAGAAAACAGTCAACATTCAATGCAATATCAACTATATTGTAAGGCTATAATTTTGTTACATCTTGCATGGATCCAGAAGAACATCTTAGACAAAATAAAGAAGTTTCTTAAGTTCATGAAATAGGGTTGCTCTTTGTTTCAATGAACAATAAGCAAATGATCAGACTCCAAAATAAAGAAATAAGCTCAAAAGTGTTGGGGAGATACAAGGAGGGAGCCCACTTCAACCAAGGTCTATGGCAACAAGTCCAAGTGAGGTTCCATCCTAAAACCAATTGGCAATAGGAAGAGTAGCCCACTTGACTTATATACCATGACCCTTCTTTTCAAACTCCCGATGTGGGACTTCATTACTCATGTGTGATATTCCTAACAATCTCCCCCTCACACATGAGTCCTTTCCACACCACATCAATGCACAAGCTCCCCCTTGAGTGGAAGCCACCAAGGTGTCAAGCCACCATCAAGAGCTTATTTACGCCATCGAGCTACGCTACAGCACACGTATTACAACTCGATCAACACCTTACCAAGGTGTCAAGCCACCATCATGAGCTTAGCCACGCCATCGAGCCACGCTGCAGCACACGTATTACCGCTCGATCAACACCTTACCAAGGTGTCAAGCCACCATCATGAGCTTATCCACGCCATCGAGCCACGTTGCAGCACACGTATTACCGCTCGATCAACAACTACGTGTCACTTCACCAAGCTCCTCCATGGGGTCCACCATGCCACACCTTTTTGTCGCCTAGCCGAACGAACCATCGGCTCTGATACCACTTGTTAGGAATTAATTCAGGATAATAGGATGTAACAAGGAAAACAGAATTCAACCAAGAACACAACACAACAATGAAAAGAATAAAGGACACAGAGAATTTTTACGTGGAAACCCAATGTGGGAAAAAACCACGGACGGCGACAGCACACCGACAAATTTCACTATGAGAAGAGTATTACACCACAATCACTTCAGTGATCAAGAGCAGAATTACAATACTCTCAATTGTATTCTCTCTCAAATAATCTTACTCTCTCAATGTGTTTTCTATTCCTTTTGTTTTTTGGTGATAGAAACAAGGTCCTTGACCCCCTTTATATAGGGTCTGTGGGGTAGGGTTTCCCCCTTGACAACCCTAGCCGCCACCTTCCAAAAACCGACATTAACGCGAACCCTAGCCGCCATCTCAAGGCGGCGCCCAGGCACGGGCACCCCTTGCCGATTTGCTGTCCGCTCCGTTCTTCGGTCTTCTTCGACGTAGCACGCCCGTGCCCATGCAGCATGGTCACCCTGTGCCAAAACTCGAGATTTTGGGCCATAAAGCCCAACAATCTCCACCTTGGACCAAAATCTTCAGTCTCCAATTACCGTCGTCGTCGTCACACCCCAAAGGGTGATGCCCCCTATGGGGCTATGCCCCGCAGGGCTTTCAATGACTGTGAATTCCCACTAAGTCCAAGCAATGCTCGAACTTAGCTATAGATAGTGGCTTGGTAAGCATGTCAGCAGGATTCTCTGAGGTATGAACTTTCTTCACCATTATTTCTCCTGCAGCAACTGTGTCTCGCACATAATGATATTTGACACTGATATGTTTGGTCTTCGAGTGGTAGGCATCGTTCTTTGTCAGATGTATGGCACTCTGACTATCGGAGTGTACCACAGTAACAGATTGTGGTATTCCAAGCTCTATTGCCAGTCCTCTTAGCCAGGTAGCCTCCTTCACTCCTTCAGTGGAAGCAATATACTCAGCTTCTGTTGTAGACAGAGCTGCGATAGATTGTAAAGACGCTTTCCAGGAGATAGCGCCCCCACACATGGTGAAAATGTACCCAGATATGGACCTCCTTTTATCCAAATCACCTGCATAATCAGAGTCAACATACCCTACTACATCAGAAGTAGCAGCCTTGTTTTTATCAAATACCAGCCCTTTCCCCACAGTTCCCTTCACATACCGTAGGATCCATTTCACAGCCTCCCAATGATCCTTCCCAGGGTTATGCATATATCTACTTACCACACTCACAGCATGTGATAAGTCTGGTCTAGTGCAAACCATGGCATACATTAAACTCCCTACAGCACTAGAGTATGGTATATTGGACATTCTATTAATGTCCTCTTCTGTTTGCGGGCAACATTCCGCAGACAATCTAAAATGTGCAGCAAGAGGGGTTGACACTGCCTTGCAGTCCTTCATATTGAATTTACTCAATACCTTCTCAAGGTATCTTTCCTGAGACAAGTATAATTTTTCCCCCTTTCGATCCCTGTGGATCTCCATGCCCAGTATCCTTTTTGCTGCACCCAAGTCTTTCATCTCGAACTCCTTAATGAGTTGAGATTTTAGCATGCTAATAAGGGTTTTATCTTTAGATGCAATTAGCATGTCATCAACATACAGTAGTAGATATATAAAGGACCCATCACCATATTTTTTAAAATATACACAATTATCATATCTGCTACGTATGTAGCCTTTATCAATCATAAACGTGTCAAAACGTTTATACCACTGCCTAGGAGCCTGCTTGAGTCCATACAAGGACTTCTTCAACTTACATACCATGTGTTCCTGATCAGGAACGGCAAACCCTTCAGGTTGCCTCATATAAATCTCCTCTTCCAGCTCACCATACAGGAAGGCTGTTTTTACATCAAGCTGCTCCAACTCCAAGTTAAACAATGTCACAATGGATAACAGTAATCGAATAGAGGTGTGTCTAACTACAGGAGAAAAAACCTCATTGTAGTCTATACCTTCCCGTTGATTGCAACCTCGTACAACCAACCTTGCTTTCCACCTTGCATCCTCTACCCCAGGAATGCCCTCCTCTTCTTGTATATCCATTTGGCAGTTAAAGCTCGTCGACCTTTAGGCAGGTTACATAACTCCCAAGTCCCGTTTCTTTGCAGACTTTCCATTTCTTCTTGCATAGCCAGAAGCCAGTTGGTTGAACTTGGGCAGGTGATGGCTTCAGTATAGTTTGAAGGTTCAGTACCTTCTGGCACTTCCTCTGCGACTGAAAGTGCAAATGCTATCAGCCCTTCATCATCGTTGTACCGGGCCGGTCTCCTGATCTCCCTGTGAGGACGATCACGTGCTATAGAGTGATCAACCTCCTCCTGAGGTTGATTAGTGCTGATAGCCCCAGGCTCAGTGACCTGGGCTTCCCTTATTGTCTCCTCAACAGCTCCACCTTGAACTGTAGTAGTCTCCACCTCCACCTCTATGCTGGTGTCTTGCTGAGTACCTGCACCAGTAGAAGGGACAACAGCATTCTTTCCAGAAGATAATATCTCAGACTCATTGAAAGTAACATCCCTACTTTGTATTACTTTCTTAGAATCAGGACACCACATGCCGTACCCTTTAGATTCACTAGCATACCCCAAAAACATACATTTAACAGCTCTAGGTGCTAGTTTCCCCTCATTTACATGAGCATATACAGGACACCCGAATACCCTGAGATTAGAGTAGTCAACAGGATTACCTGACCATACTTCTTCTGGAATCTGAAACTCGATGGAGGAGTGTGGTGATCGGTTCACCAGATAGCAGGCTGTAGACATAGCCTCAGCCCACAAAGCTTTGCGATCCCAAAGCCCAGCAGTTGAAAGCAAACACCGTACTTTCTCTAACAACGTCCTGTTGATTCGTTCTGCGACCCCGTTCTGTTGTGGTTTTCCGACCAAGGTTTTGTGCCTGGCTATGCCGTTTGCTGCGCAGAACTCTTCAAACTCAGATTCAACAAACTCCAGGCCATTATCAGTCCTGAGTTTCTTGATCTTTCTGCCAGTCTGGTTCTCAACCAGAGCCTTGAATTTCCTGAACATAGAGAATGTCTCGTTCTTCTGTCTCAAGAAATACACCCAAACTTTCCGTGAGAAATCGTCAACAAAAGTTAACGTGTAACGCTTACCTCCCATCGAAGGTACCTTAGAGGGACCCCACAAATCAGAATGAATATAGTCCAGGACCCCCTGAGTACGGTGACTAGCCTTTGAGAAACTTACCCTTTTCTGTTTCCCAAATATACAGTGATCACAAAAGTCCAACTTACCCGTACTAGTTTTACCAAGACAACCTTTCTTACCTAGAATGATCATCCCTTTCTCACTCATATGGCCCAGCCTCATGTGCCATAACTTTGTTTCATCTGCTGTAGCTACAGCAGCTACTCCTGTAACTGTGGCTCCCTGCAAGATGTAGAGACTGCCCTGCCTCAGTCCCTTCATCATTACCATGGCTCCTTTAGCCACCTTTAGGACACCATTCTCCATGACGATCCTGCATCCATTAGACTCAAGAGCACCCAGGGAAATCAAGCAACGAGTCATGTCAGGAATATGACGCACTTTAGACAACGTTCTAATAGTGCCATCATGGGTTTTGATCTGAACTGTACCTATCCCTGCAACTTTGCATTCAGCATCGTTGCCCATAAGTACCACCCCAGAATCCACAGACTCATAAGTAACAAACCAGTCCTTATGAGGACACATATGGAATGTGCAACCAGAATCCAAAACCCAATTGTCATCCACCCCTTTCCCAGAAGTGGTAGCTAATGAAGTGGCAAGAAGAACATCCCCATCTGACTCAGACTCTACCACACAGTCAGCAGTAGCAGTATTCCCCTTTTCATCATTCTTGTTCTTTAACTTCCAACAATTAGCCTTTATGTGACCCAATTTTTTGCAGAAGTGGCAGGTTTTATTAGCATGAGGATTCGTTGATTTAGAACGACTCTTCTTTCTATTACCGTTCCCCTTCTTCTCAGTTGTCCTACCCCTAACAACCAGTCCTTCACCCTGGTCAGCATGAATGTCATGGTCAAATTTCTTTAAAGTGTTTATATGAAGGGGGTAGTGAGACAACTAGCAAGATGGCTTTATCCTCATCGTCAATTTTTACATCCAGACTTTCCAAATCAACTAAAATTGAATTGAATTCATTCAGATGTTTCTGGACAGGCGTACCTTCAGCCATACGACAGCTGTACAACCTTTCTTTTAGCCTGATCTTATTGGCTAGACTCTTTGTCATATACAGTTCTTCTAGCCTAGCCCAGAGGTCAACAGCAGTTACCTTATCAAGAACCTCGCGGAGCACGTGAGGTGCCAGGCATAGTTGTATAGCTGAAACTGCCTTCAGTTCCAGTTCCTCCCATTCCTCTTCTGTCAACTTTCCACGCCTCTTCTGCTGCTCCTCAGCCCACTTTTCATCCGTTGTGCCTACGAGTTTGACGTGAGGCCCCTGCAGGACCTTCCACAGCCCGTGCTGAATGAGGACCGCCCTCATCTGCACCTTCCAGAGATTAAAGCTAATCTCCCCGTCGAATTTCTGTATGTCCACCTTCATGATTGAAGACATCCTATAACCTTGCTCTGATACCACTTGTTGGGGAGATACAAGGAGGGAGCCCACTTCAACCAAGGTCTATGGCAACAAGTCCAAGTGAGGTTCCATCCTAAAACCAATTGGCAATAGGAGGAGTAGCCCACTTGACTTATATACCATGACCCTTCTTTTCAAACTCCCGATGTGGGACTTCATTACTCATGTGTGATATTCCTAACAAAAAGTTCTATAAAAACAATGTTTTCTTGTATCTCACTATCCATTGAAGACAACATCTAAACCCTTTTGCTAAGAAAGACTAAAATGTCCCTCTTGCGTAGTCATGCCTTACATAGTAGAAATGCAAAATGCCACAAAAGAAGACAATATGAATATCACTTCTCATACACCGATTTGAATGTTGTAGACAATAGACAATAATGAAAAGAACATACAACAATTTGAAAAATCAAAGTTCCAGATATTGATTGAACCTCACTCATGACTTGCTCTACCTCCTCTAGGAGTTGGATATGGTGGACCGAAAGAGCATCTCTATCACATATTGATTGAAAAAAGCCTCCTCAGTCCAATCAAAGAACATTTCATCAAAGGATTATAACTAACAATAATTATAGTACTTAGGGAGCTAGAAACAAAGAAGAAATACATGCAGACCCACCCCACCTTAATTTTTTGCACACTAATTAAGGGAGAAATTAATGATGTGCAGGTTGTTTAGGCTCTGAAGTCAAATATTTGAAGAAAAAACTATTGCAAAAATTTGAAGATGAATTAAACATATCTTATTCTTACCCTTGACGTTTCCTGGAGCAACGAACAACAATGTCGGACTAA
>JACYFF010010365.1:13977067-13991456 GCA_017589665.1 Selenicereus undatus
GGCGATGCGAACGTCCCTACGGGCAAGAAGAAAATGGGGCTTTATTGGTGGCTCCATAGAAAAACCAAAAAATGAATCTTCCGAGTTGGAAGATTGGTGGACAGTTCAATCCATGTTAATCTCATGGATTATGAACACAATTGAACCAAGTCTTTGATCAACTATGACTTACACAGAAACAACCAAGGAATTATGGGACGATTTGAAGGAACGACTCTCGGTTGTCAATGGACCGAGAATTCAACAAATTAAATCTGAGCTTGCCCATTGCAAGCAACGGGAATGTCTATAGTGAACTATTATGGAAAGTTGAAGTCTCTGTGGGATGAATTGGCAATCTATGAACTAATTCTGGCGTGCACTTATAAAAGTTGCGAATGCAGAATTAGCCAAAAACTTCAGAAGCAGCGTGAAGAAGAGCATGTTCATCAATTTCTCATGGGCCTTGATGATGCTGTTTTTGGGACGGCAAGGTCGAATTTACTAGCTGCTGACCCTTTGCCACCCCTGAACAGAGTATATGCGACCATGGTGCAAGAAGAAAGGGTCAGGACTGTTGCGCGAGCTGCAGAAGAACGACGAGAAGTCGTGGCTCTTGCTGCTCAGACCAACTTCAAAGGGAAAGGACAGGACAAGAACAAAGACAAAAATCTGGTGTGTTCTCATTGTAACCGGGCAGGACATGACTCTGGTACATGCTTCAAAATAATTGGTTACCCAGAATGGTGGGGTGACAGGCCACGAGGAGACAGCAGACCGCAGCAGCGCACACCCGGTATAGGAGGAGGTCAGGGCCGAGGAGGAGCTGTGCGTGCCAATGCAGTGTAGACGGTTGGTGGAAACCATAGTGAGGCAGACCTGGGCATAGAACCAGGGAACTCAACGCCTCCAGGACTGAGCAGCGAGTAGTGGGAAAACTTACTTGAGATGTTAAATAATCACAAAGCCGGTGAAAAGATGACAGGTAAACACATTATGCCCTGGATTACTGACACGGGGGCCTCAAATCATATGGTGGGAGACTTGGAGATTTTGAGCGGCTTACGGGATATACCAAATTGCCCAGTCGGAATGCCAAACGGGAATAAGGTTATTGCAACGAAAGAAGGGACCATTGAGCTCAATCGAAATATTATTCTTAAAAATGTTCTCTATGTTCCCGGCTTAAATTGCAATATGATTTCTGTGTCTCAAATAATAGATGATTTGGATTGTATAGTTCAATTCACTAAAACATTGTGTGTTATGCAGGACCCTGTTACGAGGATGCTGATTGGTACGGGTGAACGAAAAGATGGACTCTATTTTTTCCGCAATCTACCGCAGATTAAGGCAATGAAGGTGGACAAATCGAACTCTCTGGATCTTTGGCATAGGCGGTTGGGACACCCTTCCTTAAAGATTACTAAATTACTCCCTCTCATAGACAGTAGAAAGACTGGAGTTTTAGATGATCATTGTGATGTGTATTTGCGGGCTAAACAAACTCGGAACAAATTTCCTTTGAGTGACAATAAAGCTTCTGATATGTTTGAATTGATTCATTGTGATTTGTGGGGGCCTTATAGAACTCTTTCTTCTTGTGGTGCATCTTATTTTTTGACTGTGGTTGATGATTATTCTCGTGCTGTTTGGGTGTATTTGATTATTGACAAGACTGAAGTGGCCTCAATTTTGAAACATTTCCTTTCTATGGTGGAAAGACAGTTTAAAAAAAGAGTTAAAATTGTTAGAAGCGACAATGGCACAGAGTTCACCTGCCTAAAGTCATACTTTCTTGAAGATGGAATTATCCTTCAAACCTCTTGCATTGGAACACCACAACAAAATGGTAGGGTTGAACGCAAACATCAACATATTTTGAATGTAGCTCGAGCTTTGCGATTTCAAAGTAGCCTTCCTATTCGTTTTTGGGGAGAATGTGCGCTAGCTACAGGGTATTTAATTAATAGAACTCCCTCTGCACTTTTGAAAGGAAAGACTCCTTATGAAATTTTGTATGGAACACCTCCTACATATGGGCACATCAGAGTTATTGGTTCTTTGTGTTATGCGCATAATCATGGTAAGGGAGGTGATAAGTTTGCCAGCAAAAGTAGAAAGTGCATTTTTGTGGGATATCCACATGGCAAGAAGGGTTGGAAATTGTATGATCTAGAGACCCATAATTTTTTTGTGTCTCGTGATATTGTTTTTCATGAAGATATTTTTCCTTTTGCGGAAGAAACTCGAGATTTGGCATCACATTGCTTTCCCCATATGACCGGTGAGGATGATGAAGCCGGTGGGGATGATGCAGCCAGGGGGGGTACAAAGTTTGAGGATTGTGGGCCAACCTCCAGAAACGGCCCAAGATGATTGTGTGAGGGTACTGAGGGTGCAACACAAGAAGAGGAACCTTTGGGCCACAGACATCGTCACAGAAAACCTTCAGTTCGCCTTCGTGATTACATCTTTCACACTGTGCAGAAAAAGAGTCCATCTACTCATTCATCTCAGCCACGGCATACTCCAGGTACTGCTTATCCTATAACACACTATGTGAATTGTGCCAATTTTTCTGCTAGACACAGGCAATTTCTTGCAGCCATTACTGCAAAGCGTGAGCCTGTCACTTTTTCAGAAGCCATGAAAGATAAGCGTTGGCGTACCGCCATGTAGAACGAAATTCAAGCCTTAGAAAATAATGGGACTTGGGAGGATGCTGATTTACCCAGTGGAAAGAAGGCGCTCGGTTCCAAATGGGTTTATAAAATCAAATATCATTCTGATGGCACCGTGGAGTGATATAAGGCACGCCTTGTGATTCCTGGGAATCATCAGGTTGAAGGGATTGACTACACAGAGACATTTGCACTTGTTGCTAAGATGGTTACAGTCAGAACTTTCTTAGCCGTCGCAGCCGCCCAAAATTGGGAGATACACCAGATGGATGTTCATAATGCATTCCTCCATGGTGATCTCCAAGAAGAGGTGTACATGAAATTACCACCGGGTTTTCAGGTTGCAAGTCCGGGGAAAGTCTGCAGGCTTCGAAAATCATTATATGGGCTCAAACAAGCCCCTAGATGCTGGTTTGCCAAACTATCTGCTGCGCTATTGAAATATGGCTTTAAGCAATCTTATGCTGACTACTCGCTTTTCTCTCTTTGTCACGGCACTCTTCGTCTCCATGTTCTTGTTTATGTTGACGATTTGATCATTTCTGGAAATCATCCTGCAGAACTACAAAGGTTTAAAACCTATCTCAATCAATGTTTTCATATGAAGGATTTAGGGAAGTTGAAATATTTTTTGGGGGTAGAAGTCGCTCGAGGCCCTGAAGGGATTTTCCTATGCCAACGAAAATATGCCCTCGACATTATTTCCGAAGCTGGATTGTTAGGAGCTAAGCCAGCTGCTATCCCGTTAGAACAAAATCATCGCTTGGCATTGGCTGATGGTCGCTTCTTGGATGATGCTGAGTAGCATCGACGACTTGTTGGTCGGCTTATCTATCTCTGCTTTACACGCCCAGACCTTTCTTATTGTGTTCATGTTCTCTCTCAGTTCATGCAACACCCAAGGGAAGAACATTGGCATGCGGCATTACGTGTGGTGCGTTATTTGAAAGGGAATCATGGGCAAGGTATTTTTCTATCCAGCGTCAATGATTTGCGCTTACATGGATGGTGTGACTCAAACTGGGCTGGCTGCCCCTTGACTCGACGATCAGTCACGGGTTGGTTCATTCAATTGGGTGACTCTCCCATCTCCCGGAAGACCAAAAGGCAACATGTTGTATCCCGTTCTTCTGCTGAAGCCGAATATCGCTCTATGGCAGCAACCACTTGTGAACTCAAATGGCTCAAACAAGTACTGTCTAGTCTGGGCAGTTCAAATGTTGATCCTATGCAATTACATTGTGATAGCCAAGCCGCTTTACATATTGCTCGAAACCCGGTGTTCCATGAAAGGACCAAACACATTCAAGTTGATTGTCATTTTGTTCGTGATGAGATCATTACTGGGAATATCTGTCCCTCTTTTGTACCTTCACATCACTAGCTTGCTGACATTTTCACTAAGGCTCTTGGCAAGTCCCAGTCTGATTTTCTAATCGGCAATTTGGGCATTCGGAATCCCCATGCACCAACTTCAGGTGGGTGGTTAGCTGGGCTGTATATTTTGAGCTATTTTAGAAAGTTATTCTCTAGCTTGTATATTGAGATATTATAGCAATATTATAGCCTTCTTTTACGGCAGCTTGTATAGAAAGTTAGGGTGGGCAATACTCTTGTAACCATTGTATATATTCAGACTTAAGAGATGAATGAAAGACAGACAGAGAAATGTTGACCCTTTCCTTGTGTAAGGTTTTGATGATGTCAAACACAAATGTATTAGTCCTTATAATAATTCTTGAATTTGTGCTATGCTTAGTTAATAAAGTTGGTTGAGAACAGTGATTAAGAACAGAGCTTGTACGATCAGTTGAAGTTCCAGAAACAGTTTCTAACAACAATGCTTCAAGTCCAAGAACAACATGAAGTTTCAGGAACAATCTTCAGAAACAGTTCTTAGCAGTATCAAGGGTTGACATTGCAAGTCAGCTGCTTCATCAACAAGAAGTCATGGGTTTGGTAGAATCTTTTCTTTATTAGACCCTCTGCTAATATGCCAGTGAGAGGATCTCAATTTCATGTTCGCTTTTGAAAAATCTTTTTGACACTCTGGGAACAGGTCCTGATCGTGAATGGGAACAGTTCCTGGTAAAGCACCCTGAGTGTTCTCAGCAATGTCTGGCAAAAGATTTTACGATTCTTTTCTATTTTTGGCTTGATAATTTTTGCTACTTGATAAAGTATTTTTTCAACTGTAACCCAACAGATTTTTAAAACTTAAAATCTCTAATTTTTGGGATAAGATTTGGATAAGGTTTCACTAAGTCAAATTTTATCTTCTTTCTCCTATTTTTAGTAAAGTCCTAAGACTGTGAAAATGCTGGACGTTGGTTGCTGGAATATGTGGCTTTTGTTTCACGTTAGTAGTGAAAGAAGCGCAGCCACAAAAACTCTCATCTAGCCGTTTTGTTTCAAGCTATAAAAAGGAGTTTTTGCCAACGTTTTTAGATGTGGTTTTTCAGATTGTGTGAGTTGCACTGAGCCAAATTTTCAGAGTGAAAAACCTGTAAAAGAGAGCAAAAAATTGAGTCTTCCACATTGGCATACTAGGCGCTTCATTGTACCTTACACTTGCTTTATTAGAAGTTGCTAAGTAAGGTGTCTTCGTTTTGTTTGTGTAAACGAATAGAGTTGTCCTAAGTTTAAGGTAACTAAGGACGTGGGGTGATTGTCTAGGGTAGACAATCACGTGTTGTTGTAAGTTATAACGTGGGGTTACTTTTGTAACGTGTTCAGCCCGTTAGTAGAATTTTTGTGAAAATCCTACAGAGGTAGGTCGTGGTTTTCCCACCTCAGATGGGCTAGAGGTGGTTTTCCACGTAAAAATCTTGTGTCTTCATTCTTATTTTTGCATTCATTCTTACCCCGAACACATTACGAAAGCTTGGCAGGAACAGTTCCCTGCTAACCATACGTTGTTCAGAAACTGTTCTCCACGAGTGTTTTCAAAAGTGCAAAAATTTATCACACACAATTCACCCCCCCTCTTGTGTGAGTAACCTCATAAATACAACAAGTGGTATCAGAGCAGGTTCTCAATCACAAAGACTAACCTCTTGAGAGATCCGAAAAATGAGTACTCCACAAGGCATGCTTGAAGGTCAATCAGTGACTCGACCTCCGTATTTCAATGGGCAACACTACAGCTGGTGGAAAAACCGCATGGAAAATTATATTCAAGCGGATGACTATGAGCTATGGTTGATTATCAAAGGAGGTGCGCTTGTTCCCACAAAGGCTAATGAAAGAGGAGAAACTGTTCCCAAAACACCTGACGAATTCAATGCTGAAGACTTCAAGAAAATGGAGAAAAATGCCAAGGCCAAAAAACTGTTGTACTTTGGCCTTGGACCTGATGAATACTCACGCATTTGTGAGTGTGAAACTGCCAAGCAAATTTGGGACGCATTGGAGATAGCTCATGAAGGAACAAGCCAAGTGAAGCAATCGAGGATTGAGCTACTCATGCGGAAGTATGAGTTGTTTGAAATGGGTGACAAAGAATCAATTATGGAGATGTACACCAGATTCACCCATATTACCAATGAGCTCAAATCCTTGGGCAAAGCTTTCACTACCGAGGAGCTTGTAAGGAAGATTCTGAGATTCCTACCACATACTTGGGAAGCTAAAGTGACCGCAATCCAGGAAGCCAAAGATATGAAAAGTATCTCTTTTGATGAGCTCATAGGGAATCTTCAAACCTATGAACTCAGAAGGAACTCACAGCAAAAGGAAGAAAACAAGAGAGATAGAGGGCTGGCTTTAAAAGCCTTAGAAGAAGACAGCTCAGACATGGATGAAGAAGATATGGCCCTAATAACTCGGAAATTCAAAAAATTCTTCAGAAAATCCAAGGAGCTGTTGAAAAAGAAAAATCATGTCAAAACCAAGAACAGTGACAAGGAACAGGTCCCGGGATGTTTCAAATGTGGTAAGCGTGATCACTTTGTCAAGAACTGTCCCCTGCTAAAAGAGGAACAACCTCAGGAACAGTTCCGACATCAAGGCAGGAAACAGTTCCCAAACAAGGCTGCCAAGCGGTTCTCACGTGCAATGTTAGCAGCATGGGGAGAGACAACTGAAGAGGATGAGAACTCAGATGAAGAAGAGGCTGAACTGGCACTGATGGCCAGAAGCGACTCAGAATCTGAGGATGAATCTATGGACAGCCTTGCTGAACTTAAAGGAAAGGTACGTGGACTGAGTAAGTTTAAGCCTGAGGAATTACTTACTACGCTAATGGATGAATATGATGCTTTAAATACTGAAAATGTCATGCTAAAAGACACATGTTCTGAGCTAAAAAGAGACATTAGCGTAGTTGAGTTTGCTAATGACATCCTTAAAAAGGAAAAAATCGAGTTAGAGGAACAGACCGCAATAGTAAGCCACGACCTTGACGTAGTGAACAACAAAATGAAAGATCTGGAAGGAGAGTGCCTTCAGCTGAAACAAAAGATAGAGAACTTGACCATAGAGAATGCTCAGCTTCTTGAAAAACTCAATGAGACCGAGTCAGACCTAGCCAGGAACAAGCAATGAAACAGTTCCTCAACGGCACTCAAGTGGCTGAACACACACCATAATAGGAATAAAAATGGTCTAGGCTTTACGGCTAAGCGTACTGACTACCCAGTGAATAGGAAGTATGTAAGTTTACCTGAATACATTGTTTGTTATCACTGTGGTAAAACCGGTCACTATCGTTATACTTGCCCGTCAAGAAAGAATGCCATGGAAAGAAGTATGATTTATGTAAAACAGATATGGGTTAAGAAAAATGAGATTTACTTGTCAAAAGGAATGGGACCTAAGTGGATCTGGGTTCCCAAAACTAACCCGTAATCTGTTTTGTAGGCTAAAGTGAGAGGGAACAACCTAGGAAACAAGCTTGGGAACAAGCAGATGTGGTATGTAGACAGTGGTTGTTCAAGGCACATGACCGGTGAAAAATCAAATTTCCTCTCACTCACAGCCTCTGAAGGGGGAAGCGTGGCCTTTGGAAACGGTAAGTCAGGGACCATTACCGGTATAGGCAAGATTGGTGAGTCACCTTCCCACTCGATTGAAAATGTGTACTTGGTTGATGGTTTACAGCATAACTTGCTAAGTGTATCTCAACTATGTGATAAAGATAATTTAGTAGTATTTTCTGCTAAACATTGTTTGGTAGTCAATATCAATACTGGAGATGTTGTGTTGAGGGGGAAGCGTCACAAAAATGTTTATAAAGTCTCTATTCTTTCCCTTCCCCAAAGTAACCTGACTTGCCTAAGTGCTATAAGTGAAGATGTCTTACTCTGGCACAAAAGACTAGGTCATGCAAGCCTTTCTCTTTTGAACAAGTTGGTTTCAAAAGATCTAGTGATTGGCCTACCTTCCATCAAATTCAATGATGACAAGGTATGTGATGCTTGTGCCAGAGGCAAGCAAGTCAGGACCTCTTTTAAATTAAAAAATAAAGTTAGCACTACTCGTCCTCTAGAAATATTGCATGTTGATTTGTGTGGACCCATGAGGGTCATGAGTAGAGGTGGAAAGAAGTATGTATTAGTAATAGTGGATGATTACTCTCGTTTCACATGGACCTTGTTTTTAGCTACCAAAGATGAGTCATTTGAAAAATTTATTGTGTTTCTTAAAAAGGTTGAAACGAGAGTAGGACACTCATTGGTATGTCTAAGGTCTGATCATGGCACAGAGTTTGAGAACTCAAGTTTTATGGATTATTGTAATATGCATGGTGTTGAGCATAATTTTTCTGCCCCTAGAACACCCCAACAAAATGGGGTGGTTGAACGTAAGAACCGTACTCTAGAAGACATGACTAGAACCATGTTGATTGCAAGTAGTCTCTCTAGAAGCTTTTGGGCAGAGGCATTAAACACTTCATCTTACATTATTAACAGATGCATGATTCGACCTATTCTCAATAAGACACCCTATGAACTTTTCAAAGGTAGAAAACCCAACATTATGCACTTGAGAGTATTTGGTTGCAAATGTTATGTGCATAATAATGGAAAAGATGCCTTGGGAAAGTTTGACCCAAGAAGTGATGAAGCCATATTTTTAGGGTACTCTTCACACAGTAAGGCTTATAAAGTGTTCAACAAAAGAACCTTATGTGTTGAAGAAAGTGTTCATGTATTGTTTGATGAAACTAACTCTTTACTTGAGAAAAATATTCAGGATGAGGAATATGAGCTTGGTCTTGCCAGAAAAGAACAAAATGTCGTAGTACATGAAGGTAAGACGGGCAGAAACGATGGTATGGAGAATGATCAGACAGGGGGAAGTAATTCCCAACCTGATCTGGAGCAGAGTCAAGCTACTGAGCCAAACTCTCCACGAACAGATTTGAGAACTGGTTTGGGAACAGTTCCAGGAGCTTGCTCGGGAACAGTTCCTGACCCAGCGTCACCAAGCATTCAAGCGAGAGTAGAAAGTTTGACAACGGATCCTCTGACCCCAAGACCTTGGAAGCATCAGAGTTCACACCCTCTTGACCAGATATTATCATATTTAAATAAGGGAGTGCAAACCAGATCCAAGCTTAAGAATTTTTGTGCCTTCTATGCTTTCCTTTCTTACATTGAGCCAAAAAATATTAATGAAGCTCTTGCAGATTCGGACTGGGTTACTGCAATGCAAGAAGAACTGAATCAGTTTGAAAGGAATAAAGTATGGCATCTTGAACCACGACCCAAAGAGAAATCTATCATTG
Organism: Selenicereus undatus; assembly: GCA_017589665.1. NCBI lineage: Eukaryota > Viridiplantae > Streptophyta > Magnoliopsida > Caryophyllales > Cactaceae > Selenicereus > Selenicereus undatus. The sequence goes on from JACYFF010010365.1 coordinate 13,986,461, forward strand.
GTACCAAGTGGGTGTTCAAGAACAAGCTGGATGAGGTAGGAACAATCACCAGGAACAAGGCCCGGCTAGTGGTCCAAGGGTACAACCAAGAAGAAGGGATTGACTATGAAGAGACTTTTGCACCTGTTGCTAGAATTGAAGCTATCCGAATTTTAATAGCATTTGCAGCTCACATGGGGATTAAGCTATACCAAATGGACGTCAAGAGTGCATTTCTCAATGGGTACCTAAAAGAATAAGTGTATGTAAGTCAATCCCCTGGTTTCGAAAATCAAGAATTTCCTGATTATGTGTTTAAACTTGACAAGGCTCTTTATGGTTTAAAACAAGCTCCCAGAGCTTGGTACGAACGCCTGTCAACCTTTTTAATTGAAAATGGTTTTCATAGAGGCAAGGTAGACAATACCTTGTTCCTAAAATCCAAGGGGGAACATTTATTGATTGTTCAAGTCTATGTTGATGATATCATTTTTGGTGCAACACACAATGACTTGTGTGAGGGTTTTTCAACCTTGATGAAAAGTGAATTTGAGATGAGTATGATGGGTGAGCTAAACTTTTTCTTAGGCTTACAAATTAAACAAACTCCTAATGGCACCATGATTCATCAACAGAAGTATGTTAAGGAACTGCTTAAGCGGTTTGGGATGGAAGCGGCAAAACCAATTGATACTCCTATTTCACCCTATACCAGATTGGTTATGGATTATGGGAGTCCCTCAGTAGAGGAGAAATCCTATAGAGGGATGATTGGGTCGCTCCTTTACCTAACTGCTAGTAGACCTGACATTGTCTTTAGTGTCGGTTTATGTGCTCGTTTTCAGTCCAATCCAAAAGAAACTCATTTAAAGGCTGTGAAACGAATTTTTAGATATTTAAAGAACACTTCTGACCTGGTCTTATGGTATCTTAGAGAGTGCAGTATTGATTTAGTCGGATATGCAGATGCTGATTATGCAGGATTCCTGGTAGACAGGAAAAGCACTTCAGGTATGGCTCACTTTCTTGGTCCGTGTCTAATGTCATGGGCAACTAGGAAACAACACTCAGTTGCCATGTCCACAGCAGAGGCAGAATATGTTGCAGCAGCTTCATGTTGTGCCCAACTGCTATGGATAAGGCAACAACTCAAAGACTTTCATGTTGACACAGGATGCATACCAATTTTTTGTGATAACACTAGTGCAATAAATATTGCTAAAAATCCCTGTCAACATAAGAGGACCAAACACATTGACATCCGACACCATTTTCTGCGAGACAATGTGGAAAAAGGGCTTATTTCAATGCAATTTTGTGCTACTGAGAATCAAATTGCTGACATTTTCACCAAGGCCTTACATAGGGATCAGTTTGAGAAAAATCGGTTGGAACTGGGCCCGATTAAGAATACTTAGGCAGACTTGACCACCCTCAGTGATTGACTAGGATCACACCCCTGATCACCGATCTTGTGGATTTACTCTACTTATTGTACGAGGCACATGTGTGCTATATGAATTGCTGACATCTGCTTGAGATTTATTGCTATTGTCCATATTTTCCACTATATTTTTTTTCTGTGGTAAGAACAAGCGAGAGGAACAGACCCCTCCCTCATTTATTAACACGCTTTTCATTTTATGGGAAACAAGGAGAAGTCAAGCCTTTCACTGCAGCCGTTTCCTTCACGCGTTTTTCTCTTCCCAAGGCAACGCCTTGAATCTTGAACCGCCGGCTCCTCTTTACTCCCATTAAAAGCCCCACTCATACCTTCTCTCTCTCACCACTTACATCGTGCCTCAAGAAACTGCTCCCACTTCATCTACCATTTGCAACACCTCTCTACTCATATCTTCCCTCTCAAAAATGGCAAGAACCAGAGGAGGATCTGCCTGGCGCAAGAGTTCCAGACCTCGATCCTTGAGGGAACGATCTTCAAGAACATCTTTTTCCTCCCTCGCTGATCTTCTTCCATCTTCCGCATCCTCCTCAACCATGGTTAAAACCCATGAACCCTCATTCTCCATCACCCCTTTTGTCTATAACTTCCTAAAATCCTTCATCCCTCAACCCACTGGGGAGACTATGGAGGATCTTAATTCTTGTCCCGATACTCAAGATCGGGAGATGGTTCTTTATGAAACCCAGCCACAACCACTCCGGGTTGTGCCTGCAATCGGTCAGACGGGGTCTGACCCTGCACCATCGGTGTCAGAATAACTGACCCCTGACAACCCAGAACTTGCAACCGGGTCAGTTCCTGACCAACCAGACCAAGAACCACCTCACTTCGACTGGATGCACTTCAGTGGCTGTGAGGATCGACCAGTCGAGTTCGAGACCGAAGCAGCACCCTCTGTTCCAGAACCTTTTACATACTGGGTTGACAGCACATCGACCTCAGAGGACGATGTGCCCCTGCGATTTAAGCGAACCCGAACCATTCCTGAACTTTCTGACCCTTCTACCACCAAACAAGTCAAAACCTCAGCCACCCACACCACCGCAAAATCCACCCTCCCAAGGCGGCCACGCACTCGAAGTATAGGACCGGCTGTTCAGCTCCCCTTGCCAGCCGAAAAGGTCGCTACTCCAAAGACCAAGAAACGGCTCTCACGGGTCTCTGTTCCTGATGCCGCCTCCACCAAAAGGCCAAAATCGAAACACCCTGTTTCAGGAACAGTTCCTAAACAAGGTACTTCGTCTCGCACCCCCACTTCCTTTAAATCCAAAACCAAGCTTCCCCCCAGTGCTTCCTATGAGCATTTCTTGCAAAAGACCGTAGTTAGGGGGAAGATTGTTCGGCCTGGGCATCTTAGGGAACAAGGCCTTGGGTCCTTTCTTGAGAAACTGAACCAGCAGGGGTGGCTGGAATTGTTCTCAGACGGGACTCTAGGTTGTTCCGTACCCGATTTGGCAGAATTCTATGCCAATTGTGCGGTCATCAATGGCGTGGTGACAAGCACTGTAAAAGGGCATGACCTTACCTTTGATGCTGCAGACTTGGGTGTTTTGCTTGGGGTCCCTGCTGAGGGTTTCAGGGACTATATCAGGGAGGACAAAACGGCACTAAGTAGGGACCAACTACTTGCTTTGTGCCGGAAAATAGCCCAGAATCCTGACCTTGACATACCTCACCATGTACAAAAGGCGGAGATGGTTCCCCTTCACCGTCTCCTTTATTGGCTTGTCATTAAGAACATCATTCCCCGGGGGCAAGGCCGAAATCGAGCGGATGCCATGGACCTGTGTCTGGTCGACCTGTTGGACACAGGGTCTCAAATCAATCTGCCTGCCCTTATGATCAGCCACATAGCCCGTATAGCCAATACCTCGAAAGATCATGACCTAGGCTATGGGTTTCTTCTCTGCCTTGTCTTAGAGAAGTTGGGGGTTGTTCTCCAGAAGAAGGTGCTCGCCCAAGTCAATGATGAAATTGGCACTTGCACCCTTGTTAGCTGTGGCTTTCTGTCCAACAAAGGTGGAAGTGAGGGTTCGGAACAACCACCAGAGCCTGTTCCTGCCTCCACTCTCCCTGCCAGCACCACTCCCCTCTCTGCACCTTCTCTCTCCTCTGTGGTTGCTGATCAAGCCCAGCTAAAAGCAGAACTTGCTGCAGTCAAGGCTGTGGTCACCGCGGAACGACTCCTTAACGCCCAGCGCCATGAAGCTGTTCTCAAGGCCCTAGCAGACCTAGCTGCAAAATTTGCCCCTTCCTCCTCTTAAGAACTGTTTCTCCTTTTTCCCGGTTCTGTTTTTCTTTTTCTCTGGTTGGCTGTTCTTGATGTATCCGTTTCTGTTTTGCTATAAAATGGTTACATTTGCAATACTTGTCCCTCTTGCTTGTTCCTAACCTAACCTTGTTTGTTCTTTTTCGATGATGTCAAAAAGGGGAAGCAAGCATGACCCACCATTCATTCATTGGCCCTTTCAAATTGGCATGAATCGTTTATCTTGGGCTTAATTGATTTCGTTTATCTTGGGCTTAATTGATTTCGTCTATCTTGAGCTTAATTGATTTCGTTTATCTTGGGCTTAATTGATTTGGGCTAAAGCTAAATTTTCTCCTAAATTTTCTTTGGGTCATTTGGTTTGTCATCATCAAAAAGGGGGAAATTGTTGACCCTTTCCTTGTGTAAGGTTTTGATGATGTCAAACACAAATGTATTAGTCCTTATAATAATTCTTGAATTTGTGCTATGCTTAGTTAATAAAGTTGGTTGAGAACAGTGATTAAGAACAGAGCTTGTACGATCAGTTGAAGTTCCAGAAGCAGTTTCTAACAGCAATGCTTCAAGTCCAAGAACAACATGAAGTTTCAGGAACAATCTTCAGGAACAGTTCTTAGCAGTATCAAGGGTTGACATTGCAAGTCAGCTGCTTCATCAACAAGAAGTCATGGGTTTGGTAGAATCTTTTCTTTATTAGACCCTCTGTTAATATGCCAGTGAGAGGATCTCAATTTCATGTTCGCTTTTGAAAAATCTTTTTGACACTCTGGGAACAGGTCCTGATCCTGAATGGGAACAGTTCCTGGTAAAGCACCCTGAGTGTTCTCAGCAATGTCTGGCAAAAGATTTTACTATTCTTTTCTATTTTTGGGTTGATAATTTTTGCTACTTGATAAAGTATTTTTTCAACTGCAGCCCAACAGATTCTTCAAACTTAAAATCTCTAATTTTTGGGATAAGATTTGGATAAGGTTTCACTAAGTCAAATTTTATCTTCTTTCTCCTATTTTTAGTAAAGTCCTAAGACTGTGAAAATGCTGGACGTTGGTTGCTGGAATATGTGGCTTTTGTTTCACGTTAGTAGTGAAAGAGGCGCAGCCACAAAAACTCTCATCTAGCCGTTTTGTTTCAAGTTATAAAAAGGAGTTTTTGCCAACGTTTTTAGATGTGGTTTTTCAGATTGTGTGAGTTGTACTGAGCCAAATTTTCAGAGTGAAAAACCTGTAAAAGAGAGCAAAAAATTGAGTCTTCCTCATTGGCATACTAGGCGCTTCATTGTACCT
>JACYFF010010365.1:14000274-14010287 GCA_017589665.1 Selenicereus undatus
GGGGGGGGGGGAATTGAAACATCAATCAAAAGGAGCGCATTTCCCCATAAAGCCTAGAGCACGAAACATCAAATTGTAACCGCCATTATTACTCTGAAGTTTTCATGAAACTGAACAGATTCACCTCAGCAAAACCACTTCATCACCACCGCGAAGAAGAAGAGAGAACAACTAGCCCATTCCAAACGAAATACCCCAGCAAAGTTCACTTGCTCTGACACCCCGTATTCATGGCAGAAAGCAGGAGCAACTCGGTGGAAGAGGAGCGTGAGGCAACTCCAATAAGAATGAGCGACAAAAACAGAAACCAGGAGAGATTTACGCTCATGTACAAAAGGAAAAGAAGGTAAGACATCGCTTTATAAGCATAAAACTTCAACACTTATGCAGTTCATAGTTCGAACTTTCATTCCATGTTGATTTACTTCCTGAAAGTGGTGAATTTTGTGAAAAACTGAATGAAATTGCAGCAGAAATCGTTGATATTAGGGAAAAATTAAATATCCATATGCATCTGGGGAAGCATGGACTCAAAAATGAGGAAATGGCAAAATGCTGGCAACTGAAAATTTTGAGGGTTGGGCTGTAGTCTCTAACATCAGTTTAATCTCATGGAAAATGAGACAACACATTTGGCCACCAAACAAACTTTCTCTTTTCACAAAACACTTTGTAAATTAAAACAATTTCATGGAGGCATTATGGCCCACTTGTATTGTGCTTCAGTAATTGCATATAAATTTGCACTCAATATAAAGAAAACATTAACAACATAAAGCAGATTCATGAACTTTGGCATATAGCTCCATTTACAATGCAAACATACAGACGTAATATGTTCAACTCACTGCAATAGCCAAAGAAAAAAGACAAGCACATCAAATAGAATAGTATGCACATATAATGCACCCCACATTCACCTCTGTATCATAGGTTGACATTAAACAAGTAAAGTTCTGGTTCAAAGACTAATACCCTCAATAAGTTTGAATACTATATGAATTATTTGCTTGTTAATGGCATAAATGTGGTTGTTTGTACAACCTAGATATAGTGCAACTTCATAGAATGTATACTTGGAAATTTGCTTGATTGTTCACAATATAATTACATGAAGTTCATTCAGTTCACATACTTTAATTACTGTTTTATCCACATAGCATTAAAACAGCAAAATACCTACCAATTGAATATGATGCATATAAACAGGCATGCTGACCTACTTTAGATATAACAGGTCATTGCTATGCTAGACACATGCAAATGAAAAGGGGTCCAAAACACAAGGTGAGCACCATCAACTTGATGACAGAGATACGATTCAAGTACTATATGTTCCTAAGAAAAAAAACACAGAAAAAGCGTAAGGCCATTGAAGTTGAGATGTATACTTCAAAGCAGAGGACAACAAATATGGCTTCCAAGAAGGCCAAACTTCAGCAGAGCCATGTTCAGGATCGAGATACCAACCTTGCCAATCCTGAACTTTCAATGATTACTACAAAGTCATAGAAAGGCTTGCTTCGGCATAGAATGGCCCCGGGGGGCTTCTTGAATGTAGTGGAGAGGCTAGACCATGATCAATGGAGAGCAATTATGCCAACAGGATTTGGAGGGATGTTGGCTTTGAGAACAAGATTAATACCAAAACGATTAACTAGATGGTTACTAGAGAGCTATGACCCCTGGGAAACCTCACTAAAACTGCCCAATGGAAAAATATTGATATATGAAGAATATGTGCCTGCAACGTTGGGTTTACCAATGGGACCACTTGAAGTAAGAGAATCAAAAGCATCAGACAATGACACAGAATATGCAACGTTCTTAGAGCAATGGAGACAAAGGTGGAATGTTGAAAGATGAGGGCCACCCGTTGGGAGTATGGAGTATGGAATCATAGAATGCGGTGGTCATGGAGCAGAGTTCATAGTAGATTTCATCATATATGCTATATCCACCTGCATTATTGCAAATGCAAATGGCACATGTCATTTTCGTGTGCTAAACATTTTGCGCAATGTGAATGATATACACAAATATAATTGGTGTGCGTATGTGATCAAATGCCTCAATGATGCAGTGATAGAGTGGAAGGCAGACAAGACGAAATTCTTCGTAGGGCTATTATTGTTCTTGATGGTAAGCACACTCTACACCTTATTGCTGCACACAATGGTTGAATATACTTTTTGCAATGAGAAAACCAAGTAATACTGTATATAATGTTCTATGTTTCCAGCTATTCTACCTAGATAGAGTTGAATTTAGAGCTAAAAAAGTGGAGAGGTGGTTCCCAACTGCCCTGAATTGGACAACAGAAAGGGTGAAAAAAAGAGAAAGAGATGAGCAATTGCCTGGAGAGTATGGTAGGGGCAGAATAATACAAAGGATTGACTATAGAACTTTGACCTACTTAGCTGAAGATGACTTGCAGCAGTACCTTAAAGACTTAAATGGTGAACAACATCAACAAGGGATAAAGGCTAGACTATCCACGGTAGCTGCATCAGAAGGCCAACAATGCCCATACTGTCCCCACTGCAAAGAGAAATTGCAAGCCATTGTACCTGACCAGCAAGAGCCAACAGTGGTAAACTTAACAAATTCCATATTTATGAACAAGATACTGACCTAATAATCCAAACACAGCATGTCAATCAGATGTATTCCATTACTAGATATCTTAAACTCTAATAAAAGAAAAGAACTTGGTCATATATAACTAGACCACCACATAGACAATGCACACATACCTACAATTGTTCACTGCCACATAACACATACAAGCAATTGTATTTTTCCAATTTCTGAATGGATATTGTAGTCATGTATGTAGACATATGTCAGTTCTTGCACAATGTACTGAGGTCAATTATTGTCCTTTTTCCAGGGAGCAGACGCTTTCGATCTGGGGACAACAAGTACTCCAGAAGTGTGCGTCTCGAAGGATCAGGTACTCCATTGAATATGAAATGAAAAGCCATTAATAAGATCACAATTCCAAGCTACTGCCTTGTCTTATTAACAATGATTATGCACTGATTACATCTATGATTTTGAATTGATTTCTCAAAGTTGCTTTGATATTGAGACTGTCACTTTGACTAAAGTTGCCCGATTAGTTGAAGCTATAAAGCAGGCATTCACTAGGATCTTATTCTATGCCCTGATTCTTAGATACAAGTCGTAGACTGATACAAATTTGAACCTATCAGTGTCATTACAAATGACATGCCCTGCATAATTAACATTCAACACCACTCCAATGCTATTCACATGTTGCAATAAATATAGCCTAATCATTATATATATAGCTTACCAATTGACTTGGCCAAATGCTCATGTTCATTGTACACAGGACAAACACACAACAGCTCCTCAAGCACAAGAAGGACATCATATAACACAGATACCCCAACAAGGTTGCCATCCACCTACCACTGACACAACATGTCTGAATGAAAGCCACAGAGACTGCTTAGCAACTGATGACACTTTCTACTGCAGCACAGAATTTCTCCAGTAGGTTGAGCATATAGAAACCATGGCCAGAGAAAGAATGAAGCAGAAGAGAGCAATGAATTTCACTCCTCCAAGCTTCAGCCTTGGCATGTCACCTGAAAAGGAGCAAGGTGCATCATATTCGATAGATATATGTCCTACAGCATTGAAGTTTTCCTTTTCATCCAAAGGAGCAGGAACTGCATCCATAGTTGGAGTATATTATTAGCGCACACATCAAGCCCCTGGATTGGATGACAGATTCGCTAAATCACCAGAAAGTCCCAGGCAAATGCATAACATAGATAAAGCAAAGGCTGGCCCGGAGAATGCAAAAGGCGGACATGGAAAAACAAAACCATCCATACAGAATGATGGGGTAGAAAATCAAGCAAGCAAAAAGGGAAAGGAACTAGTATTAAGGCAGCAGCCAAAGAGAATAGTGAAAAAGACACCTTTTCAATGTCGATCACCATTCCTGAAAGACCACAGAGAGGCTAGAGATCGACTAAAATCAACACAATTGATGTTGGTAGACTATGCCTTCCTACCGCCAAATGACTTACACCCCCTATCGTAAGTAACCCAACTTATCCTATTCACAATTACATGGTACAACTAAGTCACTACCAATAGACATGTCAGCTTACACACTCTGGCAATTGTCTGAAATATTAGAGAATACACAATTGCAAAAATTTATAGGTCACAAACACAGAGATACACAAATGAGGCATTTGGATGATGCAAAATAGTAAACTGACAATGCCATGTACATAATGACGCTTACGCAGGTTGTTTTGAGCATGAGTCAAGGGTCACTGCTTTAGTATGATACTCCCATGCTGCTGAACATGGTATTGAGTTTACAAAACAAGACTTATTTCCCTTACCCCATTAAATACACACTGAACACTGGAAACAGACACATAAACAACCACATAAACAGGCACTAGTAAGACTCTGAATAAAAATGCTTCTCAAATGTTGCTAATAGTTTAGTCAACACACAACATATTAACTCCCACATTCATCTACGTTGCATTTGATGCCTCTGATAATAACATATATTGCAAAACCATTAGCATGTACTTACTGTGCTTGACATAACGCATTCATTTAATGAACTTATATTATACCATTTGAACAAGGCGTTTTACTTAATTGCCTTTACTGCACTTCTGACATGTCACATACTAACAATAAATTGATTGAATAGGGAAAAACTTTTTGAGCACGAGCATGAAGACGAAGACAAAAGATTATGGGTATTCAGAAAGGGATTCGTGACCTTGGCTGGAGCAGATCAAGACGTAGAAAGTCCTATAGTGGACGTACTATGTCTCATCCTAAATTGGATGGAAAGGAGGAGGAATCCAAGTACACCAAAAAGGATGTTCTTCAGTACAAATGTTTACGTAAGTTAATCATGAGGAAGACAAAACATAGTTCATTAAATTACAACACATTGTACATTATGATCACTAAAATGTGTAGTTTGCTTTTGTAGATAACTCTGGAGAAAGGCTCGACAGATTTATTGAAGGCATTCAACATAGTAATGGACCTTGAAAGAAAGAGGTATTCCTGGATGAAATTAGATGAATCACAACAGGTGTTTTCCATAGCCCTTATGAGTTGTATAATATGTTGACATCAACATATAGGTGTTTGCATATATCACAGTTGACTCCGACAATCACACCTCATCCCATACACACATTTTAGAACTTCATGATGTACAATCATCCATAGACACACCATGACATACATGAATCAAATGCACCTCTCACATGCTGAGTCATGTGCCTTTGAAATCAAAGTGAACAATCCAAGAAACTGAGTAACCCAAGGATAAAACAAAAAAGAACAAAATGCATTCCAATGGTGAACACCCATTTAGTACTAAATGAACACACAGTTAACATATTATATATTTGGATAAACTAAGTATACTTGGTTAGATGACATATAGTATCACTAATATGCACTTACAATTTAAAGAATACACATTCAATGAAGTTCAAGATAATTAAGTGAATAACATTGAAACAAATAGTGAACAACTAATTAGGGCAATAAGTGAACGTTGTATGAAGATCTTCTTAGACATAAATAAGCCTATAACTATTCACCATAACATAATCCATGGTTTGCAATCATCCATACACACATCATGACAAGCATGAATGAAATGAAACTCTCACATGATGTGCCAAGCGCATTTCAAATCAACACTGAACAATCCTAACAAACAGATATAACCAATGCTAAAACAAAAATGAACAAAATACATTCCAATACTGAACAACCATTAAGTACTAAATGAACACAATGAACATATTATATAATTGGGTAGCCTAAGTATACTTGGTTAGATGACATTCATTATCACCAATATGCACTTAGAATTTAAAAAATACAAACTCAATGAAGTGTAAGGTAATGAAGTAAATAATATAGAAACAAATAGTGAACACCTAATGTGGAAAATAAGTGAACAATGTATAAAACTCTTCTTAGCCATAATTAAGCTTATAACTATTCACCATGACATAATCCATGATGTGCAATCATCCATAGGCACACCATGACAAATGTGAATGAAATGCAACTCTCACCTGGTATGCATAGTGCCTTTCAAATCAAAAGTGAACAACCCTAACAAACTGAGTAAACCAATATAAAAACAAAAATGAACAAAATACATTCCAATAGTGAACAACCATTAATTACTAAATGAACACGGTGAACATATTATATATTTGGATGAACTAATTATACTTGGTTAAATGACATTCATTATCACCAATATGCACCTACAATTCAAAGAATACACACACAATGAGGTTTAAGGAAATTAAGTGAATAATATTGAAACAAATACTGAACAACTAATTAGAGGAAAATAAGTGAACATTGTATGAAGCTCTTCTTAGCCATAATTAAGCCTATACTTATTGACCATAACATAATCACCTATGTTGGAATTCTTATCACAATAATAGGATAATGTCTCCATGATAAGCACATACATAAATTAATCATTTGTATATCGCATGCAGGTTTTCTTCCCCATTCTGAGAAACCATCACTATTTTGTCCTTTGTCATGACTTCATGGCAAGGAGAGTAGTTATCCTTGACAACCAATTGCCAGAAAATAATACAACATCAAACTATCGCAGTTGTGCAATGGTCATGGTACATATTCCTAATTAACAATAATCCTAACTCTTAAGGGTTACTTTATTAATTAACAACCTCACACATTACTTGCAGACGAATTTGTTCTCAAGCTATTTACATAACAGATGGCATAAAAAGGGGACAAACCTGAAGAAATTCAGCTTATCATTTTGTAAGCTCCCTTGGCAAGATGACACAAATATACATGATTGTGGAATCTACACCATACGCCACATGGAGACATTTCTTGGAGGCAAAGTCGAGAACTGGAGACCCGGGTTCGAAGTAAACAAGGTAAATTTAACCTTTCATAGTAGCATTAAAATCCTTGTAGAACATCTATTTTGTGTTTTAATAATAGGAGTCGTAAATGATCTACAACAATATGTAGGCGTTGAGGTCAGGGGATATTCAAAGTAAATAATTTGTGTTTTAACCTTCCAACACAGCACACTGTCATAGGTATCACATATATAATGTCTACCACTTCATTTCACTCAACCACTGTCTTAGCATCCCATATTTTGCACATAACCAACATCTCAGCATCTCAATTAATGCACAGGGAGTATGCTCAGCATCATGGTCTGAACATCAAACACCATAAACTATTCGCTTACACATTGATGCTCAATGTGCTTTTAATTAGTACTTGTGGTTTATCCAATTTCCCTATATGACCTATTATGGATCTCGAATGTGTGATAACTATGGTGAATATGTCCAAACTGCAGGAAGAATTTGTCCGGTACCAACGGTCAAGGTATGCTGCGATGATATTAGAAAGTGAACTCAATAGGCTACGTCTCCAAACACTAGAAGCCGCAAAGAGAGAGTTCGAGAACAGATAAAAGGCTCTATATTAGCTGCAACAGTAGTGGTACTCTAGTACTAGATCATGTTTAACAAAGCTAGTGTGTAAAAACCAATGTTGAATGGACATATCAAGTTTGCTTTACAACTTCTTTGGGAGCACCTGAATGTTCACTTAGTCAAGTCTTTTGAATAGGATAGATCAAAACTGGAAAAATGAAAACTCTATCTGAAATGTCCCTTACTGATGATTTTGGATAATGTCTCTTCATGAATGAAAGTTGCTTACATCTTTGTCAATGCATGATGATTTGCTATTTACCTTGTGAGAAGTTCATCAAATTACATCATGTTGTTCATTCATGTGAAACAATGACATAATTGAAAAAATCAAATTAAAATTATCAGATCATTGGTGTTTGACTCAACTTTTTGATAATGCTTGCTTAGAAAAAGAAACGTAAAATAATTAGCATTTACTAAAATATAAATTTAACCACAATACGCAACATTTAATAGACCAAATATAAGTCTAAATTAAATATGAATAAATATATAACCCAAAATTCATTTAAACAAATATAAAAAAGAAAGGCTGCTAAAATATGCATAATTTCATAATGATAAGTTGAATCACATATGTGACCTACCAAATAATTTCATATACATAATTTATGATAGTAGACACATTCAGGGACTTGGTTACCAAATTTAATATTATCATGATAATCATTGTAAATCCAATGTTAGTGTTTTCTTTTTCATTAATGTAAACAATAGTCTTCATTAGCACATTTAAGAAATACAATTGTGCAAGAATTATGCTATTAGAAGACATTGCATAAGTAATTAGTAAATGCATTGACTTCAAATACACCTTTTGGATATTTTACCCAAGTCAATTTCAACTAAAGTGAAAGCAAAAATTTAGCAACAATTGTTAATAGAGACATGACAAGCTTACTCCAATTAATAGGTAATTACCAAATAGGACATTACAGAACAAACTGGGAAAATATGGAGGTTAAGAACAAAGGGAGGTACTCAATTACAAAGAAGTTCACGACTCTATGTAATGTTGTTCATTATGCAACTGAATAAGCATGATTAATATAGCTAGACTTCGAAAATAACTTATGCCATATGCAAAGATTGTTTGAAATATGAATAAAGCACATTACAGAATAACATACACATATCTAGAACAGAAGATCAGCAAAAACTTATCAATTGCGAAAAAGTTCATAAAATTAAGGAACATTGTTCATTACACAACTTAAGTCAGAATCACTAAGATCATAATATTAATATACACATAATAATATCACCAAACCACAACTAACATTGTCTCAAACCCTTAATCCATATTTGGTAACACCAAAAGTGAACATTATCAATGGAAAGTGTCTTCAAATCCACAATAGCACCTTCAACGCTTATCATCATGACTAGAAGTTGCAGGGAAGTTATCAGTATGCAATTGGTGGAAAACTGACGGAATCATCATATGCATAACAATAGAACTACCATTGGATGGACCAAAATAGTATGTCGACTGAGAAGACAACAATGGAAACGCTCCCTACATGAACCAAAACAAACCAAAAATTAATAACATTGCACCAAACAGACACATATAGCACCAACCTTGGTGATGTTACTAGTAGAAAACATTGTCCAATGCTGTACAGAATAACATTCACAAATGTAATTACAATTGATAATGCATAGTAAACTGACCAGATTTTATAACTACCCAAAGAACATAGAATTCACCAAAAGTTCACCACAATGTTAAGTATTGTTCACTACAGAACTTGATGTGCATCCCTAGCCTAAAATGACACAAACAAACATCACCAGCCACATCCATTTGAAATCAATCATATGTACCTGATCCCAAAACTATTGAACATGCGGAGCAGTAGATGGTATGTTAAGTGTTGGCAATGTGATCTACTAAGGAGGAAAAATGATTTATTACTAACACAACATATAACAACTATATATATTTCATTAATAAGAATAATAGAAACCTACCTGTCGCATCATTTCGGTGTAACTTGGGCAAGAAGAAGAAGGACCACTACGAATACACAATTCCTACAACATATACAATCAAAATAAAAATAGACAATAATAACAACTTTTCAAAAACTGAAAATTTTAGAATAGCTACCTACTACTATCATCAAACCAACTTAAGAATACCTGAGGAGTTGATGTAGAACAATCCACATCATTCATTATCATTTTCTTAGACTTCCTCCGTTTAGCTTGATCACATTTCTTTTCGAGTTTCGACTATACTCTTAAACCTCTTATTTCTAACCCCTTTTTGGCAAGAACCAGGAGGATTTAGCACATTCTGTGGCAAATCCAAATTCTTCTCTTGCCCATCTTGCTCACAATGTATAGAGCCAACATCAAATTCAATTAGTTTCTTGAGCTCCGTATAATACTTTTCACAATGAGCCCTGGCATTGAAATTCGATTGACTAGCTGTAA
>JACYFF010010365.1:14036482-14048455 GCA_017589665.1 Selenicereus undatus
ATGCAAATGATGAGAAAGATGAATTCATTACTTACAGCTAGTCAATCAAATTTCAATGCCAGGGCTCATTGTGAAAAGTATTATACGGAGCTCAAGAAACTAATTGAATTTGATGTTGGTTCTATACATTGTGAGCAAGATGGGCAAGAGAAGAATTTGGATTTGCCACAGAATGTGCTAAATCCTCCTGGTTCTTGCCAAAAAGGGGTTAGAAATAAGAGGTTTAAGAGTATAGTCGAAAAGAAATGTGATCAAGCTAAACGGAGGAAGTCTAAGAAAATGGTAATGAATGATGTGGATTGTTCTACATCAACTCCTCAGGTATTCTTCAGTTGGTTTGATGATAGTAGTAGGTAGCTATTCTAAAATTTTCAGTTTTTGAAAAGTTGTTATTATTGTCTATTTTTATTTTGATTGTATATGTTGTAGGAATTGTGTATTCGCAGTGGTCCTTCTTATTCTTGCCCAAGTTACACCGAAATGATGCGACATGTAGGTTTCTATTATTCTTATTAATGAAATATATATAGTTGTTATATGTTGTGTTAGTAATAAATCATTTTTCCTCCTTAGTAGATCACATTGCCAACACTTAACATACCATCTACGACTCCGCATGTTCAATAGTTTTAGGATCAGGTACATATGATTGATTTCAAATGGATGTGGCTGGTGATGTTTGTTTGTGTCATTTTAGGCTAGGGATGCACATCAAGTTCTGTAGTGAACAATACTTAACATTGTGGTGAACTTTTGGTGAATTCTATGTTCTTTGGGTAGTTATAAAATCTGGTCAGTTTACTATGCATTATCAATTGTAGTTACATTTGTGAATGTTATTCTGTACAGCATTGGACAATGTTTTCTACTAGTAACATCACCAAGGTTGGTGCTATATGTGTCTGTTTGGTGCAATGTTATTAATTTTTGGTTTGTTTTGGTTCATGTAGGGAGCGTTTCCATTGTTGTCTTCTCAGTCGACATACTATTTTGGTCCATCCAATGGTAGTTCTATTGTTATGCATGTGATGATTCCGTCAGTTTTCCACCAGTTCCGTACTGATAACTTCCCTGCAACTTCTAGTCATGATGATAAGCGTTGAAGGTGCTATTGTGTATTTGAAGACACTTTCCATTGATAATGTTCACTTTTGGTGTTACCAAATATGGATTAAGGGTTTGAGACAATGTTAGTTGTGGTTTGGTGATATTATTATGTGTATATTAATATTATGATCTTAGTGATTCTGAATTAAGTTGTGTAATGAACAATGTTCCTTAATTTTCTGAACTTTTTCGCAATTGATAAGTTTTTGCTGATCTTCTGTTCTAGATATGTGTATGTTATTATGTAATGTGCTTTATTCATATTTTAAACAATCTTTGCATATGGCATAAGTTATTTTCGAAGTCCAGCTATATTAATCATGCTTATTCAGTTGCATAATGAACAACATTACATATAGTTGTGAACTTCTTTGTAATTGAGTACCTCCCTTTGTTCTTAACCTCCATATTTTCCTAGTTTGTTGTGTAATGTCCTGTTTGGTAATTACCTATTAATTGGAGTAAACTTGTCATGTCTCGATTAACAATTGTTGCTAAATTTTTGCTTTCACTTTAGTTGAAATTGACTTGGGTAAAATATCCAAAAGGTGTATTTGAAGTCAATGCATTTACTAATTACTTATGCAATGTCTTCTAATAGCATAATTCTTGCGCAATTGTATTTCTTAAATGTGCTAATGAAGACTATTGTTTACATTAATGAAAAAGAAAACACTAACTTTGGATTTACAATGATTATCATGATAATATTAAATTTGGTAACCAAGTCCCTGAATGTGTCTACTATCATAAATTATGTATATGAAATTATTTGGTAGGTCACATATGTGATTCAACCTATCATTATGAAATTATGCATATTTTAGCAGCCTTTCTTTTTTATATTTGTTTAAATGAATTTTGGGTTATATATTTATTCATATTTAATTTAGACTTATATTTGGTCTATTAAATGTTGTGTATTGTGGTTAAATTTATATTTTAGTAAATGCTAATTATTTTACGTTTCTTTTTCTTAAGCAAGCATTATCAAAAAATTGAGTCAAACACCAGTGATCTAATAATTTTAATTTGATTTTTTTAATTATGTCATTGTTTCACATGAATGAACAACATGATGTAATTTGATGAACTTCTCACAAGGTAAATAGCAAATCATCATGCATTGATAAAGATGTAAGCAACTTTCATTCATGAAGAGACATTATCCAAAATCATCAGTAAGGGACATTTCAGATGGAGTTTTCATTTTTCCAGTTTTGATCTATCCTATTCAAAAGACTTGACTAAGTGAACATTCAGGTGCTCCCAAAGAAGTTGTAAAGAAACTTGATATGTCCATTCAACATTGGTTTTCACACACTAGCTTTGTTAAACATGATCTATTACTAGAGTACCACTACTCTTGCAGCTAATATAGAGCCTTTTATCTGTTCTCGAACTCTCTCTTTGCGGCTTCTAGTGTTTGGAGACGTAGCCTCTTGAGTTCACTTTCTAATATCATCGCAGCATACCTTGACCGTTGGTACCGGACAAATTCTTCCTGCAGTTTGGACATATTCACCATAGTTATCAAACATTCGAGATCCATAATAGGTCATATAGGGAAATTGGATAAAACACAAGTACTAATTAAAAGCATATTGAGCATCAATGTGTAAGCGAATAGTTTATGGTGTTTGATGTTAAGACCATGATGCTGAGCATACTCCTTGTGCATTAATTGAGATGCTGAGATGCTGGTTATGTGCAAAATATGGGATGCTAAGACAGTGGTTGAGTGAAATGAAGTGGTAGACACTATATATGTGATACCTATGACAGTGTGCTGTGTTGGAAGGTTGCTAACAAATTATTTGCTTTGAATATCCCCTGACCTCAACGCCTACATATTGTTGTAGATCATTTATGACTCCTATTATTAAAACACAAAATAGATGTTCTACAAGGATCTTAATGCTACTATGAAAGGTTAAATTTACCTTGTTTACTTCGAACCCGGGTCTCCATTTCTCGACTTTGCCTCCAAGAAATGTCTCCATGTGGCGTATGGTGTAGATTCCACAATCATGTATATTTGTGTCATCTTGCCAAGGGAGCTTACAAAATGATAAGCTGAATTTCTTCAGGTTTGTCCCCTTTTTATGCCATCTGTTCTGTAAATAGCTTGAGAACAAATTCGTCTGCAAGTAATGTGTGAGGTTGTTAATTAATAAAGTAACCCTTAAGAGTTAGGATTATTGTTAATTAGGAATATGTACCATGACCATTGCACAACTGCGATAGTTTGATGTTGTATTATTTTCTGGCAGTTGGTTGTCAAGGATAACTACTCTCCTTGCCATGAAGTCATAACAAAGGACAAAATAGTGATGGTTTCTCAGAATGGGGAAGAAAACCTGCATGTGATATACAAATGATGAATTTATGTATGTGCTTATCATGGAGACATTATCCTATTATTGTGATAAGAATTCCAACATAGGTGATTATGTTATGGTCAATAAGTATAGGCTTAATTATGGCTAAGAAGAGCTTCATACAATGTTCACTTATTTTCCTCTAATTAGTTGTTCAGTATTTGTTTCAATATTATTCACTTAATTTCCTTAAACCTCATTGTGTGTGTATTCTTTGAATTGTAGGTGCATATTGGTGATAATGAATGTCATTTAACCAAGTATAATTAGTTCATCCAAATATATAATATGTTCACCGTGTTCATTTAGTAATTAATGGTTGTTCACTATTGGAATGTATTTTGTTCATTTTTGTTTTTATATTGGTTTACTCAGTTTGTTAGGGTTGTTCACTTTTGATTTGAAAGGCACTATGCATACCAGGTGAGAGTTGCATTTCATTCACATTTGTCATGGTGTGCCTATGGATGATTGCACATCATGGATTATGTCATGGTGAATAGTTATAAGCTTAATTATGGCTAAGAAGAGTTTTATACATTGTTCACTTATTTTCCACATTAGGTATTCACTATTTGTTTCTATATTATTTACTTCATTACCTTACACTTCATTGAGTTTGTATTTTTTAAATTCTAAGTGCATATTGGTGATAATGAATGTCATCTAACCGAGTATACTTAGGCTACCCAATTATATAATATGTTCATTGTGTTCATTTAGTACTTAATGGTTGTTCAGTATTAGAATGTATTTTGTTCATTTTTGTTTTAGCATTGGTTATATCTGTTTGTTAGGATTGTTCAGTGTTGATTTGAAATGCACTTGGCACATCATGTGAGAGTTTCATTTCATTCATGCTTGTCATGATGTGTGTATGGATGATTGCATACCATGGATTATGTTATGGTGAATAGTTATAGGCTTATTTATGTCTAAGAAGATCTTCATACAATGTTCACTTATTGCCCTAATTAGTTTTTCACTATTTGTTTCAATGTTATTCACTTAATTATCTTGAACTTCATTGAATGTGTATTCTTTAAATTGTAAGTGCATATTAGTGATACTATATGTCATCTAACCAAGTATACTTAGTTTATCCAAATATATAATATGTTAACTGTGTGTTCATTTAGTACTAAATGGGTGTTCACCATTGGAATGCATTTTGTTCTTTTTTGTTTTATCCTTGGGTTACTCAGTTTCTTGGATTGTTCACTTTGATTTCAAAGGCAAATGACTCAGCATGTGAGAGGTGAATTTGATTCATGTATGTCATGGTGTGTCTATGGATGATTGTACATCATGAAGTTCTAGAATGTGTGTATGGGATGAGGTGTGATTATCGGAGTCAACTGTGATATACGCAAACACCTATATGTTGATGTCAACATATTATACAACTCATAAGGGCTATGGAACACACCTGTTGTGATTCATCTAATTTCATCCGGGAATACCTCTTTCTTTCAAGGTCCATTACTATGTTGAATGCCTTCGATAAATCTGCCAAGCCTTTCTCCAGAGCTATCAACAAAAGCAAACTACACATTTTAGTGATCATAATGTACAATGTGTTGTAATTTAATGAACTATGTTTTGTCTTCCTCATGATTAACTTACGTAAACATTTGTGCTGAAGAACATCCTTTTTGGTGTACTTGGATTCCTCCTCCTTTCCATCCAATTTAGGATGAGACATAGTACGTCCACTATAGGACTTTCTACGTCTTGATCTGCTCCAGCCAAGGTCACGAATCCCTCTCTGAATACCCACAATCTTTTGTATTCGTCTTCATGCTCGTACTCAAAAAGTTTTTCCCTATTCAATCAATTTATTGTTAGTATGTGACATGTCAGAAGTGCAGTAAAGGCAATTAAGTAAAACGCCTTGTTCAAAGGGTATAATATAATTTCATTAAATGAATGCGTTATGTCAAGCACAGTAAGTACATGCTAATGGTTTTGCAATATATGTTATTGTCAGAGGCATCAAATGCAACGTAGATGAATGTGGGAGTTAATATGTTGTGTGTTGACTAAACTATTAGCAACATTTGAGAAACATTTTTATTCAGAGTCTTACTAGTGCCTGTTTATGTGGTTGTTTATGTGTCTGTTTCCAGTGTTCAGTGTGTATTTAATGGGGTAAGGGAAATGAGTCTTGTTTTGTAAACTCAATACCATGTTCAGCAGCATGGGAGTATCATACTAAAGCAGTGACCCTTGACTCATGCTCAAAACAACCTGCGTAAGCGTCATTATGTACATGGCATTGTCAGTTTACTATTTCGCATCATCCAAAAGCCTCATTTGTGTATCTCTGTGTTTGTGACCTATAAATTTTTGCAATTGTGTATTCTCTAATATTTCAGACAATTGCCAGAGTGTGTAAGCTGACATGTCTATTGGTAGTGACTTAGTTGTACCATGTAATTGTGAATAGGATAAGTTGGGTTACTTACGATAGGGGGTGCAAGTCATTTGGCGGTAGGAAGGCATAGTCTACCAACATCAATTGTGTTGATTTTAGTCGATCTCTAGCCTCTCTGTGGTCTTTCAGGAATGGTGATCGACATTGAAAAGGTGTCTCTTTCACTATTCTCTTTGGCTGCTGCCTTAATACTAGTTCCTTTCCCTTTTTGCTTGCTTGATTTTCTACCCCATCATTCTGCATGGATGGTTTTGTTTTGCCATGTCCGCCTTTTGCATTCTCCGGGCCAGCCTTTGCTTTATCTATGTTATGCATTTGCCTGGGACTTTCTGGTGATTTAGTTAATCTGTCATCCAATCCAGGGGCTTGATGTGTGCGCTAATAATATACTCCAGCTGTGGATGCAGTTCCTGCTCCTTTGGATGAAAAGGAAAACTTCAATGTTGTAGGACATATATCTACCGAATATGATGCACCTTGCTCCTTTTCAGGTGACATGCCAAGGCTGAAGCCTGGAGGAGTGAAATTCATTGCTCTCTTCTGCTTCATTCTTTCTCTGGCCATGGTTTCTATATGCTCAACCTGTTGGAGAAATTCTGTGCTGTAGTAGAAAGTGTCATCGGTTGCTAAGCAGTCTCTGTGGCTTTCATTCAGACATGTTGTGTCAGTGGTAGGTGGATGGCAACATTGTTGGGGCATCTGTGTTATATGATGTCCTTCTTGTACTTGAGGAGCTGTTTTGTGTTTGTCCTGTGTACAATGAACATGAGCATTTGGGCAAGTCAATTGGTAAGCTATATATATAATGAGTAGGCTATATTTATTGCAACATGTGAATAGCATTGGAGTGGTGTTGAATGTTAATTATGCAGGGCATGTCATTTGTAATGACACTGACAGGTTCAAATTTGTATCAGTCTACGACTTGTATCTAAGAATCAGGGCATACAATAAGATCCTAGTGAATGCCTGCTTTATAGCTTCAACTAATCGGGCAACTTTAGTCAAAGTGACAGTCTCAATATCAAAGCAACTTTGAGAAATCAATTCAAAATCATAGATGTAATCAGTGCATAATCATTGTTAATAAGACAAGGCAGTAGCTTGGAATTGTGATCTTATTAATGGTTTTTCATTTCATATTCAATGGAGTACCTGATCCTTCGAGACGCACACTTCTGGAGTACTTGTTGTCCCCAGATCGAAAGCATATGCTTCCTGGAAAAAGGACGATAATTGACCTCAGTACATTGTGCAAGAACTGACATATGTCTACATACATGACTACAATATCCATTCAGAAATTGGAAAAATACAATTGCTTGTATGTGTTATGTGGCAGTGAACAATTGTAGGTATGTGTGCATTGTCTATGTGGTGGTCTAGTTATATATAACCAAGTTCTTTTCTTTTATTAGAGTTTAAGATATCTAGTAATGGAATACATCTGATTGACATGCTGTGTTTGGATTATTAGGTCAGTGTCTTGTTCATAAATATGGAATTTGTTAAGTTTACCACTGTTGGCTCTTGCTGGTCAGGTACAATGGCTTGCAATTTCTCTTTACAGTGGGGACAGTATGGGCATTGTTGGCCTTCTGATGCAGCTACTGTGGATAGTCTAGCCTTTATCCCTTGTTGATGTTGTTCACCATTTAAGTCTTTAAGGTACTGCTGCAAGTCATCTTCAGCTAAGCAGGTCAGAGTTCTATAGTCAATCCTTTGTATTATTCTACCCCTACCATACTCTCCAGGCAATTGCTCATCTCTTTCTCTTTTTTTCACCCTTTCTGTTGTCCAATTCAGGGCAGTTGTGAACCACCTCTCCACTTTTTTAGCTCTAAATTCAACTCTATCTAGGTAGAATAGCTGGAAACATAGAACATTATATACAGTTTTACTTGGTTTTCTCATTGCAAAAAGTATATTCAACCTTTGTGTGCAGCAATAAGGTGTAGAGTGTGCTTACCATCAAGAACAATAATAGCCTATGAAGAATTTCGTCTTGTCTGCCTTCCACTCTATCATTGCATCATTGAGGCATTTGATCACATACGCACACCAATTATATTTGTGTATATCATTCACATTGCGCAAAATGTTTAGCACACGAAAATGACATGTGCCATTTGCATTTGCAATAATGCAGGTGGATATAGCATATATGATGAAATCTACTATGAACTCTGCTCCATGACCACCGCATTCTATGATTCCATACTCCATACTCCCAACGGGTGGCCCTCCTCTTTCAACATTCCACCTTTGTCTCCATTGCTCTAAGAACGTTGCATATTCTGTGTCATTGTCTGATGCTTTCGATTCTCTTACTTCAAGTGGTCCCATTGGTAAACCCAACGTTGCAAGCACATCTTCTTCATATATCAATACTTTTCCATTGGGCAGTTTTAGTGAGGTTTCCCAGGGGTCATAGCTCTCTAGTAACCATCTAGTTAATCGTTTTGGTATTAATCTTGTTCTCAAAGCCAACATCCCTCCAAATTCTGTTGGCATAATTGCTCTCCATTGATCATGGTCTAGCCTCTCCACTACATTCAAGAAGCCCCCCGGGGCCATTCTATGCCGAAGCAGGCCTTTTTATGACTTTGTAGTAATCATTGAAAGTTCAGGATTGGCAAGGTTGGTATCTCGATCCTGAACATGGCTCTGCTGAAGTTTGGCCTTCTTGGAAGCCATATTTGTTGTCCTCTGCTTTGAAGTATACATCTCAACTTCAATGGCCTTACGCTTTTTCTGTGTTTTTTTCTTAGGAACATATAGTACTTGAATCGTATCTCTGTCATCAAGTTGATGGTGCTCACCTTGTGTTTTGGACCCCTTTTCATTTGCATGTGTCTGGCATAGTAATGACCTGTTATATCTAAATTAGGTCAGCATGCCTGTTTCTACGCATCATATTCAATTGGTAGGTATTTTGCTGTTTTCATGCTATGTGGATAAAACAGTAATTAAAGTATGTGAACTGAATGAACTTCATGTAATTATATTGTGAACAATCAAGCAAATTTCCAAGTATACATTCTATGAAGTTGCACTATATCTAGGTTGTACAAACAACCACATTTATGCCATTAACAAGAAAATAATTCATATAGTATTCAAACTTATTGAGGGTATTAGTCTTTGAACCAGAACTCTACTTGTTTAATGTCAAGCTATGATGCAGAGGTGAATGTGGGGTGCATTATATGTGCATACTATTCTATTTGATGTGCTTGTCTTTTTTCTTTGGCTATTGCAGTGAGTTGAACATATTACGTCTGTATGTTTGCATTGTAAATGGAGCTATATGCCAAAGTTCATGAATCTGCTTTATGTTGTTAATGTTTTCTTTATATTGAGTGCAAATTTATATGCAATTACTGAAGCACAATACAAGTGGGCCATAATGCCTCCATGAAATTGTTTTAATTTACAAAGTGTTTTGTGAAAAGAGAAAGTTTGTTTGGTGGCCAAATGTGTTGTCTCATTTTCCATGAGATTAAACTGATGTTAGAGACTACAGCCCAACCCTCAAAATTTTCAGTTGCCAGCATTTTGCCATTTCCTCATTTTTGAGTCCATGCTTCCCCAGATGCATATGGATATTTAATTTTTCCCTAATATCACCGATTTTTGCTGCAATTTCATTCAGTTTTTCACAAAATTCACCACTTTCAGGAAGTAAATCAACATGGAATGAAAGTTCGAACTATGAACTGCATGTGTGTTGAAGTTTTATGCTTATAAAGCGATGTCTTACCTTCTTTTCCTTTTGTACATGAGCGTAAATCTCTCTTGGTTTCTGTTTTTGTCGCTCATTCTTGTTGGAGTTGCCTCACGCTCCTCTTCCACCGAGTTCCTCTTGCTTTCTGCCATGAATACGGGGTGCCAGAGCAAGTGAATTTTGCTGGGGTATTTCGTTTGGAATGGGCTAGTTGTTCTCTCTTCTTCTTCGCGGTGGTGATGAAGTGGTTTTGCTGAGGTGAATCTGTTCAGTTTCATGAAAACTTCAGAGTAATAATGGCGGTTACAATTTGATGTTTCGTGCTCTAGGCTTTATGGGGAAATGCGCTCCTTTTGATTGATGTTTCAATTCCCCCCCCCCCCCAAATTCCGGGGTGTCAATGTTGCCACCGTGGACAGGGTAGTGTGAACTCCCATGTCTATAATATATATATATATATATATATATATATATATATTGTGTAACCATTGTTGCAAGTTAGGGGTGGGACACACTAACAGACTAACTAGTCTAAGCCCTACAGAGACCTAATCACCAAATAACACAGCAACAGCCTATTTGCCACTGGAAATTCTCCTTAAAAAAGGGGGAATTTGTCCACCCCAAAATTTGAGCATGGTTGTGAGGATCATGACACCTCACTTTCGTTGTTTGCTCTCTTCTTACATCAGGAAATGTCAAGCATCAAACAAAACAATGAAGAAAAAACCCAGAAAACATCATCAAGCTAGGTTTCCAAACATGATGAAAGATGATTACCTGCCTCTTGCGCCTGCAATCTTCAACTAATTCCTTAATCATTGTTGCACCCACTGCAACAACAAGAGGAAGAACATTACTAACAGCAGAAACTGGAGAAATAGGGATTAAAGACAACAATTCACTCAACAAAAAATACAGGTTGGCAACTCGCCTGAACTGCTCAAATAAGGACTTGGGCAAGAATGAAGCAAGAGTATACTTGGTTGTTCTAACATAAGTCCCACAATATTTGAGCTTTTGAGCATCTAGGCACTCAGGATCATTGCAGAAAACTGCCCTTGAGAACCCTGGTCTTCCAATTAGGGACTGATGGCTTTCATTTTTGAACAATTTCTCAAATTTCAAAGCATGGATTTTGCCTAAATGCTGCTTCTTTTTGCTAGGACTAGCCATTGAACAAGTTATTTGGTGATTGGAGTTCGAGAAGAGCTATTTTGATTAATTTGATACTGGGCATGTTGTTTGGGAATTGGGATGCAAAGTTTTGTGTTTTTTTGTCTTTTGTTTATGGGAAGCCCAGAAGCTGTAAGCTCAAGATAAGGGTAGTAACATCCAGTAGCGCAGACAGGGTCCCCAATTAGATATGGCAAAATTGAACTGAGACCTGAAATTCAAACTGAACAATCCGAATTCATACCCGAACCGACACTCGAAATGAGATGAACCGATTTGGACCCGAACAGCCGAAGTAAACTGATCCAAAACCGAACAAAACCCGAACTGTAGCATGACCCGAAATTACCCACACCCGAAATGACCCGACTTAATTCAAACCCAATCTGTAGTGACCTGACTCGAAGTGAACCGAAAATGGACAGTTAAATTCATGAATGTATTCTTACATATAATCTGATAATAATGTGACTCATTAGAATTTTGGACAATTAAATTCCAAGTTTTGAGTTTCGATAATGAGCATTCACAATCACATAAAAGTAATACTACTTGACACATACTCATATTTTATCGCTGCTTTTTAGTTTTGACTCATTGAGCACATACAGATCAAGTTATTGATCTCACAAAGACAAATCTTTGAATGTTGATGTATGATCACTTAACAAGTCATCAAAGAATTGAATATTGATTTGATTGCAAAAAATGTCGACTTGAACTAACCTATTTCTATTTACAAACTTCAAATATGACAAACGTGAAGTTATAAACCAACACTGGGGTCTAAATAAAAATTTCGTTATTTTCAATCTTTTTTTTCCATTTTTCAAGGTATATTTTAGTATTGGGACTCATAAATGAGACTATTGACAAATAATTTGCGTTAAATTAGTCCACTTATTTTGTCATCGCATGAACTCAATTGAGATGATTAAAACTTGACTTAACGATACATAATCTTTTGGATAATTGCACGGCACATTTGAAATAGGGTTAGGGATGAGTTGTATACTTGTATTTGTAATTTACTAACCTTCTCAGTAAATTTAGAACTAACCCCATATAATTTTCCATTAATTATACATACATACATATATACATACATACATACATACATACATACATACATACATACATACATA
>JACYFF010010365.1:14111628-14131631 GCA_017589665.1 Selenicereus undatus
AATTTATGTATGTGCTTATCATGGAGACATTATCCTATTATTGTGATAAGAATTCCAACATAGGTGATTATGTTATGGTCAATAAGTATAGGCTTAATTATGGCTAAGAAGAGCTTCATACAATGTTCACTTATTTTCCTCTAATTAGTTGTTCAGTATTTGTTTCAATATTATTCACTTAATTTCCTTAAACCTCATTGTGTGTGTATTCTTTGAATTGTAGGTGCATATTGGTGATAATGAATGTCATTTAACCAAGTATAATTAGTTCATCCAAATATATAATATGTTCACCGTGTTCATTTAGTAATTAATGGTTGTTCACTATTGGAATGTATTTTGTTCATTTTTGTTTTTATATTGGTTTACTCAGTTTGTTAGGGTTGTTCACTTTTGATTTGAAAGGCACTATGCATACCAGGTGAGAGTTGCATTTCATTCACATTTGTCATGGTGTGCCTATGGATGATTGCACATCATGGATTATGTCATGGTGAATAGTTATAAGCTTAATTATGGCTAAGAAGAGTTTTATACATTGTTCACTTATTTTCCACATTAGGTATTCACTATTTGTTTCTATATTATTTACTTCATTACCTTACACTTCATTGAGTTTGTATTTTTTAAATTCTAAGTGCATATTGGTGATAATGAATGTCATCTAACCGAGTATACTTAGGCTACCCAATTATATAATATGTTCATTGTGTTCATTTAGTACTTAATGGTTGTTCAGTATTAGAATGTATTTTGTTCATTTTTGTTTTAGCATTGGTTATATCTGTTTGTTAGGATTGTTCAGTGTTGATTTGAAATGCACTTGGCACATCATGTGAGAGTTTCATTTCATTCATGCTTGTCATGATGTGTGTATGGATGATTGCATACCATGGATTATGTTATGGTGAATAGTTATAGGCTTATTTATGTCTAAGAAGATCTTCATACAATGTTCACTTATTGCCCTAATTAGTTTTTCACTATTTGTTTCAATGTTATTCACTTAATTATCTTGAACTTCATTGAATGTGTATTCTTTAAATTGTAAGTGCATATTAGTGATACTATATGTCATCTAACCAAGTATACTTAGTTTATCCAAATATATAATATGTTAACTGTGTGTTCATTTAGTACTAAATGGGTGTTCACCATTGGAATGCATTTTGTTCTTTTTTGTTTTATCCTTGGGTTACTCAGTTTCTTGGATTGTTCACTTTGATTTCAAAGGCAAATGACTCAGCATGTGAGAGGTGAATTTGATTCATGTATGTCATGGTGTGTCTATGGATGATTGTACATCATGAAGTTCTAGAATGTGTGTATGGGATGAGGTGTGATTATCGGAGTCAACTGTGATATACGCAAACACCTATATGTTGATGTCAACATATTATACAACTCATAAGGGCTATGGAACACACCTGTTGTGATTCATCTAATTTCATCCGGGAATACCTCTTTCTTTCAAGGTCCATTACTATGTTGAATGCCTTCGATAAATCTGCCAAGCCTTTCTCCAGAGCTATCAACAAAAGCAAACTACACATTTTAGTGATCATAATGTACAATGTGTTGTAATTTAATGAACTATGTTTTGTCTTCCTCATGATTAACTTACGTAAACATTTGTGCTGAAGAACATCCTTTTTGGTGTACTTGGATTCCTCCTCCTTTCCATCCAATTTAGGATGAGACATAGTACGTCCACTATAGGACTTTCTACGTCTTGATCTGCTCCAGCCAAGGTCACGAATCCCTCTCTGAATACCCACAATCTTTTGTATTCGTCTTCATGCTCGTACTCAAAAAGTTTTTCCCTATTCAATCAATTTATTGTTAGTATGTGACATGTCAGAAGTGCAGTAAAGGCAATTAAGTAAAACGCCTTGTTCAAAGGGTATAATATAATTTCATTAAATGAATGCGTTATGTCAAGCACAGTAAGTACATGCTAATGGTTTTGCAATATATGTTATTGTCAGAGGCATCAAATGCAACGTAGATGAATGTGGGAGTTAATATGTTGTGTGTTGACTAAACTATTAGCAACATTTGAGAAACATTTTTATTCAGAGTCTTACTAGTGCCTGTTTATGTGGTTGTTTATGTGTCTGTTTCCAGTGTTCAGTGTGTATTTAATGGGGTAAGGGAAATGAGTCTTGTTTTGTAAACTCAATACCATGTTCAGCAGCATGGGAGTATCATACTAAAGCAGTGACCCTTGACTCATGCTCAAAACAACCTGCGTAAGCGTCATTATGTACATGGCATTGTCAGTTTACTATTTCGCATCATCCAAAAGCCTCATTTGTGTATCTCTGTGTTTGTGACCTATAAATTTTTGCAATTGTGTATTCTCTAATATTTCAGACAATTGCCAGAGTGTGTAAGCTGACATGTCTATTGGTAGTGACTTAGTTGTACCATGTAATTGTGAATAGGATAAGTTGGGTTACTTACGATAGGGGGTGCAAGTCATTTGGCGGTAGGAAGGCATAGTCTACCAACATCAATTGTGTTGATTTTAGTCGATCTCTAGCCTCTCTGTGGTCTTTCAGGAATGGTGATCGACATTGAAAAGGTGTCTCTTTCACTATTCTCTTTGGCTGCTGCCTTAATACTAGTTCCTTTCCCTTTTTGCTTGCTTGATTTTCTACCCCATCATTCTGCATGGATGGTTTTGTTTTGCCATGTCCGCCTTTTGCATTCTCCGGGCCAGCCTTTGCTTTATCTATGTTATGCATTTGCCTGGGACTTTCTGGTGATTTAGTTAATCTGTCATCCAATCCAGGGGCTTGATGTGTGCGCTAATAATATACTCCAGCTGTGGATGCAGTTCCTGCTCCTTTGGATGAAAAGGAAAACTTCAATGTTGTAGGACATATATCTACCGAATATGATGCACCTTGCTCCTTTTCAGGTGACATGCCAAGGCTGAAGCCTGGAGGAGTGAAATTCATTGCTCTCTTCTGCTTCATTCTTTCTCTGGCCATGGTTTCTATATGCTCAACCTGTTGGAGAAATTCTGTGCTGTAGTAGAAAGTGTCATCGGTTGCTAAGCAGTCTCTGTGGCTTTCATTCAGACATGTTGTGTCAGTGGTAGGTGGATGGCAACATTGTTGGGGCATCTGTGTTATATGATGTCCTTCTTGTACTTGAGGAGCTGTTTTGTGTTTGTCCTGTGTACAATGAACATGAGCATTTGGGCAAGTCAATTGGTAAGCTATATATATAATGAGTAGGCTATATTTATTGCAACATGTGAATAGCATTGGAGTGGTGTTGAATGTTAATTATGCAGGGCATGTCATTTGTAATGACACTGACAGGTTCAAATTTGTATCAGTCTACGACTTGTATCTAAGAATCAGGGCATACAATAAGATCCTAGTGAATGCCTGCTTTATAGCTTCAACTAATCGGGCAACTTTAGTCAAAGTGACAGTCTCAATATCAAAGCAACTTTGAGAAATCAATTCAAAATCATAGATGTAATCAGTGCATAATCATTGTTAATAAGACAAGGCAGTAGCTTGGAATTGTGATCTTATTAATGGTTTTTCATTTCATATTCAATGGAGTACCTGATCCTTCGAGACGCACACTTCTGGAGTACTTGTTGTCCCCAGATCGAAAGCATATGCTTCCTGGAAAAAGGACGATAATTGACCTCAGTACATTGTGCAAGAACTGACATATGTCTACATACATGACTACAATATCCATTCAGAAATTGGAAAAATACAATTGCTTGTATGTGTTATGTGGCAGTGAACAATTGTAGGTATGTGTGCATTGTCTATGTGGTGGTCTAGTTATATATAACCAAGTTCTTTTCTTTTATTAGAGTTTAAGATATCTAGTAATGGAATACATCTGATTGACATGCTGTGTTTGGATTATTAGGTCAGTGTCTTGTTCATAAATATGGAATTTGTTAAGTTTACCACTGTTGGCTCTTGCTGGTCAGGTACAATGGCTTGCAATTTCTCTTTACAGTGGGGACAGTATGGGCATTGTTGGCCTTCTGATGCAGCTACTGTGGATAGTCTAGCCTTTATCCCTTGTTGATGTTGTTCACCATTTAAGTCTTTAAGGTACTGCTGCAAGTCATCTTCAGCTAAGCAGGTCAGAGTTCTATAGTCAATCCTTTGTATTATTCTACCCCTACCATACTCTCCAGGCAATTGCTCATCTCTTTCTCTTTTTTTCACCCTTTCTGTTGTCCAATTCAGGGCAGTTGTGAACCACCTCTCCACTTTTTTAGCTCTAAATTCAACTCTATCTAGGTAGAATAGCTGGAAACATAGAACATTATATACAGTTTTACTTGGTTTTCTCATTGCAAAAAGTATATTCAACCTTTGTGTGCAGCAATAAGGTGTAGAGTGTGCTTACCATCAAGAACAATAATAGCCTATGAAGAATTTCGTCTTGTCTGCCTTCCACTCTATCATTGCATCATTGAGGCATTTGATCACATACGCACACCAATTATATTTGTGTATATCATTCACATTGCGCAAAATGTTTAGCACACGAAAATGACATGTGCCATTTGCATTTGCAATAATGCAGGTGGATATAGCATATATGATGAAATCTACTATGAACTCTGCTCCATGACCACCGCATTCTATGATTCCATACTCCATACTCCCAACGGGTGGCCCTCCTCTTTCAACATTCCACCTTTGTCTCCATTGCTCTAAGAACGTTGCATATTCTGTGTCATTGTCTGATGCTTTCGATTCTCTTACTTCAAGTGGTCCCATTGGTAAACCCAACGTTGCAAGCACATCTTCTTCATATATCAATACTTTTCCATTGGGCAGTTTTAGTGAGGTTTCCCAGGGGTCATAGCTCTCTAGTAACCATCTAGTTAATCGTTTTGGTATTAATCTTGTTCTCAAAGCCAACATCCCTCCAAATTCTGTTGGCATAATTGCTCTCCATTGATCATGGTCTAGCCTCTCCACTACATTCAAGAAGCCCCCCGGGGCCATTCTATGCCGAAGCAGGCCTTTTTATGACTTTGTAGTAATCATTGAAAGTTCAGGATTGGCAAGGTTGGTATCTCGATCCTGAACATGGCTCTGCTGAAGTTTGGCCTTCTTGGAAGCCATATTTGTTGTCCTCTGCTTTGAAGTATACATCTCAACTTCAATGGCCTTACGCTTTTTCTGTGTTTTTTTCTTAGGAACATATAGTACTTGAATCGTATCTCTGTCATCAAGTTGATGGTGCTCACCTTGTGTTTTGGACCCCTTTTCATTTGCATGTGTCTGGCATAGTAATGACCTGTTATATCTAAATTAGGTCAGCATGCCTGTTTCTACGCATCATATTCAATTGGTAGGTATTTTGCTGTTTTCATGCTATGTGGATAAAACAGTAATTAAAGTATGTGAACTGAATGAACTTCATGTAATTATATTGTGAACAATCAAGCAAATTTCCAAGTATACATTCTATGAAGTTGCACTATATCTAGGTTGTACAAACAACCACATTTATGCCATTAACAAGAAAATAATTCATATAGTATTCAAACTTATTGAGGGTATTAGTCTTTGAACCAGAACTCTACTTGTTTAATGTCAAGCTATGATGCAGAGGTGAATGTGGGGTGCATTATATGTGCATACTATTCTATTTGATGTGCTTGTCTTTTTTCTTTGGCTATTGCAGTGAGTTGAACATATTACGTCTGTATGTTTGCATTGTAAATGGAGCTATATGCCAAAGTTCATGAATCTGCTTTATGTTGTTAATGTTTTCTTTATATTGAGTGCAAATTTATATGCAATTACTGAAGCACAATACAAGTGGGCCATAATGCCTCCATGAAATTGTTTTAATTTACAA
The DNA here is from genome assembly GCA_017589665.1 of Selenicereus undatus. Classification (NCBI taxonomy): domain Eukaryota; kingdom Viridiplantae; phylum Streptophyta; class Magnoliopsida; order Caryophyllales; family Cactaceae; genus Selenicereus; species Selenicereus undatus. Next base: position 14,117,503 of record JACYFF010010365.1, read on the forward strand.
AGTGTTTTGTGAAAAGAGAAAGTTTGTTTGGTGGCCAAATGTGTTGTCTCATTTTCCATGAGATTAAACTGATGTTAGAGACTACAGCCCAACCCTCAAAATTTTCAGTTGCCAGCATTTTGCCATTTCCTCATTTTTGAGTCCATGCTTCCCCAGATGCATATGGATATTTAATTTTTCCCTAATATCACCGATTTTTGCTGCAATTTCATTCAGTTTTTCACAAAATTCACCACTTTCAGGAAGTAAATCAACATGGAATGAAAGTTCGAACTATGAACTGCATGTGTGTTGAAGTTTTATGCTTATAAAGCGATGTCTTACCTTCTTTTCCTTTTGTACATGAGCGTAAATCTCTCTTGGTTTCTGTTTTTGTCGCTCATTCTTGTTGGAGTTGCCTCACGCTCCTCTTCCACCGAGTTCCTCTTGCTTTCTGCCATGAATACGGGGTGCCAGAGCAAGTGAATTTTGCTGGGGTATTTCGTTTGGAATGGGCTAGTTGTTCTCTCTTCTTCTTCGCGGTGGTGATGAAGTGGTTTTGCTGAGGTGAATCTGTTCAGTTTCATGAAAACTTCAGAGTAATAATGGCGGTTACAATTTGATGTTTCGTGCTCTAGGCTTTATGGGGAAATGCGCTCCTTTTGATTGATGTTTCAATTCCCCCCCCCCCAAATTCCAGCATGTCAATATTGCCACCGTGGACAGGGTAGTGTGAACTCCCATGTCTATAATATATATATATATATATATATATATATATATATTGTGTAACCATTGTTGCAAGTTAGGGGTGGGACACACTAACAGACTAACTAGTCTAAGCCCTACAGAGACCTAATCGCCAAATAACACAGCAACAGCCTATTTGCCACTGGAAATTCTCCTTAAAAAAGGGGGAATTTGTCCACCCCAAAATTTGAGCATGGTTATGAGGATCATGACACCTCACTTTCGTTGTTTGCTCTCCTCTTACATCAGGAAATGTCAAGCATCAAACAAAACAATGAAGAAAAAACCCAGAAAACATCATCAAGCCAGGTTTCCAAACATGATGAAAGATGATTACCTGCCTCTTGCGCCTGCAATCTTCAACTAATTCCTTAATCATTGTTGCACCCACTACAACAACAAGAGGAAGAACATTACTAACAGCAGAAACTGGAGAAATAGGGATTAAAGACAACAATTCACTCAACAAAATATACAGGTTGGCAACTCGCCTGAACTGCTCAAATAATGACTTGGGCAAGAATGAAGCAAGAGTATACTTGGTTGTTCTAACATAATTCCCACAATATTTGAGCTTTTGAGCATCTAGGCACTCAGGATCATTGCAGAAAACTGCCCCTGAGAACCCTGGTCTTCCAATTAGGGACTGATGGCTTTCATTTCTGAACAATTTCTCAAATTTCAAAGCATGGATTTTGCCTAAATGCTGCTTCTTTTTGCTAGGACTAGCCATTGAACAAGTTATTTGGTGATTGGAGTTCGAGAAGAGCTATTTTGATTAATTTGATACTGGGCATGTTGTTTGGGAATTGGGATGTAAAGTTTTGTGTTTTTTTGTCTTTTGTTTATGGGAAGCCCAGAAGCTATAAGCTCAAGATAAGGGTAGTAACATCCAGTAGCACAGACAGGGTCCCCAATTAGATATGGAAAAATTGAACTGAGACCTGAAATTCAAACTGAACAATTCGAATTCATACCCGAACCGACACTCGAAATGGGATGAACCGATTTGGACCCGAACAGCCGAAGTAAACTGATCCAAAACCGAACAAAACGCGAACTGTAGCATGACCCGAAATTACCCACACCCGAAATGACCCGACTTAATTCAAACCCGATTTGTAGTGACCTGACTCGAAGTAAACCGAAAATGGACAGTTAAATTCAAGAATGTATTCTTACATATAATCTGATAATAATGTGACTCATTAGAATTTTGGACAATTAAATTCCAAGTTTTGAGTTTCGATAATGAGCATTCACAATCACATAAAAGTAATACTACTTGACACATACTCATATATTATCGCTGCTTTTTAGTTTTGACTCATTGAGCACATACAGATCAAGTTATTAATCTCACAAAGACAAATCTTTGAATGTTGATGTATGATCACTTAACAAGTCATCAAAGAATTGAATATTGATTTGATTGCAAAAAATGTCGACTTGAACTAACCTATTTCTATTTACAAACTTCAAATATGACAAACGTGAAGTTATAAACCAACACTGGGGTCTAAATAAAAATTTCGTTATTTTCAATCTTTTTTTCCATTTTTCAAGGTATATTTTAGTATTGGGACTCATAAATGAGACTATTGACAAATAATTTGCGTTAAATTAGTCCACTTATTTTGTCATCGCATGAACTCAATTGAGATGATTAAAACTCGACTTAACGATACATAATCTTTTGGATAATTGCACGGCGCATTTGAAATAGGGTTAGGGATGAGTTGTATACTTGTATTTGTAATTTACTAACCTTCTTAGTAAATTTAGAACTAACCCCATATAATTTTCCATTAATTATACATACATACATACATACATACATACATACATACATACATATGTATGTATGTATGTATGTATGTATGTATGTATGTATGTATATGTGTGTGTGTGTGTGTATGTGTGTGTGTGTGTGTGTGTATGTGTGTGTGTGTGTGTATGTATAATGTATAATCAATTAATCATTAACATATGAATTAAAAGAGAAATCTAGAATAAATGGGTTTGTCTGATTAAACAGTTTTTATCTTTTAAACACAAGTTAAGAGTAAAGAACTGAAGATGGTTACATTGAAAATAGACAATGATTTGAAATTAACCTAACTTGATTTATATCCGATTCGATTTACACCTAACCTGGTATTGACTCAATTATTGAACTGAATCCCACCCGTCCCAGATTACACTTGACTCATACCCAATTCAAACCGGGCTATTGTAGACAACCCGAAACAGACCCGACCCGAACTCTACCGGAACCGAACCCATACCGACCCGAACATGGTATCCGCAAGTGACCTAAACTCAAACTTCACCTGAATCGAACCGAATCCGCCCCGAACATGGTTGACCCGAAAGTGACCCAAACCCGAACTAAGACCCCGACCCGTACCCGACCCGAATATAGTTGACCCAAAAGTGACTCGAACCGAACTAAGACCTGAGCCGTACCCGGCCCGAATAACCCATTTATCAGATCTATCCCCAACTATCGAGTGGAAAATAAATCTCTCTATATATATGTGGGGGGCGGGGGGAAGGGTTCAAGTGAGCACCCCCCTTTAGGTAAGCACTACTTGTCAGGTGAGCACCTTAAATCCTAACCTTCAAATCTTGATCTAACGGTTGAAATTAAAAAGCCCATTTTCGACAATTAAAAAAAAAATCAAACTTCAGCCAAGGGGGGAATGGGATCGATTCCAGATCTGGAATTCGACTCTGTCTCTCATCTCGTCTCTCTATCTCTCTCGCGCGTCTCTCTCTCTCTCTCCCTCTAGCGGACTGATTCACCGGTCACCGGCAACGCACACTCTGACCACCAGCCGCCACCGTCGCCACGTACACACCCACCACCACCTACCACGTACACTTCTTCCACCATCGACCTAGCAAAAGCAACCCTTGTTTTCAGCGCCTTAGGGAGTCCGGCACTCACCGCTCGCTTGAAGCTGCGTCGCCCAGCCTCCTTCGTCGTCGCCGCCGCCAACCTCTGCACAACCAGCCACCGTTAGCCGTTGCCCAATTCTCAGTTAGGGTTTTTTTTGGGGTTTCGATTAAATTCGATGATTGTTTTACATTGTTCTAGATTGTTTTCTTTCTGAGTGAAACTGACTAATTGATTATGAATTTGATTAAATTTGGTGATTACTTAATCCCTCTAAAATGGTCTCCTCCATGGCTTTTTCACCAATATTGTCTAATTTAAAGCTGTCAGCTTTGAAAATTAAGACCTTTTCTTGTATTTGTCCCCATTATTGGTTGTACCGCTTTCATTTCTCACTCCTCTTCAGTACACATCACCAGCGTTTGTCCCTTGAAGCCACCACCGCCTCTACGCAACTCAGAGACATTGTAGTCTCTGGTGAAGACCTTGCAAGGTAACTAAATTATCATTTTTATTTATAGGTTTTGAGTTGGATTTGGCTACGCTGCTTGATTGATTTTAGCAGGTCTAAATTTCTATGGGTTCCTTCTTGTTGATTGGTTGCTGTAGATTTGTATTTTTACCTTGACTTGGGTTCCAAAAATTCCCTCTCCCTTAATTGTAGTTGAACCATCGAAACTCCCCTTCCCCTCAAGTATGTTAGTGTTTGAATGATGTTAGACACTTGATTTTGACATTCAACATATTGATAAAGGGTTTGAGTTGATCTTTGAATGGCTAATTGCTTGGGTGGATATGAATTCACACCAACTTTATTTTTTTTTATTTTTTTTGGTTCTCTGGTACTCGGTTTGCTTGGACATGTTATCTATTTTAGTTTTAAGTGTAAAATATGGATATAATTCTCGGTAAAATGTCTATAGTTGGGTTTTATGTGCACGTGAATAGAACCTTGGTCATTTGTTTTTGGTGTTTTGTATATGTATACATATAAATATGGTTTTCTTCACCAAATGTTTTGGGATTGTTTATGTAAATTGTGGACAACTGTATGTGAATCCAACAAATGACAGTGGCAAGTTATGGAACACCCTTTTTAGAGGGCATAATAATACATTTTAATCTAGATTTGGATTTGCTAGTTTATTATTGGCATTGTCTTGATCTGGATTGGCCCCTGTGAGCTTTGCATTGGCTTTGCTAATATGATCCTTGTATGTAAAGAATAGTTGAAATCTCTGAAAAAGCTATATTGAATCTTCATTTTTTGTTAAGTCTATATGAAATTAAGAAATTTGGGTAACTAGGTGCTCTTGTCAAGTACTTACATTCAATGGCCCCTATTGCTAAATAGCAAACTTTTATAGTCATTTTCTTATCCAAGTTAATGGTACTAACCTATTAGCTCAAAGGTAGAGCAATGTGTGTTATCACACGGAGATGTGGGTTTGAATCCCACATAGGTTGTTTCTTATTTGGCTATTTGCAAACATAAAGCAGTCATGGTTTTTTTAGTAATCGGCAATTTCAACTGTTTCTGAGTAATGCCATTTCATGTAACTTATGGTAAGCAAGTATGATAGTACACAAATCAGGCAGTTCTAATTGGATTGTTAGTTTGCAGTTTTATGTTCCTACTAGGCCCAAACCATAACCAACCCAAAAAGGTTCAGATTAAATCTCAAACACCAAATAACAACTTCAAATAATCTTCTAGTAAGGCAACAGCAAAAGGAAGCAGAGAACATTTTGGCCTTTGACCATAGTTACTAGCCACTTGTCTCCTTAAGGTACTTTCTACAGCTAATTGTGCTAATGTAATCAAATCCGCTAATCCAAAGTCTATGTAGGATTTGAACCTACATCTTTGTGCAACTGCACAGTGCTCTGCCAATTGAGCTAGTAGACTCCAATAAAACTATTACTATGATAACCATTAAACCATACCAAAAGGTATGACTTATGAGGGACAAAAAAGTCTTGGTGCTCTTGTCACCAACCAGGCAATTCAACAGAAGAAGATTGGGGAGTGTGAATCCACCTATGTTATTCAAATACAAAAGACAATGCCCTTTTCACCAAGAGGCTCATATTCACCAACAGTCATCAGTCACAATTGAAATATCACTCTTTCACAGTGTCGAAATTAATCCTCTTGTAATAGTATGCCACCTTACTTCAAGGCCAATTCTATTCTCATTAAAGCCACCAAATTACACAACTCAACTCTATAGCTATCATGTTTAATGTTCATTGCAAACACCAACAAACAAAGCCAATTCGAATTGAGACGAGTGGGATTAAATCCAGTATTAAACATTTCATCCCCAACCTTGAATCCATCTCCTTCAATGCCGAGAACGTTTAATATCCCTATTAACACAATAATCGTTTATAAGAGCATTGAACATCACAAGGTCTGGAGTTACACCCTTCTTTTCCGCCTTCTCAAAGAGATTAGCTGCCTCCACCATTCTCTTCGACTTGCTCAACACATGAATCAGAGATGTGTAAGTAATCTTGGTAGGCTGAATCCCATTTGCTAACATCTCATCAAGAAGCTCCAAAGCCTTCTTTACATTCCCACTTTGACAGTAGCCATTTATCAAAATGTTATACGTAAAATCATCAAGCTCTCAACAGTAGCATCCTTACCCTCCATGAACAGAGTATGCATCAGCATATTATATGTTGACAAATTAGGTTCTATACCCTTCTTCACCATCTCATCCCTAAAACCGAACGCTTTCTCCAAATCCCCTCTATTGCAATACCCATCAATCAAAGCATTGTAAGTCACAGCAGTGGGAATGAATCCACTTTCTAATCGAACTCGAAAACCAAATAAAAAAATTTAATTTATAACAAAGTACCTATTACAAAGGCGGTGGTGCCCTAGCTGGTCGACTGTGGCTGTTTTCGCTAGAAGGAAGAGAGAGAGAGGTCACGGTCAGGGCTACCTGGGCGATTTCAGCGGTGGCTGGAAGGACGAGGGAGGCTAACGGTGGCTGGCTGGGCAGAGGCTGACGGCGACGACGATGAGGGAGGCTGGGCGACGCGGCTTCAGGTGAGTGGTAAGTGCCGGACTCCCTCAAGCGCTGAAAACAGGGGCTGCGTTTGGTAGGTTGGTGGTGGAAGAAGTGTACATGGAGACGGTGGTGGCTGGTGGTCAGAGTGTGCGTTGCCGGTGACTAGTGAATCAGTCCGCTGGAGGGAGGGAGAGAGAGAGAGAGAGACGCGCGAGAGAGATAGAGAGACGAGATGAGAGAGAAAGTCGAATTCCAGATCTGGAATCGACCCCCTCCCCCCTTGACTGAAGTTTGATTTTTTTTTAAATTGTCGAAAAGGGCCTTTTTAATTTCAACCGTTAGATCAATATTTGAAGGTTAGGATTTAAGGTGCTCACCTAATAAGTAGTGCTTACCTAAAGAGGGGTGCTCACTTGAACCCTCCCATGTGAACCCTCCCCTGTGTGTGTGTGTATCAGTGTATGTATGTATGTGTATATATACTAAAAGAAATAATAAGGAGTCAGCTAATTTTTTCTTTTTCTTTGGTTCAACTAGGGCTGACAAAAATTCGGGTCCGGGTCAATTCGGGTCCGGACAAATCGGATATTCGAACAAAAGCTTCATACTCGGACCCTGTTCGAATTACAAATCGGACACTTTGACCTGACCCGGACTCGAATGTCCGATGTCCGAACTTGGTTGTCCAAATGTCCGAATTTGTAATATGATTTTAGGATATCCTGACTGAAATTTTGTGTGACCGAACCCGAACCCGATTTTTTAATGTCCGAACCCGATTATCCGAATTTGTTTTTATAAAATTTTCTAAAGAATTTGGACTAAAATTACATATAAACATAGTTGTTCGATATCCGAACCCGATTGTCCGATTGTCCGAATTTGTCCGAACCCGATATGGTTCAAAAATTTGGACAACCCAAATCCGACCCGGTTTAAATTCGGACATGACCGGTTGTCCGAATTTTAAATTCGGACAGAAATTTGGTGACCGTACCCGATTTTTTTCGGGTTGGACAGATTTGGGTAATCGGGTCAGACAGATTTTTGCCAACCTGCGTTCAACTAATAAAGCAGAACTAGGCCACACATTAGTAGATGGTTCGATCAATTAAAGGGGGAATAGAGGGGTTAGAAAATTAAAAAAAGAGAGGGAAAAAAAGATACTCTAGCTCCTTAGGATTACGATATAACTTCTAGAATAGGTATTAGTAATGTAGACTTCAGCTTCAAACGAGCATTGTCTGCTCGACAAAGTGGTTTAGTTAGCTTAGAGCAAGCACAACGGCTAGCTCGCTCGAAAAGAGAGAGAGAGGCGACGCGGAGGTGTGCAGTGGACGGCCCCGCTACGGGGCACAAGGTGCCCTGTCTAAATTTTTTTTGTCATTTAGCACCACAAAACGACGTCGTTTTGGGGCGGTGACTAGCTTTTTTTTTGGACCTGGGTTGTTTGGCTACTGTGCTCAACGGGCTGAATGGCAGAGAAACGTTGGGCTTGGGCCAACGTCTCACTGCCCCATTATTTAAAAAAAAATTGTGCTATTTTTTGTTATAAATTCATGGAAGTTGTTTCAATTTTTCTCTCACAAGTTGCATCTTATTTTTTTTCCCAAACAAAGTTATACCCAAATAACCAACCTAAAAAAAAAAAAAAATTGATAGCAAGGTAATTATTAGTTGTCTTCATTCATCATCATATTGTAATTTATTTTAAATTGTTCACGTATTGTAATTTTTATTTCGTTGAATGTCAACCAGCGCATCTTTTTTAATTTATTTATCGAGCTTTTGTAGTTTCTATATTTAGGGATCTGTCAATTTCTTAATTCAAACTCTTGCACTGTTCTTCTCAAAAAATTTATGACCCTCCAATTTGTTTCATTACCAAATTATCATATCCAACTTATTTTTCCTAAAAATAATTACACCAAATAACCAACCAAACAAAAAAAAATAAAACTCAAACAATTAAATATGATTATGTGTGGGGTTCATAGGTATTATTTTATTTGGTTAGAAAAAGTGGTGAGCATGTCATTGCAGAGAGTAACGATTGTGAGACAAAAAGTTGGAAAGATGGCTAATATGGCAGTCATATGACCCAACTGGTACGCCGAAAAATGGCTCACCATTGTTTTTGCTCTTAATAATGTTGTCGCTTTTGTACTCAAATTAGAGTCATAATAGGCCAACTTAAATTCAACTGAGACAATTTGAGTAATCAAAGTTAGACCGATTTAAATTTATCTAACAAATATTAATTGTTTTTTTAAAACAATTTATTGGAATTAAATTAGCAATAAATTCAAAACGAGTAAATCGAAATGATTTGATTATATTTTGATCTAAATATTCTAACGGGTTGATCTGAATTGACTTACATAAAATACTTAAATCTAACATTCGAAAGATATAGATTTCATCGTTCATATAAGAAAAATGAGTTTAAATTCTACCATAAGGCGCTGGCTTTATTCCTTCCCCTTTCTCTACCAAAATGGAGGGGAAAGCACATCCTCAAGAGGAAGGAGAGTATACACTTCACAATACAGCAAATATCTACAACTCATTGAGTCATTGAAAGTGAAAGTGTGAGAATGACAAATTCCAACTCAACGCAAAAACCGTAAGAAACGACTAGAAATTGATAAAATTGACCGCGATAGAAAATCCAAGTCTATGCCAATTTCCAAAGCACTTATGAAAGGGACTAATAGCCTGTGAAGTGATGGAGAATTTGAGAACTTTGTAATGAGGAAAAAAAAAGTTGATAATTAATTAGCGACCATAGCTTTGAAATGATGGAGAAAATCAGGATTAATATTCATCTCTCTATATTATATATAATACTGAAATTGACGATGAAGATCACCTTTTTTTTTTTTTTTGATGTCATATAACCGAATGATCTAGATAATAGCACACAATTATAAGTAGTTAAGTTTCAATATTCTTGAAGATCTACAAGCTAATATACTACACATGCTTTCTATGGATATATTGGTGGCTCTATCATAGAGTGTCTTGAAAAATAGAAATTGTGTGGCTTTTCAGAATGAAATTCCAATCCTATTGCCACATTTGAGTGCAAGAAAGGCAAGTGTAGAAATTAGAATGACATATTCCCACAAACTCACACAACCACTCCAATCACCAAACCAACGTCATTCAACCACCAATCACAAGAAGATATCTTGGATATTTGGATAGCATGGAAGAAGCTACGAGGAGGATTCATCAAGATTAATTTTAATGGTTTTAAATCATTACTATTGGAATTTTCCAAGAATAAAACAAAAGTGGTAGATTTTTCTACTGCTTATTCGAAAAGATGGATGAGCATGGTGCCTCTTCAAGTTTAACCGCCTTATCCAATCCACTTCGGTAAAAAGCTGGATAAGCAAGGTGCCTCTTCAAGTTTTACCCACCTTATCCTATCCTTTTTGGTGCTTCTTCAGGCAAGATCATTCCTTTATATAAGGAGGAGTGAAACCACAATCACGAGGATTTTTTAATAATCTATGTGAGTGACTGCAGCACCCTCATCGATTAACATTCGAGAGAACCTTGAAATACACACTTCTTCTTCCAACTAAATTATTCCTAAGATTATTTGTGGTGCAATGAATAAGTCTTAAAGAAAGTGTTCTATTTCACAATTTACTTGGCTTATCCAGTACCACATTCAACCCCAAATTCTTCAACAATTACGAGGAACAATAAGAGGATTTGTCATTTGTAACTGGGAAGGAAGATTCTTTTAGGCAACATCTGCTAACATGGGAGCGACAATTCCAGTACCAGAAGCCACAACAATGAGAAATCATATCAAAGCATCAATACAAGCAAAATACACTAATGTTCACATTGAAGGAGACACTAATATATCAATCCAAACAGTTAAAGGACATACCTAGCCACCATAAGAAACACCAGTATTGATGCATGGCATACACAATTATCTTCAGTCATGTAACAATATTATTAGCCATGCGTTTAGATAAGGCAATCCAGCAATTGATTGACAGACAAAATATGATCTTTCTATTCAATTCATAGTATTGTAGAATTTGGTCCCACATAAGGACCTACTTTTTATCTTCTTTGCGGATAACATAGGGAGAATCCTTGATAAAAGGGCTGCTTGGATTATATTAATTATCTTTCATTAAAAAATGATGGAGAACTTGAGAAACTTTATGACGAGAAAATAGTTTATCTATATATAAAAGTGCTTATTAAAGATGCGCAATTGTTGCGGAGTTGAGATATGCTCACTAGAACATATAGAATCACTCACTAAGCCATACTTTGGTGATCATTACAATATATTTTAATGAACAAGCTTAGCATATAATTGTCTATTTTTAGTGAGCATTGTTATATGTTTTAGTTGGCAAAACCGTTGTGTGTACCATTCTCTCATCCACCCAGAAGGACAATATAATTTACGCATTGGCCATATTAATTAAGTAAACAGAATTAAAAAAAAAAAAAATAAAAACCTTCATGAGAAAGCCGAAGCTACTACTAATAGAGCTTCGATATTGCCCTTTGAGTTTGAAGCATTCAATGAATTGTCCATTTATATTCTACATGGTCTCTTAATAACTTTGTTGCACAGTGTGTATGTAGCAAATGCAATGCTTCTTTATCTCCCAAAGACTAATTTTATCAATTCCATTTGCACACAATTATGAATTGGCTTTTCAGCACATCCAAGGAGCATAAAAACAATTATATTTTACCACATTCAAACTCCGAATCATATATTTATATATAAAAGTGAGTGCGAATGATACAGTTATGACACATGCCCTTAAAACATTTGTTAATAAAATGAAAACAATATATGTGACACATGCGAATGAATAATGTCTTTTCAACTGCTTTTATGAAGAAAAAAGAACATAGATTACTAATATGTTAATAGTATTATTTCCAAAAATTTAAATTATAAGATTAATTATAATATATCTGAAAATATTTAACAGTATTATTTCTAAAAATTTAAATAGATTAATTATAATATATCTGAAAATATTTAACAGTATTATTTCTAAAAATTTAAAGATTAATTATAATATATCTAAAAATATTTGGCCAAAAATTTTAAAACAACCTATGTGTAACATGGACTTAGAGGCTAGTTTTAATAAAGAAATCCATTACTAAGAAGTCTACTATGCTTTTAATTGTATATGATACTCAACGAACATATTAGAGAAGCTAGTTTCAGAAACCAAATATGCTCTAACTCAAGTAATTCAACATGATCCATCAATTTGATTCGAAATGAACTTGACCCAAACAACCTGTTTGGCGAGTTTATCCCTATATATTCTAGGGACCACATCAGGGGCTTCCAAAATAAATGAACATTTTACCAAAGAAGCCTTTGATCTATATATATAGAAGCAGAAATCCCTATGACTATCATGGAAAAAGAATGAAAAAAATGCAACGCATGATTTTAGATTTTGGTCTAAAATTCCCCAAAACCTAACTAAATAAGCATGTAACACAACCTCCTTATACTACAACACTAGAAAACTTCATCAGCAGTGTGACTGCTCCTGCTGGAAGATTCAGTTCAGTAGTTAACATTAGGTAGAACACCATTTCCTTTCCTTCCTTCCATGCTTCTCCCTTCCCTTTGAGCTTGATTGATAGAATGAGCCGTAAGAATTTTCCCTTTTCATGTTGGAACATCAATGAACAGGCAGGCTGCTAGTTGATTATACTAGACTAGGAAGAAAGAGCTCAGCTTTCTTGGTTGGTCAGTGATAATTTTTTCCCCCCTTGGATGGCTTTACTTCTACACTCTTTACTGCTTGTAGGGGCTAAGTCTTTGCCGAGCAAAACCTGGCTGAATGATGTAATTGGCGATGTGTGGTCCGAGGATCAACACAGACCATAAACATTGATTTGCAAGCTGCATCAGTAGGAGAATAAAGAAAGGGATCTAATGCACACCCAAAACCACCAAAAAAAAAAAAAAAAGGCGAGAAACAAAACTCATGTAATGCTCCCTCTGTCTCAGTATAGCAGCCTATTTGGCTTTTCACACATAAGTAAAATGGAATATGGTGACGGGTTGTATGGTGGAGTTACGCATTATGAAATGCACATTAAGATCAGTTAAATTTGAGACAAACCTAAAATAGAAAGTAGGATAATCATTATAAGATAAAGGATGTTGTTTAGTTTTAAACTATACGAGCCTAATGTATATCTCAAGAATAGATCAATTTCTTGTTGGCTTTAATTTAGGTTACTTACATGAGTCTAGGTTAAGTTGTGGTTTGCTATTGGTTGGTCTAATAACTTTGTTTCAAAAATACGAGCAATATTGGTCATAAACATTTCACTGGTTGGGGTCAGATCAAAAATGAGATTGCTCTATTCGTGGCCCTAATTCAAGTCTTACTAGGTCTATTGACTAAATTAAACTTAACTTGGAGAAATCAAAGAGCTTTTATACCTGAAGGAGCATGGAAGGTGGAGCAACAGGTTCAGCATTGACATGACTTCTAGTCTTTCTCCCATTAGCTGTAGTCACTGAAGGGCTATTAGCAGTTGTTATATCCCAAAAGGTCCTCTTCTTTGCCGTTGGTGCAGGAGAAAGGAACCTGTGACCTGGGGTTTTAACTTCTCCATTGGTTGTTTCCTTTGGCCTCAAACTTGTTCTTGTGACAAGCATTTTCAACCCTTCTGCTTCCGAATACTTAGCCATTTTTCGAGACAATTCCCTAATCTTTTCATCTCTTTTCTTTATCTGCACCGAGTGATCCCTCTTCATTCTCTCGATCTCCCTCTCCAATGCCTTCACTACCTGTTGGAGCTCCCTCACTGTCTCTTCAGCTGATTTTGTCTTAGGCTTTCGCTTGTCGTTTGCTTTGTTTGATGATGGAGGAGGAGAAAGAATCGAGCTGCCAGAAGGAGGAGTTGGTGAGGAATTTGCTGCCAAGGACTGAGCTTGCAGAGATAGTAGCTTCTGTTGTTGTTTTGCTAGTTGCACTCTAAGTTCTCTGTTTTCCTTCTGTACTTCAAGTAGCAGTTCTGCATCAGCAACTCCATCTTGTACTAGTTCTTCAGTTGTCTCATATGCCTGAGGAACCACCCAAGAAAAGTTAGTCTATCAAATTAACACATGGCCAATTCGAATAAAATGCCTTATTAACTTGAAAGCAACTAGACCTAGTACATGAGCTCTAACTCAAGTGGCATCTCCAGTCGGGACATCCCAGGTTCAAACCTGGGTGACAGCATTTCCCTTACAAAGGAAAATGTTGCTACCTCAACAGGACCCGCTGGGCATAGTTTCAATTCCCCCTTCCCTCAACCCACTATAGCTTCTCTTGAATACTCTTAGAAAGGGCCCAAGAGAAGTGGGTAGCTTATCACTGTAAAATAACAATTATAATAATAATAATAATAATAATAATAATAATAATAATAATAATAAT
>JACYFF010010365.1:14131641-14185069 GCA_017589665.1 Selenicereus undatus
ATAATAATAATAATAATAATAATAATAATAATAATAATAATAATAATAATAATAATAATAATGAACAAAAAAATAAGCTTGTCAAGAAAATGTAATTAGTATTGATAAAAAACATAAATGGGATTGGTTCATGTTAGATTAGATAAATTTGCGATCAACTCAAATTTGGGTTTCGATATTTCAGATCATGTGGTTTAGGGTTAGGATGCGAGTAAGTTTTGCAGTATCCAATTATTAAAAAAAAAAAGTGTACCTTGTTCCGGATCTCTTTGGCTCGATCAGCCCAATGAAGGGTGTTTTGTGTTTCACCAAATGAGAGATTACTAGGGCTTATATTTGCAATCATGACTGTGTTACAAGCTCCCCCTAGAGAGTCCTTAAGAAGCTGGGTGAGCTTGGAGTTCCTGTAAGGAATGTGCTTCTTTCCTTCGACCAGGGCATTTATGCAGCTGCTCAGTGCAAGGAGTGACCGGTTTATGTTGGCACCTTCAATTGACCTCAATGTCCTCTGATCTGTAGCCAAGGCTCGCTCTGACCCTGCTAGATCGATCAACGAGAGCTTCCCCACTCGATTGACAATGTTCATTGCAGCATCTCTGGTTCTATACTCCACCACAACCTGGGTGGTACATAACCCACAACATTTGTCAGTTCCATTTTCTTTATAATAGTGTCCCAGAAACACAAACTATGAGCTTCCAACCCTTAGACATGAATGAACACACTTTGTTACTTCAAGGTAGACCAGAAAGACATCAAAACAAAACAACCCAAACCTAGCCCTTGACCTGGAGTCCTAACCATGGCAAGGCAGGGGAGCAGTTTACATATAAGCAACCTCACCTCTCATAGTTAAAAGTGTAAAAGAGGTTATTTTTAGTGGGTCCTGTATTTGAAGAGTAAAACACACTAACCTTGGCCTATCAGTCGTTGGAGCCATGTTTTTAATATTATACATCCAAGAAGCATAGACACCAAAATGCTTAATCTAACTAGTAGCTATCTAATCGAGTAGGAATTGTCTGTGATAAGGGTCCTAATCTGACACTAGAGTCTTAAGTTCGATACTTCTAGGGGATACTTCTTTTGGCTTAGGTGTGGTTCCCTAGTCGAAAATATTGCCTAGATAGGTCTCATTACCTACCAATAAGAAACAAAAATTGATATGGATACCTGTAGTATAGCATGGGACCTGGATGATGTCTCATTCATTCGGGTTGGTTCAGTGGTCCTGTTCTTATTCCCTTGAAGAAGCAATGCCATCACCTGTGGGTCACATTCAAGCACAGGTGAAGTCTCAATTTTCACTCATTTCTTAAGATGCAAAATATTCTAAAACAAATTGAAATCACCTCATCTGTAGAGTAAGCTCTATACTGACTTAGTCCAGCTGCCACAATCCCCTGCAGAAGATATAAACCAAATATTTTAGTCTGTTTCTCCAAGATGTTATTGCTAATGAAAAATTAACAAATTGTTTAAATCTAGCATTTCTTGCTTCAACTAGGCCCTACAAAAGTGCAACATTAAACTTCATCTAATTACTCAACCTGAAACCAAGAATTTAGAATTAGACAGCCCAATGGCCCTACACCCCCGCCCCCCAAAAAAAAGCCCAAAAGCAACCCAAAATTTGTAGTAGTATTGATTGCATTTTCACGACAAGTTCATTGGATAAATTGACAACAAACCTATGACCCCAAAGTCTATATCATATTCCTAGGAGTACATACGCACACAAATTAAGTAAGCCCTTACATATTAAAGATTTTTACAGCAAATACACGTTGAAGAAATATACATACGTCGCAACTAGGAGTACACATTCTCAATCTCAGAAGTATGATATACGTTGCCACATAAGAAAGGGTGAAAGATTACCTGCTTATCTTCTCTAAGCACCAAAGGCCTCCCAGGGGAGAGCAAATCTCTGACAGTCTCATTATAAACCTCTAGATAAGATAGATGAACTACATGGTTGCCATCACAACTCCTCTGCCTGACCTTAGTGAATAAATCTTTGATAGCCAACACCATTACCCCCGGATTCTCAACTGTTCCAAGCATTGTGTATGTCTTACCAGCCCCTGTGGCACCATAGCAGAAAACCGACCCATTTCTCCCTTGAAGCACAGCTTCCACAAGTTCTGAGGTTCTGGGAATTCAACATTATAAGTTTCAAATGCCACACTAGAATGTGCAGCATATCTGTAATACAAGCAAGTAGCAGCATGTAACACCATTTATTGATGCAAGTATTTCTGTTATATTTCTCATGAAAACAGTAGCAGCACGACGATGATAGTGCTACCAACTTCAAATTCTAGAAATTGCAGTTCAAATTTGATAAGAGGGTTTTTGGTTATTGACAAGTCAGCATCAATGGCAATCAATCTAGCTTCTTACACTGTTGGAAGTGTCACATGATCCTGCTTAAAACCAATTACTTTAGTGTGAAATTTTCAATGGGGGTTATTCAAAGACCCATCAATCAAAATCGGTTCCAAATTATTTTTACAAAAAAAAGGGGGGAAAAATAGATGGACTCAATATGAATGATGTGATGCTTTTGATTGTATGGAATATTGTTGAGCAGCATCGAAAACAACAAGCCGCCAAAACCAAAGCAGAAAAGGGGTTAAAAACCCAACTCAATATCTGAATCTTGAGCTAAACAAAGATTCAAAATTCAAACGCCCCCCAAAAAAAGCTAAACCCTTTTCAGGAAAAAAAAAGAAAAAGGAATGGAACTCACGTTGTAGAATAGACTTCCTGCTGTGTAGCAGATTCAGGAAAAGAAGCATCAAATGTAAAATGCCTTCCTCTCACTCTCTTCAACCTGAGATAATCATGTTCCAAAGCGAATTCTGTCAAGTAAACATCCCTCCGATTAACAATCCTTACGCAACTCCGAGACCCGGCCTCCTTCTCCTTCTTCATCATAGGCCTAAGCCTAACAAACGCCATAATCCTGCTATTTCCATTACTCTGCCTTCCAAACAGGGGATCCATTTCTTGACCCGTCTTTGCCCGCCGGGCCTCCATTTGTGACCCCAATGACAGTTTCCTAGCTACTGTGGTAGAAACGGGTGCCTTTCTGGGGCACGTAAAACCGACGATCCGATCCCCATTGGCTGCAACATTCTCCTTGGCATCATCAAATGATGGGTTAGGGTTTGGGGGTTGGGTCAAGACATAGGTCTTCGTCACTGTTGAATTGGGGATTGGATTTTCCCTCATTACTGGGCTCTTCTCAGCTGAAGTTGTTGATGTTGGTAGTGTTTCTTTTTGATTGAGAGGTACAATTGGAGGTAATTGTTGCTTGTTTGAATCTCTCTCCTCTGCTTTGAATGACCCGTATCGATCGAGAGCCGGAATTGGGGGGATTTTCTGCTCTTGGGGCTTGAAATTTTGGTTCTTGACAGCCATTGAAGCTAGCTTTTGCTGCTCGTACAAAAGGGTTAATGATTTCAGCTTCTCTTTCAACCCATGGTGAGGATTTCTCATCTGGGTCTTCTCTATGTGCTCTGTTTTTGCTGTTGATTCTCCACTTTCATCTTCTTTGCTCAAGATCTGAGACCTTGTTGAAACTGGCATTTCTCTATTCAGTCAAACTATCCTTTTTTCCCCTCAAAATTGAAGCATACCCGGATGATTTTCTTCAAAACCCAGATGAAAAAACTGATCAAAATGGTCAAAGATTGAATCTTTTCTGCAGTTCTTTTAGAAATGGATGTATAACAAGAGAGAGAAACAAAGGAAATGACAGATGAAGATAGAAAGTGCTAGATGGGAGTCAAGATTATGTCAGTTTTAGAGAGAGAAAGCTTTGAGTAGATCTGGGCTGTTGGCTGGTGGGTCCATCAACGGTTGGCATTGAAGGGGCAAAAGAAATAGGAATGTGAATTTGAAACACAAGAGGGTGAATTGTTAGGGGCAGGGCACTCTAAGTTTTGCTAAAGGCACACCAAGAACTTGAGCTGAAGAGAGCGTGGAAGGAGAGAGAACAGGGGTGCAGAACCAAACTGAGGGACCCAATTTTAAAATTTTGAATTTTGGAAGTGTGTAACGGTCAAAATAGAGCTGGGTTTCAAACGGTCAGTTGTGATTGAATCGTGGGGTCATGTCCTTGAACCTTTGCTGAGTTCACGGCAAATCTTTCTTTTTAATAATGTCAATCATCAAAAAATAAAGAAAGAGAATCACTTGGAATATTTTGAGGTTTTAATGCAGGCAAAGGGAATATAATATGATTAATCTCAATGAAATTTTGATTGTTAAATGTGTTTATATTTTAAATTATCCCTCAAACAAAGAACCAAAATTGAACTTTTATGTTTGTTTGTACTTTTACATTACTTTAAAGTCAAATAACTACAAATCATTTGGTGGTTGTGATGTCAATTTGTGAGAAAGACAAAACCAATCCCCTTGGTTGAATTCCCTCAAAAAATCATCATTGTGACCAACATCTTAACTTGATTTTGGGCGTTGTAAATGTACTATCTTAAATTTGAAGAAATAAAGAAGATGATCGTATACTTGCCTTTTAAAATCATAGCATATGAGAAATAAGTATTTAGATGAGTTATTGAAAATGTAAGAGTTTAATCAAAAATTTAAAAATATAAGTAAGACGTGAAAAAATATATGAAGGAATATACAAATTAGAATTCTGATGGTTTGAATATTCTCTTAAAAGGGGAGTTTGGTTCATCATTTTTCAGCTTAAGGATCTGTTCTTTTTATTAGAAAATAGGAGTTGATAAATGAGTGAAGTTGATGGAGATTGTCAGAAGTTGGTATTTTCTATTGAAGTGGGTTGAAGTTGATTGAAATGGATTGAAGTTGGAAGAAATTGGTAAAAAATTTTTTGTTTTTTGGGTATGATGATGGAAGTTAGTTAATGTAAAAAAGAAGAAATAATTTAATAAGTGTTGTCGTAAATGTTAATATGTTAACAACTTTTAAATTACTCATGACTTTTTGCATCAAAAAAAAAATTATTTATGACATTTTTTTAATGTATCTATTGAGGAAGTTTTTATATATATAATTTTTACATAATAATTTACAAATTACTACTTCAATATACCAACACAAAAAAAAAAAATTATTGCATGCTATTTTTTTTTTTGTTGAAAATATTGATTTTCATATGATAAACTATGGTTTGTGAAAATTTGAAGGATATAGATTAAAGTTGGCTGAAGTTGAAATTTTTTTTATTAGATCGAATTGGTAGAAGCGGATTGAAGTTGATTAAGGTTGGTTGATATTGGTAAAATGGGATTTACCAACGATAAGAATAGATCGACCCTAAGCATCAAAATTGAATTATTTATTTTCATGCTTTAGGTTTGGTTGGTGTTTGTTTAATCTAAAATCACTTTTCAAATGGTTTAGTACTCAACCTGTAAGGTATGGATGTACTAAAACCTCTATTTATAAAAGATATGGGTACAATCATACTTTAGATATCACTTTCACCCTTTTAGCAAACCAAGCAATAAATGGAATGAAGGATTAAAAACCATTCCTGTACCACTGATTTGATTTCTGATTCAATTCTGATTTGAAAAAACCTAGGACCCAAGGCGGGATCCACAAATGTACTCATGGGCCTAGGTCACAACAACCGTCTTCGGCCACTCCTAAATCCTGAGGGTTATTCTGGGCGCAACACGGGAAACCGTCCTACGATCCATCAGAGAAAGACCTAGTGTGAAATTATAATTTTATCCCTGATAGTAAGGACTATAAATACCCACCTACCTACCTTGGAAAAGGAGCAAAAATTTTTGAAGAATCATTCATCACGTACAATTAATACCAAAAAGGGGCACTCATCATAGTCCCTGAAAAGACTCACTCTTTCTTTGTATTGTCTCTTCTTGGGATCTCATACTGACTTGACCGTTGGAGAGACATTTTCCGGTTCACAATCTGGGACTGCTCTTTTTTGCAGATCCAATGCTCATGGAGTGGATCATTAGACGTCTAGCCCTTACCATCACGTAAGCCCAGTCTTATCCCACGTCATTCTTAGAGAAACTAGAAAGTTCCAAAACAAATTCCATTTCAACTACATTGAACCAAATGTCACAAAAATTAAAAGGAGCTCAAGACAAAGACAAGAATAGGGGGTCGATTATAACCATAGGTGTCTTTAATTTTGGTGGTGGTTCTTAGGCATAGTAGTCCTAGGTGTTTATAGTCCCACAAATAACTTGGTCATTTTTACTGATTTGTGAGTCTCTTGGATTCAGCCTCTCTACGGGTAGAAATGCCAGTAGAGGTAAGGTTGCTTGCAGATGGATCTCTCCAGACTCCGCGAGAGCGGGACCCACGCTGGAAGTTGTTGTTGTTGATGATGTTAATTGTAGATCGATTTTGCTATAATTAATAATCTAATCCTACATAAGCAACTTGAAAGAATTGCTCCATGAGTGAGAAATAGTACTACTTACTAAAAGAGGATATAGAGATAATCTCATAAACGAAAAGAAAACATTTATTATGGTAGATGCTATCAAGACCATAAATGAAGGAGAAATTGGAGCTTACTATTGACAGAAATCCAATCATCCCTAAGAAATTAACAAGACGGAAGTTAGAGGCTTAGGGGAGTAGAAAGGGGAGGCGGCATTATGTGTTACTTACATGAGAACAAAGTAACAAAATTTATGCGTACGAAGTAGATTGTGAAGCTTATTAAGTTATATTAGATATAGATGTCTTGGTATAAGCAATTCAATTGACTAGTAAGCTATAAGGATGATTAATTATAGATCTCTTGCCATAAAGTAAGATGACTGAAGATTAATTTCAATATAATGTCCCTTGTTGGGTAGGGCAATGTAGTTATGATGTAAAGCAATTGAATTGAACTTCAATCTTGATAGAATGTCTCCCTTGAAACATGACATTTTAAAAAAAAAAATTCAATTGGTTAGTGTAACTTTCTGAGACTTTGACTTAATTAAATTGCCAATTTTTTAGAAGAATAACAGGCAATGTTGTAGCATATTTTCCCTTCTGCTTTGTGAACATTGTCACTTTGTTTATATGATATTTTTTTGAAGAAATGTACCATGACTTTCACAACTTTGGAAGGTGTCATTAGAACAGTGCAAGTGTGACAACAATTACTTTATAAAACACTAATATAGACCCGTGTTTTGCACGACAATTTATAAAATAGATAATAAGTTGTTTACAAAAGACTCATAGTTGCTATTATTATTTAGAAAAGAAAACACAAATAAGTTACTTAGTAAGTGATGTTTTTATAAGTAGAAATACATTTTTACTATAAAAATTTAACAAACGTAGTTATTATAGTTAGAATTTTTTAGTATTATATACTTTTTTATCCTTTTCTTTTAGGAGATTTTTATCTTTGAAAATAGATCTATTCTAGTCACATTTTCATTCAAGTTATCTCAATATGTAGTTACAATACATCAAAATTAGTTATCCATGATGTGCTTAGGTTCCTCCTTTTGAAATCATGAAGTTAGGTGGCCTTTTGTTGAAAAATATGTTATCGAATTCTTCTTTAGCCAACATATCTCCCTAAGGTTATTGTTCCACTTAAATCATGAGTTGCAACACAAATGAGTTGTTGTAGATTTAGGACCATAGATTTAGTAATTTTAGGTGATTTGAATTAAGCAAATTTTATTTTTTTGGAAAAATGGAGATTGTGAAAATAGTGGATGGATTTAGAAAAGTAATAAAAATTATCATATATGGTAGCTGGTCTATTGATTTAAAACTACCTACTAATTTATATAAGTTGTCCCCTCTCAAAAGGAAAGATAAATGAGTTAACAGATCGAAAGGTGCAAGTTAAGATATTCTAGTTAAATCATGGATCATAATTAGTTGCAGCATATTACCCATAGAGTATTTCTGACTGTCTGTTTAGTTAACCCATAATTTAAAAACCCAAAAATAGTATTTTCAAATTTGTTCATTCGATTAGCTAACCTAAAATGAGGTTATTTTATTTCTTGAAATCAGAAGGACCTATCAAAATCTCAATTAACACATGATTTTCAAAAAAACAAACCCAAGAAATTAAAATTTTCTATAACCTTACCTTGTGATTTGTGTCTTCAGTTAACTATATGACATGATTAATGATTTTGAACATTTGTCATGATTTATGAAAAAACCCTGCAAATAGTATTCAAGAATGCATTACAGTATTTTACTAAACAATAAAAACTGTTACATTGATTCAAGTATCCATTACAGTATTGAATGTATGCCATGATAAAAAAAAATATATAAAAATAGTATTCAAGTATGCATCGTAATTTCTAACTAAACAATGGAAATATTCAAGCATGCATTATAGTTTCTAACTGAACAATGGAAACAGAAAATTACATTGATTCAAACATGCATGTAGTATTGAACGTATGCGATGATTTTAAAGAGAAAACTGAAAAATTACATTTGTTAATGTTGGAGACATGTTTTGAAGGTGAATAAGTTAATCAAAATCGTTCTAAAGACTTTATAAATTAGGATCAACTTTTTAATATTAAACTCATCCCATATGTCTATTAATGTAATTTGATCCTACTGCTAGGGTTCCTAACCCAATGAAATCCCCCAACACCCCTCCATATTGTTCTAAACCCCAATCTGACCACCTCATTCAACTTTCCAAATAGCAAAACTTTTGAAGAGATAGAGGACTATACTATACTCTTATCTACGTATGTAAAAAAAGAAGTCAAATTTTGTGGTTTCTTTTATATATCCTAACAGTAACTTTTGTAAATTATGAAAATCATATTATAATTTGTAGTATAGATATTTAAAAATTTTTAATTGATGTAAATAAATAGGTCACCAAACAATTTAGATACATGTAAAATAGTTTGCATTGTTGTTTCCATTAAAAATTTGAAACGCCAAGGAAGATGATCAAATTATTAGAGTTTTTCTTATAAAAAAACAAAAATCCATAAATAAACAACATAAATAAAACATGAAAAAATCTAAACACAATTAAGTTACTAATACAATACAATATAATATAAGCAAATTTTTTTTAACAAAAGTCATAAATCGGACGGAAATAATTAAGAATATAAATAAATCAAACCAAACACCACCACTATTAATCAAGTCTGACAAAAACTATACCTAAAAAAGTGATATTACGAATTTTAGCAAGAAATCAATGATGGCGTCAATTGGTGAAAGATTAAATATCAAGAAAAGAAAATCAAGCCACATATAGGAGGAAATTGCAATAAAAAGATACAAAAATTTCAATCAAATATTATCAAGTATTTTGACACTACTAATTACAAAAGAGGAGGTCACTTGCTAATGAATTAACAAATTAATACAAATAAACATATGAAGAAGTGAACGATTTTTATTATATATCTAGAAGTGAGGTAAAAAAGATCACTTTGACACACATGAACAATGAGCAAGACAGCAAAATTGACTTCAACTATGAGACGTATTCTAATGTATAATTTCAATTATGAGTAAGAACTACTTGACTATTTACACTGATATTGAAAGTTCAAGAATGATATCTTTTTTGTCTATAATTTTTATAGTTATTTGTTACTAACTACTTCATAATTCATATTTCCATAATTATGGAATTATTCTTTATTGGGATTTGATTTTATTATTTAAAATAATACTAAAGGTATAGCCATTCCATAATCTTTATTTCAACCATTACAGAATGAATTCAAAAGGTTTAAGAAGGATATTTTTTTATAATTTTCATAATCACTAATTACTACTTAATCATTCCTTTTAGAAAAAAATACTCCATAATCCGCATTTTGACAATTATGGAACTATACTTTATAAGATTATACTTTTTTATAGAAAAAGTAATATTTTCCCTTTTGCTTTATTATTGGACCTCAGTAAGGACTCATTCACCCCCCCCCCCCCAAAAAAGATAAAAAGGATGAATAAAGATCAATAACCCTTCTATGCTCGAGACAAATCAATGAGCGATCTTAATCGATATTAAAGTGGTGTGACTTTAGATCTGATATATCTTCTTTAAGCATTCTTTCCGTTATTTTGGCCATATATTAAACTAAATAAAATTTCACACCATTAAAAGCAGAGCATATCATATCAATTAAAAATCATTTCATCAGTCTCAACCCACACTAAAATTAGGAAATCAAAAGTTTTGTTAACTAGTTATACTCCAAATTAAAGTAACCTACCTATCTATAATACTTCTATCTCTTAATTAAACCAAATTTCAAACCTTAATAACCAAGAATCATAACTCCTTAATTCATGATCATAATAAATCCAACGATCATCAATAAGAACACAAGGCTAGGAACACTAGTAAACCCCATCAACATCAACCGCCTTGCACCACTCTTGTTCTTATTATTGTCATTACTAGGGTTTGCATCTTGAGATGGGTCACCATGAGCAGGAGGGCTCTCCACATCCAAAACCTTGACTATCATCTTCTGGCCTCTCTCACAGTGCCCCGAGACGCCACTCATGAAGTAGAAGAGCCCAGGCCGGTCTAGCAGGAAGGTGGTGTCTCCATCCTTGTCAAAGAAGAGGGGCCGAGGCGATTCGCATTTATTATACTCTGTGTCCGTTACCACCATGACTGAGTCTTTCTTGTAACTGAAGTCTGCATGGCAACACAATCAAATAGCATGAAATTTGAGCAAAAGGGCTTCGCAACCTTTATCTTCTTTCTTCTTTTGGGGGGGGGGGGGGGAGAGGGAATGTATATTGATTTCTCCATTAAAGTAAGAAAATAATCGATGAATCATATATTATAAATTTGCTCCCAAAGTTATTCCAACACATATGATAATGTAAAAACTAAAATATACTCTCCTAGATGCTAAAATTGGTTAATCAGCCTTCCAAAATAAAGTATATTATTTCAATCAATTTTTGATGAAAAGGGAGTATATCAAAAAATCTTTCCATCAACACAGATAAAATGCATATATATAACAAGGAATTTCCAATTTTTATGACAAAATTCATGTCAGATTACATAATTCTTTGCACATGCCTGTGATTTCTTTGTTATTCAGTTTCAAACACATGAATATACATCCATGAAAAACTTTCAAGAACATTATGTTATCCTAATAAATTAAACTTCCTTATGATAAGAAAGATAGAACTTACGAAGAGTGTCATTGACAACAAAGCGGTTTTTCTGAGCCCACTCGTTGTAAAGATGAGGGTCTTTGGAAGGAGGAACTTCCCAGCCTTCGCCATCTCCAACTTCAAACTCAGTGGAGATTCCATGCAGAAAGAGGAGAGAGAAAATCATGCACACAAACATCACGAATGATGATGATCTGCAGAAGAAGATCATGTACAAAGAATTACAGTAAGCCATTAATTCTTGAATTTTGGAGGAAAAAACTGATTAAGTGATCTGTGTTCTTTGTTACTGATCGAAGTTGATTGCTATTGAAGAAGATGAACTGAAGTTAATCAAGGTTATATATAGAGAGAGAGAGGGATTATTGGTTTGTTGGTGTGAGAGAATCGTGGGAGAGAGACTTAGAGAGAAACATGGGTTGCTGTTAACTGACTCAATCCTTGACTTTAGGTATACAATTACAACGGTTATTTTCTCATTAGCTCCTCCATTTTTCTTCGTTTTTTCTTTTATATTTTATGGGCGTGGGTTTGGTCTAGAGGATGATATAAAGGCAAGTATAAGTGGCGAAGCCAGAAATTTAGGGGAGGGGTGTCGAAAATAAAATAAAATGATAATTGCAGTTGAATGATATCGTTTCCACTTTCACATTGCAGTTGATTGATATCGTCTATACTTTCTTCATTCAATAGTGAGTTTTCGAATTGATCAGAACTTGAAGGGAATGATGATTCTTTAATTATCCTTTTTAAATATCTATGTATTTTGAGTTAGAATTTAAATTAACCAACAAATTAAATAACATTAAAATTGACAGATGAAACTCATAAATTAAAATTAAAAAAGTAAATTAACCTCAAGTTAAGCCACTGAGATCAATTAAAGTGCTATCTTTTTGAAATATTTATATACTTTGATCCAAAATTGATATTAAACCCATAAATTCTACAAATTTACAATTTTAGTTCACAAATTAAACTCATAAATAAACTTAAAAAATAAATTAATTTTAAAATTAAAAATTGAATTCAATTAAAGTACTAAACTATAATTAATAGACCTTAAGCTTTAAATTGAGAGATGCTAGTAACCAAAAAAAAGATACAAAAAAAGGGATGCTACTAGCAGAACAAAAATAAAGAAAAAAAATTCAACAATAGGCATCAACAAGATCGAACCCGCGAAGTCCGCAACTAGAACCCACAACGCATGCGATCCCAAAATAAAGTAAAAAAAATTCAACAACAAACCTCAGGAGGATTCGAACCCACAAAGTCCACAACCAAAATACCACAGCAAAGGCACTCCCACCACTAGGCTACTAAGATTTTTATGAACCATGTCTGCGACACTATTTATATATCATATGTACCTTAATTTTCAACATACAACTTTTTTTTTTTTGTTCCTGGTGGGGAGGGGTGTTAGTTGACCCCATTGACACCACGCTTCATCCGCCACTGCCAAGTATAGTATTGGACTTATTAATGGAGGATATATATAACATATATGAGAAATGAAAATCATACGGTCAATATATGTTAGGAGAAGATGTTGAAATAAGTCGCTAAGAGGTCTTCAAGGATTTCGATCAATATCACTGAATTGAAGACAAAAGGGGTAAATCGAAAAGAATTAAATTATAAATGAAGATCAAACTTCGACTTGGTGTGCTATATAGGGTGTGTTCGGTAAAATTAGTTATTTTAGTAATGGTTAGCTCTTTTAGTAGCTGTTAACAGTTTTACTAGCAATTAGCTGTGACCTACTAGTGGTTAGTGATTAGCTGTTCAATTAGCGATTTAAAATAAATGTATTCGTAAATGTAACTGATGAAGTAACAGATTTATATAAAATGATTAAAAACGACACAATAACTAAAAGTTTTTAGTAATGAAAAGAAGAATTTTATAATTTACAATGCAACCACTAAGTAAAGGTCTTTAAAAGCTACTTTTATTACCTTTTGAAAAACAATACACAAACCTCTAAATACTACCTAATCCACTACTTTACTGAACACTTTTTAGTAGTATGTGGTTCATAATATTTTGAGTTTTTGACAACTACTACAAACCACTAACCTCTACTTCAACCTCTATTACCGAACACAATCATAGTATATAGGATTTACTCTCTTCAGATAATTTTGGTTTCTTCTTTCTTTCCTCTTTGGAAGCTACATGTAGAGTGTTTAACAAATATTATTTCCGTATTCATGCCTCATCTCTCCTTTCAATACTTCGACAAATAAACGTTTCATAGGACCGCTTCTGCTTTGGAGTTAGGTTTGGACTAAAATTTGCCTTATTTTGTCTTTCTGTGATAAAAGACATTTGCATTCTTTTGTCTTTTACGTATGCACTTCCCCTGTCATTATTCTCTTCTTTTTCTCTATTATCATTTCTTTTCTTTTTCGTCAGTTACATCAGGTTTATTAAAAAAAATGGTGTTACTTTAATTTTCTTTTTAATTTTTTTTTGGGGATAAATGTAAGCTGGTTATTCGTTAGGTTAAGAAAAAAAATGCACCTATTCAATTGTATAAATGATCATATATATCATGTATTTTGACTTGATTTTCTATCTTCTTCTTCATTCTAGTTTCGTCCCTTCTCTTCCCCTCTAATAGCTACCTGTACGGTGTTAGAGCAATGATAATGGCAACAAGGCTTTCAAGCCATTCTTTCTTTTTTTCTCTTTTACATTTGTCCCACATGGAACTTTTGGGGGATGTTTTGAGGGGTTTATATATCTCATTTTCCTTTACTCTTGTTGAATAACTCAAGACTATGGTATATGGGGTTGAAGGTGTCTTGGGTGACCACATGCGTGCGCCGCCATTGCTTGCCCGCCCCCCAGGTCTGGGTTGTGGGTCTATCTTATCTTTTTGGAAGAAATCTGATTAATATTTTTTCATAACAGATTACGTTGTCTTTCATAAATCACTCTCTCCTTAATGTTATCTTCCTGATTTTCCTCCTCTACCTTGAATGCTGCTTGATTCTTGCCTGGTCTTCTACCCTTTTCTATGCCATATTAATGGCTTTTCAACAAATATATTTTCCCCTATAAATAGAGGGCTTGACAGCACAACTTCATCATCAGTTCATACACTTCTCTCATTCCCTCTCATTCTCTGAGTTTTCTGGGCATTCTTATTGCATACTCCAAGCTCTTGGCTGCGAAGTGCACGCGTCCAAGGGTACTGAGTTGACCTTGGGGAGTGACCGACTATAGCGATTTGCATTGTAGTCAAGCCGTAATCGCTTTCAAGGCAGTGGTTTACCAACGACTCTGTTTGTTCTGTTGTTTTCCAGTCATTGTTCATACTATTCTAACAATTTGAAAGTGATTAATTTAGCAATGGCTGCAGCCTTCTAGAAAATCTCCCAGAACTCTACAACATCGAAGCCCTTGATGGAACTAACTACAAATATTGGTCCCAGAAACTACTTCTATGCTTCGAACAATTCGAGATTGATTATGTTCTCACTTCTAAACATCTTGACGAAGGCAACACTTCTCACAACACTGATGGTGAGAAGTCTCCTTCTACTCCTACTGCCCCAAAGACGCCTGTCATTCCACTTGATAAGGGTGCTAAGAAGAAACTGGAAAAGGATTATAAACTGGCTTGTA
This sequence comes from Selenicereus undatus, assembly GCA_017589665.1. Taxonomy (NCBI): domain Eukaryota; kingdom Viridiplantae; phylum Streptophyta; class Magnoliopsida; order Caryophyllales; family Cactaceae; genus Selenicereus; species Selenicereus undatus. The sequence goes on from JACYFF010010365.1 coordinate 14,146,453, forward strand.
GCTACTTACTTAATAATATGTCGAATCCGCTGTTTGACCTATTTGTGAACTTCAAATATGCGAAAATCATATGGACCAAACTGGAGGCGAAATATGGTTCAGATGATGCCGGAAAGAAGAAGTACGTCGTTGGCAAGTGGCTGTAGTTCCAGATTATTGATGACAAACCGATTATGGAACAAGTTCATACCTACGAGAACCTCTGTGCTGAGGTGCTGAACGAAGGTATGAAGCTGTGTGAGATTTACAAGCAAATGTCCTGATCGAGAAATTTCCACCATCCTGGAGCGACTACAGAAATCACCTAAAGCAAAAAAACAAGGATCTAACTTTGCAAGAACTGATCATTCATATGAGGACTGAAGAGGCGAATCGGCTGAAAGATAAGATGGCTTTCCTTTCTTTAAATTCATCTAAAGCTAACCTTGTTGAATCTCATGTGCCTTCAAACAAAGACAGGTTCAAAGGAAGAATAAGAAGGATAAGAAGCAATCCAAACATCAGAACCAGTTGAAAAGAACAAACAGTAAGATCTAGAAGTAGAAGGTTGTCTGTTACATTTGTAGCAAATCAGGCCACAAGGCATATCAATGCAACCTTCGTAAAGGAGCTAGTTAGACGAACCAAAAACCTACTGGACAAGCTGCTGCACAGGCCAATCTGACTGAAGATACTGAGATTTTTTGTGCAGTGACGCTGGAGATAAACTTGGTGTCTAACCCCACAGAATGGATTCTGGATACCGGAGCAACAAGGCATTTATGCGCCAACAAGGATCTGATGCATGACTTTGAAGATGCTCCTGATGGTGAACATGTCTTTATAGGCAATGCTACCACCGTTGGAGTTATGGGTAAAGGGAAAGTACTTCTTAAATTTACTTCTGAAAAATCTTTATGCTTAAACAATGTGTTATATGTATATTTCCTTCATAGAAACTTAGTTTCTAGTAGCCTCCTTGATGTTGCAAGTTTTGAAGTGAACCAGAAAGTTGGAAAAATTGTTATTCTTCGTAATGGGGTTTTTGTTGGAAAGGGGTATCGTAGTAGGGGGCTTTTTGTTCGGAATGTTGCCTCTGATGCTGTTAAGGGAAATACTTCCATTTCTATTTATATTGCTGAGTCCGTGGATATGTGGTATGGTAGACTTGTTCATGTTAATTATGCTTCAATAAACAAACTAAGGAACATGTGGTTAATTCCTAACATTAATACACAAACTTGTTCAAAATGTGATATTTGTGTTGAAGCAAAATTTGATAAAAAAAAAACATCATTCAAGTCTATAACAACTAGAAAGACTTAGTTGCTTGTACTTTTGCATTTGGACTTAGCAGACTTTAAGAACACAATGAGTAAGGGAGGAAAAAAATGGTATATTACCTTTGTAGATGACTACTCTAAATATACCAAAGTTTACTTCCTCAAGTCTAAAGATGAGGTTGATGAAATGTTCTTAAAATACAAAGCAGAAGTTGAGAATCAATTAGACCGAAAAATCAAGAGACTTATGTCTGACAAAGGTGGGGAATATGATACCAACTCCTTGACTGCTTTCTGTGAGAAAAATGGCATTATACATGAGACTAGTGCCCCTTATACCCCTCAACAAAATGGCATAGCTGAACGAAAAAGCCATACCCTTAAGAAAATGATGAATGTTATGCTTGTTAATTCAGGGTTGCCTGATAATATGTGAGGGGAGGCTGTTTTAACTGCTTGTTTATCCTCAATAGAGTTCCTCATAAAAAGTCAGACTGGACCCCATATGAACTATGGAAAGGGTATGTCCCTAACTTGAGTTATTTGAAAGTGTGGGGGTGTTTGGCTAAGGTTGTCTTACCTAGTCATAAACGTACCGACATAGGCCCTAAGGCCTTGGATGATGTCTTTATCGGCTATGCTCAAAATAGTGCTGCTTATAGAATCATGTCATTAAGTGATTATTCTATCTCAGAATATAGAGATGCAGAATTCTTTGAGCATATTTTTCCTTTGAAAAAGAAAGTGCCTAACGTGGTAGTTGATGTTGTGAACTTGCCTGCTTCTAGTTCTGATGTTGGAGACATAGTAACTGAACCTAGAAGAAGCAAGAGACGTAGAATCGAAACTAGTTTTGGACTTGACTTTGTTACTGCTTTCCTAGTAGAAACTTTTGAAAATTTGGATGTTGATGTCATAACCGAGGAACTTGTGTCCATCTTCTTGATTGAGGAAGATCCCAAAACCTATAAAGAGGCTGTAAGGTCTATAGATGCTACCTTTTGGAAAGAAGCTATTAAGAACGAAATAGATTCTCTCGAGTTAAACAAAACATGGGAATTGACTGACCTGCCTAAGGGTTGTAGACCTATTAGCAGTAAGTGGATCTTTAAAAAGAAGTTGAGGTTTGATGGTTCAATTGACAAATATAAGGCCAGATTGATTATTAGGGGCTTTGACCAGAAAAAGGGGATAGATTATTTTGACACCTACTCTCCTTTGACCAAAATAGCTACCATTAGAACTTTAATTGCTTTAGCTGCAATCTTTGATGTTGTTGTACATCAAATGGATGTCAAAACAGCATTTCTTAATGGTGACTTAGAGGAATAAATGTACATGACCCAACCTGAGGATTGTGAGGTACCTGGTCAGGAAAACAAGGTGTGTAGGCTGAGAAAGTCCATTTACGGTCTAAAGCAGACTCCTAAATAGTGATATGAAAAGTTTGACAGCTCTTTAGTGCAAAATGGGTTTGTTGTAAGTTTGTTTGATTCATGTGTATATTCGAAAATGATTGGATCAGATTGTGTACTTATATGTCTTTATGTTGATGATATGCTGATCTTTGGCACAAATCTGCTTGTTGTTGATGAGACTAAAAAGCTGTTGTTTTCTCTTTTCGAAATGAAAGACATGGGAGAAGCATATATGATCTTAGGGATTAAGATTCAGAAAACCAACACTAGTTTTTCATTATGTCAGTCACATTACATTGAAAAGGTGTTAAAAAAATTTAACTGTTTTGATGTGACACCTGTGAGAACCCCCTATGATCCTAGCATACATCTAAAAAAGAACAAAGGACCTAGTGTATCTCAAAATGAGTATGCTAAAATTATAGGAAGTGTAATGTTTCTCAGGAACTTTACTCGTCCTGACATTGCCTATACCGTTAGTAGGTTAAGTTGCCATACTCATAACCCTAGCCAAGAACATTGGGATTTACTTCTTCGCTTGCTCAAGTATCTTAGAGGTACTATTGATTGGTGTTTGCATTTTAACATGCTTCCTGTTGTGTTAGAGGGATTATGTGATGCAAACTGGATGTCTGATAACGATGAAGTTAGTTCAACTAGCGATTATGTATTTACTTTAGGTGGAGGGGCTATTCGTGGAAGTCTGCGAAACAGACTTGTATAGTCCACTCCACTATGGAATCTGAATTTATTGCTCTTAAGTTAGCAGGTTAGGAAGCAGACTGGCTTAAGGGTCTGTTAGCAGACGTGCCACTATGGGGAAAACAGGCGACTCCTATTTCCCTACATTGTGACTCACAGGCAGCAATAGGAGTTGCACACAATGGTGTCTATAATGGAAAGAGGAGACACATCCGTATTAGACACAGTGCGGCGAACCAATTGTTAAAACATGGTGTCATATCCCTACAGTATGTGAGATCCGAGAAGAGTTTAGCGGATCCTCTCACTAAAGGACTGACAAGATGAGTTGTGCTTGAAAGGTCGAGGGGGATGGGACTTAAGCCTATGGCTTGAAGTGGTATGGTGGATGCCCACTAGTGGTCAAAAGAAACCATACTAATCTTTAAGATGCACTACATTCCTATCCCTATGGCATATGGTAGTGCTTAGAGGATGAGATTACGCTTTTAATGGATTCATACTCTGTAACGCCCCGACCCCTTTCGGTCGCAGGTCTTACCAATAACGGCTTCAAGGATTGTCGATTGGCCCCACAAATCACCACAAGTCTTTCCGGCGTGCTTCGTCCTCGGTCACACGCTGCCTGGGAAACTTCCCAGGAGGTCACTCATCCCAAAATTATTCCCCAACAAGCACGCTTAACTATGGAGTTCTTAAGAGTGGGCTACCCGAAAAGAAAGGTGCACATTTGGTGATATAAGTAATCACTTCGATCCTTTTAAACCACACTCGGGGTGTTACATACTCATTGTGGGGGTGCTAGTGAGAAGCACTTGATGAATTCACCGCTTGATAATTGTGAGGTTGAGCTATATGATGCTCTTAATAATTTCATAGCCATAGTTATGGTGGTCTACGTTGAGATAGACTTGATAAAATTACCTACGCAAGTGTGAAGGTTTGACCGCCTTCTATGAGAGACTTAGGCTGTCTCTTTAGAGCACTTATGAGACCCAAGGTGTGCGCATGGCCATAAAAGCTCTAGCATGTCTATCGTGGAGTATGTAGTTTCTTAAGGGTTGATATGTGTTGTGGGGGTCTCAATCGAGGTCTTTCAAGTTCAAGACTTAGTTCACTAGTTAGACTATTGGTTGTTGCCCTACATCACTAATGTGTCAATTCAAATCGAAAGATATTGATGCTTATGTATCTGACCCTCTTTTGTCAAGAATTCCTTTCCTAAATTGTTTTGCCTTGTATGCCATTAGTGGGGGATTGTTAGAGTAATGGTAATGGCAACAAGGCTTTCAAGTCTTTCTTCCTTTTTCTCTCTCTTACATTTGTCCTACATGGAACTTTTGGGGAAAGTTTTGAGGGGTTTATATATCCCATTTTCCTTTATTCTTGTTGAATAACTCAAGACTATGGTTTATGGGGTTGAGGGTGTCTTGGGCGACCACACGCGCGCGTCGCCGCCATCTGCCCGCCCAGTCCGAGCCACGGGTTGTGGGTTGTGGGCCTATCTTATCTTTTTGGAAGAAATTTGTTAATATTTTTTCGTAATAGATTACGTTGGTCTTCCGTAAATCACTCTCTCCTTAATGTGGTCTTCCTGATTTTCCTCCTCTACCTTGATTGTTGCCTGACTCTTGCCTGGCCTTCTGCCCTTTTCTATGCCATATTAATGGCTCTTCAACAGCTATATTTTCCCCTATAAATAGAGGGCTTGGCTGCACAGCTTCATCATCAGTTCATATACTTCTCTCATTCCCTCTCCTTCTTTGAGTTTTCTGGGCATTCTTACTGCTTCCTCCAAGCTCTTGGCCGCGAAGTGCACGCGTCCAAGGGTACTGAGTTAACCTTGAGGAGCGACCGACTATAGCGATTTGCACTGTAGTCGAGTCGTAATTGTTTTCAAGGGATTGGTTCATCCATGACTTAGTTTGTTTTGTTGTTTTCCAACCATTGTTCATACTATTTTTCTAACATACGGTAGTGCTCACTGTTGAAGCTATATATAGTCATGTGGATAATCATGGTGGCCGTTAGTTGCAGTGGACTACGGCTGTGGCTGTGCTCCTGCCATCCGGTGGTTGCTTTTTAAGCTAGTAAATGATTCAGATTTCACATGTCATAATTTTCCTATTTCGGTATGTTTTGACTCGAACCCTCTATATGTCTATACGTGCATTGCAAACACAGGTATGGTCATACAATTGTGCACAACTTTTGTACAGCTATATTTTACTTTCGTACAATTGTATAGATGACTACATATCGTGTATTTTGACTTGATTTTCTCACTTCTTCCACATTGTAGTTTCTTTTTTTCCCCTTCAATGGCTAGACAGTACCCCCCCCCCCAACATTCGATGAATCGACTACCATGGTGGTTGTTGGTAGTCATAGTGGTGGTCGCTTCTTCAATCGGTAGATGGTTGACCTTCGACTCATACCTAGATTTGACATATGGGTGATGTTAATGTGACACTCTGATATGACTCCGACACTCTAATCTATATTGAAATAAAGTCTTTTTGTGTTTATACATAACGCAAATACAAAGTATATATTTATACAATTGTATACCATATTAATGCAATTGTGCATATAAGGGGTATTTTGGTTGGATTATTTCCATAATGGCTTTACTGTTTGCAATAGCGTTAGCTTCATTTTTGCCTTTCTAAATATGATTAGGGTCGCAAAATTAGCTGTTTAAGTAGTGAATAATGGTTCAGGTAATGGATGACTATTTAGATAGAGGATGGGGTTTCTAACTTAGCTATTAGCAGACAGCTGTTTAGATGAGCGGTTTAAACTAATATGTTCGGTAAATTTAGTTGTTAGGCTAATTAATTAATGTAAATTGACATAAAAGGATATAGATAATTTCCAGAGATACAATTTTTAAAGGATACTTTTTGACTAAAAAATATAAAACACTACTTTTAAATGTCAAATGTTAATACTATTAGCTTTCCAAAAACGCTGTTTAAAACGTTAAACGCTACTTGGAGTGCTAGTCAAAATACTAGTTTATCGAATACTAAAAATTAACTAATTAGTGTAATGGCTTGGTCAAAATACTAAACGTTATACAAAATATTGTTGCCGAACACGACCTAAGTCTTTCATAAGGCAAACCTTTATAGTTGCTCTTCTAAAAACTTTTGCTCTTTTGTCACACCACCCCTAGAAGTAGGGATGGTAATGGGTCAGGTCTGATTCGAGTCCACCTAGATCCAGACTCATTTATTTTTTTGGACCTAGACCCATACCTGCTCCAAACTCAAAACCTCTAGTCTAATGAATCCATAGGTCCTTAGCGGGTCCCTATCATTTTTCAAATTAAAAGATTTTTGCAATGCATTTTTTCTTTTTTCTACAACCCAACTGGATTTCCGCACTCATTAACAAAGAATTGGATTTAAAAGATACAACAAATGATATAAAAATAATGTTCCTTCAAAGCGAGAGATTTGGATCGAGTGGATTTGAGAGAGTGAGCGATGTGATTGAGCGCGTGAGGAAAGTAGAGAGAAATCAGGGACAAGGAGCAGGAGCTGTTAGTGTGATAAAGTGGCACAATGCAAGGCAATTAAACTCAAAAAATTTTAGTTACTTAAACTTATGGCCAGTCAATTTTCATATTTAAAATTTAAAAATTATCAACATAACGGGTCTTGAGTGAGTCTCGGGTCGGGTATGGGTCCCAATTTTTAGACCTAGATCCAAACCTACTCTAGGATCACTCGGAGCCAGACCCCCTAAGGCCCATCGGGTCCCATGTGATTAGACCCACATCCCTTAATTTTGGTCGGGCCTATGGGTCTGATTCGGGTGCCAAACCTATTGCCATTCCTACCTAGAGGGTAATATAGACCTCATATTTTCAACCAGATTGCCTACATTGGCAAAGCAATTATTTTGGGTTTGACACGTACGAATTTTCGCAGTCAAACTTCCTTTGACGTTTTCTAACCACAAATACAAATAACAAACGTTTAATGGAGTGGCAAGCCTGTAACTTTATCATAGTTGGAAGGTATGAAACAGTAGATGCAGCTTGAGTTGATCCTGGACAAAAAGAAAGAAATACTATAGGCAAACATAATCAGCAAGTTCTTGAGCTATCAGCGGCATTCATTGCGTTTTTTCAGTTAAGTATATGTGTTATACTAGTAGGTCCTGCTGCTACCGACTTGAGATCAAACCGAAAAATCACATAATAGGTCCTAGCCCAAACTGAAAAGACCCACATTTGGTTCTAGTAACACTGATAGCATTTCCTTGACAAATTTATCGGACAACTGAGAAAGAGACCCAAAATATGACTTGAACCCAAACAGCGTAACTTGGATCTAATCAGACCGATTGACTACAACCATCGACATGTTATGGCCTGATCCAAAATTAACCCAACTTGCCTTGGAATTGAACCGAGCTATATGACCTCTTGCCTATTTTGTAGCACTAGCTTCTGTTAATATGGTAGTAATCCTGCCAATTCATTGCTTGAGTATGAAGCATGTCAATCAGAAGTTCCTTACGTGAAATTGCAAGCCTTTTCAGACATATTGACGTTGTTGTCTATGATATGCACTCTATAGGACAAAAATGATGAACAAGAATGATACATGAGTGAATTTCCCTTGTCATTCCAGCAGGCCACAATTTGTTACTATCACTTTCGAGTATGGCCGATTGAAGCCTCTTTCAGCCACCACTGCTCTTTTGTCACCAATTAGCTTCGCCACCCTGAAACCCATGTAAAGAGGGTAAGAATTTTCAGTTAAAACACCTTGTGATGTTTAGATGGGTTTTCACATTTTAGTGTGAAGAATGTAAATGAGATTTGATATTGCATAATTTTGATTTAAAACGATTTGAATGTGCTACGATAAACATGTTTGCATTGTACCTGAAATAAGGGGAGCCAGTATTCTCCTGCACTGTCTTGACCTTGCCAATCTTCTCAACAACATCCATGCCTTCAATCACCCTTCCTACAACCAAAGCCGAAGAATCAAGCTCAGGTGAATCCTTCATTGCAATGGTGAACTCTGTCCCATTTGGCTCAACTCCAACCTCTTCCTGATCGATCTCAAGCTTCCCTTTTCGTGCAACCAGCTTTATCTTAGGCGGGGGCTTTGATGGATCTCTGACAATGATACCAACACTTCCTGCTGTGTTCTTAGTCCCCTTACATTCCTTGTTCAATCTCTCCCACTCTTCAACCAATTCATCATTTGTCAACTCCCTCCCTTTTTGCCTAGCAAGTTCTGCATCAACCCCATATGATCTGATCCCACCATGTTGCACATAGTTTTGCATGATTCTTACAAACTCTTTCCTCTTGAAAGTAATCCCCGTTTTCCCACTGACAATGTCCCTGAATCGCGCTGCCCCTTTACTAGCACTTTCGCCGTTGAGCCCTATTACGATCCTTCCTACAGGCTCACCATCAATGGACACATCAAGAAATGCTTTCCCTGTCAGAGTTTTATCAGTACATCTGTCTGAAGCAGTCTTAGGACTAGCCTCCTCAGCGTCTTCTTGAACGCTTTCATCGGTGCTCGCTGGTGGGGTTTCTTCTGCTCGAGCCCTTGATATCGGGTTTGGATCGAGGGTTTGGGAGGCGAAGAAGAGAAGCAAGGAGGAGTTAGTGAAGAGGGTGAGCTCTCGACGGGTGAATTTACTGTCACATTGCTTCAGAATGAGAGGAGAAAATGGTGTTGGTGGTGTGGGTATGTTTTGGTTTTGGGGAATGTCATTTGGCTGAAGAGTGTGTCTGTGAAAAAGCCGAGACTGAGTTGGTGATTGAGTGAATTTTGTGCTTTGCAGCATCTTTCTGTGAAGATCTGTGTCTCTTTGTTATGTGAATGTGGTTCTCTGGTGTGATGGTTTTGCTCCATAGTGGGTTTCTCTGGGTTACTGAGGAAATGAAATGAAATTTGTGGATAAGGTGAAAGCTCATCAGCTCACAGATGTTAGAGCATCACAAGTGGGGGATATGCACCACAGCTCAAGGTTGGTAGGCCATAAATCCCCCCCCCCCCCAAAAAAAGAAAAGGAAGGGCAGAAATCTGATGAGCACAAATTTCCCATCTTTTAATGGCTTGCAGAATATGATGGGCCTTTCATGGGCCAGCCCAGTTATTACCATTTGGACCGCAGATCCAATGTGGTGCTCGTCTTCCACATTTCCTTTTTTTTTAAAAAAATAGAAAAAATAAAATAAAAAACATGCACTAATTAATGCCCCATGCCGCTATCATAATACAATAAATGACATCCGATAATGTCGGGTAGTCAATTGGATTTATTAGCATGAACATAATTTTTCTTATATGGTTGGATAAAAAGGGTCATTTATATTTATATTAATTGATGATCATGAGATTCAAGATGACTGAAGAATGTCGTTGAATATGGGTGATGATGCTAACAAGCAAAAAGTGCAAACCATATAGCGGCTGCCGAACATTTTATTTTATTTTTTGGATTTTTTTGATGTGCAGGAGCACTAACAAGTTTTAAAATCAAAGAAAAGCACGCTTGTAATAGAACCCCTTAAAGATATTTGAACCAAGAAAGCAAATAACGCTACATTAATGATACATATGGTACCAACACAGGTTAGTTCAAATGGTTAGGCACTTGTTCTCCTTAAGCAAAATTTCGGATTTGAGTCTTGCGAATGAAGAAAATCTGAGATGGGAGTGGTTACCTCTTATTGGACTAACAGTAATTCGGCTCCAATGAAATGGAGGATCCAAGACCCCAAACAAACATACATATTGTATAAGACAATCATCCAAATCTAACATACACTTGTTGGTTTTTCTGTTCAAACTATTAACGTTTGAATAATCTGGTGGGACCATTTAGAGACTCAAATGGAAGATTGAAATATTTTCTGTAATTTTATATTTCTGACATTTTTTTTTCAGCAATATTGCTTTATTCAATTCTATGTTATGTTATAGAAAGAAAGTTTAACTTGAATCTTACATTTCTCGTATACTAAGAAATGATATGATCACTTGTGCAAATAAATATTACTACTTAACTACCAAAACCATGGTAAAGAGGGGGAGTAAAAAAAATTACCATCATTCATTTCGCACTGTTCAAATCAATTGTAGATTGAAAAGTATAATAGGTAATTCCTTTTGTTTTCGAACTCGTAAGTAGACCTGACAAATGGGTCATTCGGTTCGGGTACGGGTTGGGTCAAGTTCGGGTCGGGTCATATTCGGGTTAAGTGACTTTTCGGGTCGTTTCGGTTTGGGTCGGGTATGGTTCGGGTCGGGTCGATTTCGGGTCAACCAATTTTTGGTGAAATACGCTCGTCATGCCAAAACAAGCAACTTTGTTGAAAATTTCGAGTCAGGTATGGTTCGGGTCGGGTCAATTCGGGTTTCGGGTCCACTTTCGGGTGAGCATATTTCGGGTGTCGGGTCGGGTATGGGTCCGGGTCATTCGGTTCGGGTTTCGGGTCTCGGGTCAGTTTTGCCAGGTCTACTCGTAAGGTGTCCATACATTAGACTCCTTGTGTAGAGACATAACAGGCTGTGATGTGAACAGGCCCCAAGTGAACAGACTTGTAAGGTGTCCAATTATTTCCAACTTTAACCAATCTTTTCTAATGTTTTTTTCAATTTTTATCAACTCTTACCAATCAATTGTAAATCCAAAAGTATTGTTGATCGGACCTAATGTTTAGGCCCAACGACCACATAAGCTGCTTAGTGCGGCAACCCTAATTATTTTGCCTCAACCTATATAAGGAGGTTTTAGGAGATTAATTAGGCCAGGTTACTGATATTGAAACAGAAAACACTCTCACAGTTTCTCCCCTTCCCTTCTCACAACTGCCTAACCATCCACCGAGGTTTCGGGTTTAGGACGTGAGCCTTAAAGGCGACTCTAGTAGCCGCCTCACATTCAGATCGACCTGGGCTATTCCCGACAGATAACTCCGCATTTCAGGTCAGTCCTATTTGTCTAAAAGTGGTATCAGAGCCTAAACTGTCTAGGTTAGTCCCAATTGATTCGTTCATTATCTGCAATATGCTAAAAAAAAATTTGTAATCATGCAACTGAATCAATCCAGACGTGATTCTATGTTGTATGTGTTCTGAAATGTGTAATCTTTCAATTCAGTACAATTATGCAAAATTGAATTCACGGCTTTATGCGACCCATTAAACCTAGTTTTCATGATAAGTTCATGACTACCCAGAAAGCATGTTTATTTACGATTGTGTAGTTATTTTAAGCATTTATCTATAACGGTGATCGACTAAAGTTGCCGTTTAAATCATGAAAGTGTCTATTGTGTGTAATTTGGTATGCCCGCATATTATCCATAGATATAATTCTTGATATAAGCAATTGAACATGGTGTAATTTAGCTCTAGACCCAAAAACCGAGAATCTAAAATCTTTCACTTCCCCAACTTTACGTCTCTCCCTACCCGAGTTTCCAAACCGCCCTCCCAGACACCCTCCTCCTCCCAACCACCAAAACCTCTGTGACTGCGGTGGTGGTGGACCTAAACGGAACCTTAGTGGTTTTTGAAGAAATCTCCACCTCGACTCAATTAAAAAAATAAAAAAAAGGAGGGGAAGGGGTAGAATAGACTAAGATCAATACCTAACCCATCAGAAACCATTAGGGAAGGGTGGGGCGTGTGACACACACGCCGCCGATGAAGGCTTAGTTGGCCATTCTTCTTCCTCCAACCGCTCATTTGACCGTCGATCTACTCAAATCCGGCAAAGGAACCGCGAAATCTACCAGAATGGCGGCGAGTGTAAGTCACGCGCCGCCATGTGAGAGGCGCGTTTGGTGCACAATTGGTGTTTTTTGGCTCGGTTGCAGCCGATCTACACGCTGGTGAGTTTTCCTTTGGCTTTCGACAACGGATGGGGGGTTTTTTCCTCATCTGGGATTCTCAGCCAAGGTTCACCGTCCTTGATAGGGTTGAGGTGGCGACGTAGGCCGTGAAAGGGAGTCACAAAGCAGCCATAAAAGGTTGAGTGTCAGTGGACCTTAGTGCTCCAATTTTGTCTGGCCATGGCGGATCGAGAGGAGGAGAGAGAAAAACGAGAGCCAGATAGAGAGCAGAGAGAGAGTGCAAAGATTAGGGTTAGGGGGGGAGTAAGTGAATGTTACTCACTTAAAAGGCCCCAGTTGGGCCCTTGTTTGTTTTGGGCTTTCTTTTGTCCGAATCTTCTGCCCATTTAATCCCCGATTTTTTAAAATCCATTCTCTTCTGGGCCGGGTTATTTCCTGCCCATTTAAATCTGATTCGCGATTTGGGCTAGTTTGTGATTACTTTCATGACCGTATAAGTTAGTCTTATATGGTGAAAATCATTGTGAGTTTATTTCATATGTTTACGTCATTGTTGTTAATTATTTCGTAGTATTATTTATGTAATGATAATATGAAAATCAGAGGTATGATATATAAGTATGTGTTATATATCGAATTTATTTTAGTAATATGTTATATGAATTAGTTTTATATAACATAAGCTTATGTTTCATGTTGTCATTTTTGTAATAATATTAGAGTTAAATTTATGTTATAGGAGTTCTTTGTTGAGAACACTTCTTATGAATTAGTTTCATAAAGCTTATGTGACTATGTTTTAGATAATTGAAAGTGAATATCAGTGTCATAGTCACCAATTAATTTGTTAATAAGTTTAACAAAACTTTTATAAATTTTAATAACTAACTTAAAGAAGCTCCTAATTCACATCCATATGTGATGATAATATGAAAGACATGATCGATGTATAACTACGTGTTATATATCGAAAAAAAATAAACAAATTGTTTTAGTAACAGAATGTATGAATTAGTTTCATATAAAAATAAACCTTGTGTAAATATGTTTTACACGGCTAAATGTGAATTTGGCATAAGATATAATAATATATTATATCGCTAATATACATATTATATGAATTCGTTTCATATTGATTAAGGTTTGTAACATTATACCACATAATTACTTACGTGTAATTTCTTCTTGGATATGTCATTAAATAAAGTTTTTTAAATGACATATTAGTGATTATATAAATTTGTTTTATATAAATTCGTGTAAATTTGTTTTGCATGATTAAAGCTGAATATCTCAGTGATATTTCTAGATGTGTTAATTAGTTTAACAAATTGTGCACTCCATAAATTTTATTTTATGAAAAAATACAGTGATTAAATTATAGAAACGTCTAATTCATGCTTGTATGTGATGATTATGAGCTTAGCAAAATTTTCGATCATATGACATGAGTGATGGAGTTTTTGATAATTTAATTATCTGACAATATGCCTAACATCCGTCTTTTAAATATATACTTTTAGATATGGAAATTAAAATATGGTTGGTGATTAGTTTACCAATGGAAAGTAAAGATAGCATTAGACTATAATACATAGTGTTAGAAGATTTAGCTTCTTCTAAATAAACTTAAAGAATTAGAACACTCGACGACTTTTAAAGCCTCCTATAATAGGCAAAGATGTGAATAACATCGATGTAACTGCTTGTGAGCAGTATCAAGAGAGAGACTAATGACATACCATGAATGGTTTGAGGATGGAACAATCAGCATGCTACCTATGAGCTATTGCATGCATGATGATCTGGTAAGGGGATTTAAAGGCTGCCCCACTGTTGAGACATGTGGGATTAGCTTGGCATCCGATTTAACCAGATTTATCCCCTTCTCAAAACTCTGAACCTAAGGATGGTATGACCAAAAGAGTAAAAGGTCAAGGTCAATAGAAAGTAGAATGTAGCGCGTGTAAAGTGCTATAACTATGAAAAGAAGAGACCCATCGCTTGGGATCGTCCCGAGCTAACTAAGGTACCTTCTTTCACAGTTACACATGAATAACATGTGTGCTCCCAAGCAGTAGTTACCAAACTTTCTTCCTTGGTGGACTGTAGACATGGGAGCAACAAAACACATAGTTTAGGGATGAGCTGATTTTGCGAACCTTCATCGCTACTCGATGGGTTCATAGACTGTTGTCTTAGGGGACGATAGTGAGGAACATGTCATTGACATAGCAACATGTCAGCTCAAACCCCATGAAGGAAATAAGTTGTTCCTCCATGACGCTCTCTATGCTCTTAGGGTGCAGCGTACCCTTGTACCTTTTAGTTTTGATATTAGTTTCCTCTCATGATTTTCGTCTATCTCGACATCTTCCGTCTTTATCGCTTTCTTTGAACTCTGCTTTTAGGCATACTCGACTTGACCATGAAGGTCAAGATAGAGTGAGCAAGCTAACTAGAGATGGTCATTTAGATAAACTCACTAGGGTTATGTTGCCTAAGTGAGTAATGTCTAGCTGGCAAAGTAAAGCCTTTGGTGAGGCTTCTAGAGCATCTACCGCCTTATAATTAGTCCATTAAAGCATTTGCGGACCTATGAACGTTAAGGTACGTCATGGGATTATCTATTTCATCACTCTTATAGATGGTTATTCACGACGTGGGTACGCATACCTACCATCTCATCGCTACGAGGCACTCGATGTGTTCAAACGCTTCATAACAAAAAGTAGAGACTCAATTGGAACGAAGAGTTAGAAATCTTCGGACTGATCGAGGCTGTGAATAATTCTCTGATAGGTTCAGCGGGTTCTATGAGGAAAAAGGTACATAAAGACAGCTAACAATTTCACGCATCCCACAACAAAATGGTCTTGCAGACCACAAGAATCGTACATTGCTTGACATGGTCAGGTCAATGATAGCACATGTGAACCCCCCAATCAGTTTTGGGGGACGTTGCTCACGGCAACCTATATCCTTAACCATGTGCCAAGTAAGAGTATACATGCCACACCATATGAGTTATGTTAAGAAGCCATCCTTGGACCATTTACGCCCATGAGGCGGGGTTTGGCCGGCTATGTGTATAACCCAACCCACAAATATGAAAAATTTGATCCAATAGCCACCAAGATGATGTTCATTAGATATCTCGCACAATCTAATGAACAGAAATAGATTCCCGCAATGTCGACTTTCTCGATGATGAGTTCCCAATTATTGGTGAAAATCAATAAGGATGTCGAACTGTTTGAGTTACAGCAAGACATCCAACCATCTTTCAGTGAGGGGAGAAATTTGGACTCTAACCAAGTCACCAAAGATGGTATACCTCCCCTACCCGAAAGGGATGGGGGAGACTTGTCTGCTCAGGAGAATGAGATCTGTCTTCAATCTCCTATACATAAGGAGAGTCAACCTATGAGTGAGGTCCGTCCTCAATCTCCAGTTCCCGAACATGCAGTTAGTTTACATGTTTAGGACCCCACACCCTAAAGAGATAGTGGGAGTGAGTCTTCACATGTTTAGGGTCTTAAACCTCTTAGAGAAAGGGGGAGGGATGCTAGGGATAGTGGGAGTGATTCTCCACATGCTTAGGGTCCCATACATCTTAGAGAAAGGGGGAGGGATGCCTCACCTAGGCAGATAAACAGTGAAGGTCCATGATCCGAAGGAGTGAGTGTGGAAAATTTCCTCGACGATATTTCCAAATCGAAGATGAAATATTCTTGTGCACTTCTTTGGAAATTGAGGAGTCTACCTCTTATCAAGAGGAGATTGACTCACCAAACCACAAAAAGTGGATGGACACCATGAGGGATGAGATGGACTCGATGTTGAGAAATAAGGTTTGGGAACTTGTTGATCTTCCACCTCAACGTAAGTTTATTGGAAATAAATGGGTTTT
The DNA here is from genome assembly GCA_017589665.1 of Selenicereus undatus. Lineage (NCBI taxonomy): Eukaryota > Viridiplantae > Streptophyta > Magnoliopsida > Caryophyllales > Cactaceae > Selenicereus > Selenicereus undatus. Next base: position 14,162,599 of record JACYFF010010365.1, read on the forward strand.
CAAGATAAAACGTCAGGCAGATGGTTTGATCGATAAGTTCAAAACCCGTTTAGTGGTGAAAGGGTTTATACAAATTGAAGGTGTAGACTATGAAGAGACTTTTTCTCCTATGGTGAAATTTGCCTCTATTCGCCTACTCCTAGCCATGGTTGCCCATTTGGACTTAGAGTTGTTTCAAATGGATGTAAAGACTGCTTTCTTCAATGACAGCTTTGAGGAAGAGATCTATATGGATCAACGCATTAATTTTGTATCAAAAGCACAAGAGGACAAGGTGTGTCGTCTTAAAAGATCCATATATGGTCTTAAGTATTCTTCTAGATCTTGGTACTTAAGATTCCATGAAGCTATAACTTCGTTTGACTTATCCATGGTTTCATAAGACCACCATGTGTATGTCAAAAGATCAACCAAGGGGATTATGTTTCTTACCCTATACGTTGATAACATACTACTGGTTGGGAACAACTTGGAGATGATCGAAGCCACTAAGAAGTGGATGTCCTCCGTCTTTGAGATTAAGGACATGGGTGAAGCCAGGTATGTCTTAGGTGTGAAAATAATAAGAAATCGTCCTAAGAAACTTTTAGGTATGAGCCAAGAGACATATATCAAGAAAGTCTTAGAATGGTTCCGTATGCATTATTCTAAACCCGTAGATACTCCAGTTGAAGGGTTTAACCTTGAGTCTTGACCAATATCCAAAAACAGACAAAGAAAAGGAGGAAATGAGTAATGTCCCTTACGCTAGTGTCGTAAGAAACTCAATGTACGCCATGTTATGTACACGACCTGACACTTGCTTTGCGGTTGGCTTGGTAAGTCAATACTAGAGCAACCCAAGACTTGCACATTGGCAAGTCGTCAAGAGATTCGAGCGATACCTTTATGGTATAGCTGACTTAGTCTTATGCTATCAGGGGGAGATCTCAAGTTGAGAGGATCCTCAAAATGTCGATTGAGATGGTCACTCGGAAGAGTCTAAGTTAACCTCAGGACATGCCTTCACCCTTGGTGGGAGAGCCATGTCATGATGCAGTAAGAAGCAAAAACTGCACAACAATGTTAACTATGGAGGCAGATTGTGTGTCACTACAGAAACAAAAGACATTGCCATAAAGTATACGTACACCAAGAAGGTGTTTATGTCCCTTTTGACTAAACCCATTCCTAGTGACATGTTCAAAACTCATATTTTAAGTCTAGGAATTCACAAGGTTTAGTTTCGGGACATATCTTGTCATGTGATGGACGAGGTTCTTTTGCAATGAGCAAAATGCTCATAAATTACTGTTGCGCTTTAGGCATATTGAAATGTCACAAGCTTTTGATTGACCTAGTCACACAGACAATCGCCTTGACGCTTGAGTAGCGGACAGGATGAGACTGAATCATATTGGCACTGAGTGTGCAATATTGATTACTCATACTGGAAGTGTATGAATGTGATAAGATATAGTCACCATAGTAAGTCTAAGATGAGACTCGAGGGAGTTAAATATGAGTTATGATTTCATATTGAAGCCTTAAAAAGCCGAATCTAGAGTGTCAAGATTGACATTTAGTATGTTAATCTAATGGCTCAGGTTAGATTTTTGGGTGAAAATCTGGACTGGCGATTCACATGGCATATAGAGTGATGAGCCCAGTTGAGTGGGAGTTATGTCATGACACACATCTCATACTGCGTGTGCTTAAAATACGACCATACAAGGAGTTACAATTGACCTCCCTATCTTTTGTCACTATCTGGCCCTATGGACGATGATCCTTTGACTTAACGCTATGGTATGAAGTCAAAGCTTGATGTTGCTACTATAATGTGTTTCTCAAGGACTACGATGTATACGGTTCGACGAGAGCACGTTACGAAACTAGTTAAGCTGAGATGTAATATCATGTGCGTTTAAGGAAAAGCCTATCCATCATCACCAATATCAGCCCGGACGATTATATTGAGTATATGATCATATGATACATCATGGCATAAGGGATTCGAGATGCCACTGGTGATGTTTAGGATGATTTAGGGCATCTTTGTGAAAGTGTTATATTAGTTAGATGGTAACATAATATAACACTACTTGTTACTTTTCGGTCGCATGTCCTATTCCTGGTATGAAACGTGAAGAGTTGTAATTCGTGGAGAACATGTGTTTTGCGACCTATTTGGCCGAGTGGGAGCTGTTGGTCGGGCCTAATGTTTAGGCCCAACGGCCACATAAGCCGCTTAGTGCGGTAACCCTAATTATTTCCCCCCAACCTATATAAGGAGGTTTTAGGGGATTAATCAGCGTTACTGATATTGAAAAAGAAAACAGTCTCACAGTTTTTCCCCTTCCCCTCTCACGGCTGCCTAACCATCTACCGGAGTTTCGGGTTTAGGACGTGAACCATAAAGGCGACTCTAGTAGCCGCCTCACATTCAGATCGACGTGGGCTATTCTCGACAGATAACTCCGCATTCCTGGTCAGTTCTATTTATCTAACAAGTATAATAACTAATTCCTTTTATTTTCGCACTCGTACGGTGTTGATATATTAGAATCCTTGTGTAGAGCGATGATATGCTGTGAACAGACCCCAAGGGAAAAGAAAGCCAAGCAGATATGTAATCCTTAACACAATCTCAAAGAAATCAATTACATAGTGTTTCATTCCCCCTGTTGTAATCTCATGACTTCTAAATATGATTTTCCATTGAGTCTTCTCGCAAAGAACCCCTTGAAGTATTGTTCAATGGGCTCCCTTCTGAAGCGTGGAGGATTATGGGGACCGATGATACTGCCTGCTGGTCCTAATTCTGACTTGAGGTTGGGACTGTAAAATGTGGCCACAGACAGCCTCTCTTTCGCCAAGCTTACGGTTGCCCTATGTTCGATGCTTCGGTATACGCCATTGCTCACAATCTGCCATGCAATAAATACACAAGTCATAATCCCTCTCACCAATTGAACTTTCAATAACTAACTGATATGGGTGAACGGTATGTGGGTCAATTGATCAGTTCAACTTCAGCTCATGACATGAACTGTGAATTAGGCTCATAAATCTACAATATGTGTATTTGGAGATAGCAATATGCAAAGAAGGGTGGTTACCGGATGTCATGGCAAATAAGTACAACCACATTGTTTCATTCTATGCTTCTGATAAGTGTTCATATTTCCAACCTTTGATTTCACTTAATCTTTGCTGGGCACATGGAATCCTTTCAATTACTGAGGGATTCCATATATTACAAATGAGCGAGCTTTTGATGCATTCACATATCACAAAGTCGCCTAAAGAGGTTCTAGCGAGTCACTCGCCTACAAGAAACTGTGCTCCACATGTACAGAAAGCAGAAGTGATGGCATAATACATTAGTTAACATACCTCCATTATGTCTCCAACATTGACGACAAACGCACCAGGAAGGGGCTCAACTGATACCCAATGGCCATCTTTTCGAACCTGGAGACCTTGGGTGTCATTGAGCTGGAAGAGAATGGTGATGGCATCAGCATCGGAATGGGGTGTGAACCCAATTGCCTTGCCTGGTTCTGGGCACGGAGGGTAGTAATTCATTCTTATGGACTGAACCCCGTTGCTGAATAACCCCGCCATCTCATTCTCGTCCATGCCCAATGCTTTGGCCATCTGGTTTAAGAGAGTCAGAGCTAGCTCCTTCATTGCTGCTACGTAAGCTTCCATAACCTCCCTGCCATACACACCGACAACAATACAGTTCAGACAAAAAGAACTGATATTAAGCATGTTTACATGTCCTTGGCATTTAAAATCTATGTGGGTATCTTAGAATAGGCCTCTCTAAGAGCAATGTCGCCAGAAGAGGTACGATTGTCTACATGTAGATCTCCCCAGATCCTGTGAAAACGGGATCTACACTGGGAGGAGTTGTTGTTATGTACATGTCCTTGGCGATGAAATCGAAGGAGACCTGATTTGGTGAGGGAGGCTGTCAAAAAGGTGAGGCCTCCTGAGATTAGGAGGAAGAGTAGTTATGTAGAACATGTCAGACCAATCAAGCTTCTGATCTTCTGAGACAACAAACAGCTGCCCAAAACCCTCATGGTTGTCTGGCTGTTGCCACAGTTTCTTCTTCTCCTCCATTGGAAGTTGAAAAAGGTTAGTCACCTCTGACTTGAATGTCTCCAACAACAACCTTCCAACTCCATGGTTTATAACCTGTGGAGAACGAGGAGATTATTCAATCAAATTAAATTGTTGATTCCATATTCTCTTCTCTGTCCTATCAAATTTAACTGCAAAAGTCTGCTAATTATTAGGGGAAGGGAAGGGGGGGGGGGAAACCTGAAAAAATCCCCAGTGTTTGCATGCAGAGTGGAGGTTGTGTAGTTCAGAGTCCACAGAACGAGCATGGAGAAGCCTCTGAAGATCAATCACAGGTACTGATAGAGGGCAGAGATTATGGATTGGACGGTCAAGATGGTCTCTGACATAGCAAGGAGGGATGGAGGTAATGGGTTGCTTGGCAAGCTCTTGAACGCTGGGAACTAACAGCGAAGTCCCAAAGTTGACGGCTTCTTGCTCTGCTTCTTCCATGGCCACAGCTTCTCTTCTGACTCCTCAGTTGGTGTTAGCCCCCTCCATATTATGGCTGCCCTTTTTTTTTTCTTTTTTTTAATTTTCTTTATTTATTTATTGCAATTTGGATTAGTGTGTTTGTATTCTTCGGCGACAAAGTCCGTTTCAGTCATGTGAGCATTTCTCTTTGAAAATTCATGTACTATGGCTTCCCTTAAAAAAGGAAAAAAAAAGGATTGTCATTATTCACAATAATTATTAAACACTCAGCAGCAAAAGTTAATATAAAATACTCAACTTTTATTTCAGCAATATTAGGGGCTGTTTTTTTTGTGGGTAAATTAAAGTAGGTAAAAAGATGAAGTAGGTTAAGGTAGGTTAAAGTAGGTTGAAGTGGGTTGAATTTTTTTTATGTGATAAATTAAACTTGGTTAAAATTGTTGAAGTGGGTTAACGTGATTTGAAATAGGTTGAAGTGAGTTGAGATTGGTATTTTAGAATTGACTCACGAAAAGAATAGGGCCTAAATAATAAATTTTCTATTTGAGGTATTTGGAAACACTTAGAAGCTGAAATTAAATGTACGATGTTCACCTCCCAATTACCTGTAGTTTTGTAATTCAATGACTTATATGGTGTGTCTAAATGGATTTTTTTTAAAAAAATTATCTTGATAAATTAACTCCCATTGAAATAAAAATAAAAATAGTAGATACCAATTATAAACTAAGTCTATTTATCTAATTAAATAAAAAAAAAAGTTGACATCAATTATAAATTAAATCTATTTATCTAATTAGCTTATCCTTTCATTTTCAAAAATAAGTTAAAACACTTTGTACATTTGGAAAAAAAAAAACACGTAATTGTGATTATGGAACAAAAAATCTTAAAACTTTCCTTTGCATCGCGTTTGAGTTTATGATATCATATATTCATAATAAAACTAGAGAATTAGGATTATCATATATTTTTAATTATTTTTACTAGTATTTTCATAGTTATCAGTGATTCACTTTCCTTAAAATGCTTTATAATTCATCGATTAAATCTTAAGTTTAGAGTCTTAAACTATCCAAATAAAATTTAGATGTTTTATATTGATTTTTTATTTACACTGAGTCTCTAATAATTATTTTTTTCATATAATTAAGATGGATATTGCAGTTAGTAGCTACGTTATAAATGAGAAAAATAAAAATCAATTTAAAAAATGAGGAGGAAGTATTCCACTCTCTTTATGAGTGTGTGTAACTCACTTACTTATGAAGTCTTTTGTAATATCATAAAAACAAGTTAAGTATTTTATGTTAACCAAATAAAAAGTTATATGTTTAATAATGACTTCTGGTATAAGTGAAGTATTTAATAATGATTTATCCCTTGCATTCCTCAGTTCAAAAGGCTCAAAACGCTTTAAAGGGTTATTTTCCTGTTCAAACAAAGATTTTTTTTATTTTTTTTTATAGTGGGAAAGACACTAGCTTGTAGGATACAATAAGCCTTTTGTATTGTTTGAAGAGCAAATTCAAAAACTTACTCTATCGTTATTTAGAAGATGAGCAGAGACAATTCAAAAAGAGATATTAAAAAAATATTGTACAAAGCGATTTCATATGTATCATGATTTTCTGTTAATTAAATAAATTAATTAACAAAATAAATAGCCAGAAAAAAAATCTTGTCCTTCCGAAGTGGATGTTGAAACGAGCGTTGACTAAGATCCTAATGTAATGTTTGGTTAGATGTAATTAACCTTGTAATGCAATTAAATTTGTAATTGTGTTTTTATTACCTTGTTTGGTTGTATGAGAATATTGCAAGAAAAGAACTATCTTGTAATTATGATTAGCATAAACTAAGTAATCATGATTACAATGCAAAGTTGATTGCATTACATTATTATTACATTAAATCCAACCATCCAACCAAACATTACATAAGAGTATTTGATTTTATGTTCTCATCTCAATCGAATGGATCAAAAACGAACAAAGCATCAAGCTATATGTGTCGTGTCGTTAAACAGGGCTTAACTGGGTTTAAGGAGTAATTTCTAAGAGTAAATTGTCGTTGGCCCTCTAAGCAGTACTCATGAGTAGGAGTGATCAAAACCGGTTAATCAAAATTCGATTAATCGAAAATCGATTAACTGGAAAGTCGGTTGGCAAAAATTGTGAACCATAAACCGAACCGAGACTTTCAGTTAATCGAAAATTGGCTAACTGAATTTTTCAGTTTGGCAAAAATGTGAACCGTAACCGAACCGAAAAACTTGGTTAACCAGATTTTTGGTTCGGTTAACCAGATTTTCGGTTCGGTTACCGGTTAACCGTTATTTTAAATTGTTAATTTTCAAATTTCACTCCTTTTTTTAATTAATTTAACGATTTAAGACACCAAATATTAATTTACACATCATTGTATGTTTAGTATCTTATCTTTAATAATTATAAAATCTACACTTGACCAATATAAAATTTAGTTATTTTTTTAATAAAAGTATAAGTTTTGGTTTCGGTTAACTGTGCGGTTAACCGAATTTCAAATGGACGAACCAAAACCGACACCAAAACCGCAAATTTTTTTCGATTCGGTTAACCAAACCGAATTTTTTAAAAAAATCAAACCGGTTAACTGGTTTTCGGTTCAGTTTTTCGGTTCGGTTTTCCGGTTTCGGTTTTTTTGCTCACCCCTACTCATGAGTCATGCCTCATGGGATAAAGCACGGGCCAGCTGTGTTTTCCATATTTACTAGGTATAAAACTAAACTTGACAAAATTGACCGAGATTCAAAACTCAAAACTCAAATCTAGATCCATACCCATTCGAAATATGTTACTAGAAAGTGGATTCGAAATTTGAATTGACCCGACCTGAAAGTTCTGATAAAGTTGCTTATTTTAACATGACAAACTTATTGAAACAAAAGTTAGTTGACGCAACGTAAACCCAAACCGAAGTTCACCAAACTCAAACCGAATCGAACCAAACCAAAATATCACTTAACCCGAAATATGACCCCATCTAAATTTAACCTGACACATACCTTAACTAAATGACTCGTTTACCAGACCTATATAAAACTATTAATTTCTTCCAAGCTAAGGGCTTCGTGGGCCCAAGTTTGCTAATTTAATCAAACTAAAAGACCTAGAAAGCTTTCTCCCTCAACGTCATCTCATAATGTACAATCCATCCAACACAATACAAGTAGTCTTACCTCTCTTTCTCTATGCCCCATATGTTGGATTTGGATATATAAAAAAAAAAAATCTAACTCCACCCAAAAACACTCTCTCTTCATCTTTCATTTAAGGGACTTCTTTATGCCATCTTCCACCTTTTTTAGTTTCTATTGCTTCCTTCTTGCTTCAAAGCTTCTTCCCAATCATTTAAATTTATGTCTCATTTCAATTTAGAGCAATGAAACTAGAAGTCATTGTATCATAATGAACCAAAGATCCTGTGGAAAACCTGCTTCCTCTTATGTTATATTTAGTTGGATATAATGTGATAGCAATGTAATGCAATCAACTTTACAATGCAATCATGATTATTTAGTTTATGGTAATCATAATTACAAAATAGTTATTTTGTTGCAATACTCTCATATAACCAAACAAGTTAATGAAAATACAATTACAAACTTGTTTGCATTACAAGGTTAATTACATCTAACCAAACACTACTTTAATTCAATGAAACTTGCTTTGCAAGATTTTTTTTATTATCCTTCTAATAACTAGTTCTTCATCTCCTTTGACCCCAATGCTTGCTTGTTTGGCAATGTATCATATTAGGAAAGAAGAGCTCATTTCAGGGTACGTTTTTTCCAACTTATCATAAGTACATTTAGTAGCTTTCAATATAATTAAGTACCAGTCAATGTAATTCGGTATCATTCAGCACAATTTAGCACTTTTAAGTACTTATTAAAAATACCTAGTTATGTTTTCTTCATCTATTCAACTTGTTTCTGCATGTTTTCTATCGATAATTCTCCTAATCGTTCCTTTTTTTCTTTTGCCACTTCCCATTATTTTTTTCTATTGCTATGACCTCGGATTTTCTCTCATTCTTGCCCTCAACCTTTTGATTATTACTTTTGCACTTGTCTACCTCTTCATGTATCTCCAAGTCTGTCTCAAGTTGAATGTCAAATAAATTTACTTCTTCCATATTGATCAACGGTAGGCGCATGAGAGGGAAAAAGAAGTGGGCAGGCGCATTGGGCTCTAGTGGACGTGCAACGAAAGGCCCGCCGGCCAGGCTTGTCAAGCGACTCACGTTCACGGGAGGCCCAAACCTTTTTTTTGTCTTTATGCGGGTCAAAACGACGTTGTATTGAAACGTTGACCTGTTTTTTTTTTACCACCTGATTTTTTTTAAAAAAAGGAAAAACCTTCCTAGAAGCATGGGCTTGGGTTTATAGTCGTTGCCTGGGAGACTCGTTGTCAACGGCTCTTTTTAAAAGGTAAAGTGTTTTTTTTTTTGTTTTTTTGATGTATGCTTGCTATAAATAGGTTTCATTTTGTGCAAATTTAACACACAAAAATATCAATTTCCCTCAAAAAATTTCTAAGCAACTTTGTTATATTTATGAGTAATTTCATCCAAAAGTGAAGCAATTGTAGGTGTTTCAATTTCTATTCCATTAAATACTTTCTTTTACAATTTTAAATTTTGTAGTTATATTTATAATATTTTGTTATTATTTTGTAGAAAAGTTGGAGGTGCTCTCAACCAAAAAAGAAGTGAAGAACATTGTGAGTTTCAATATTTTTAATAGTATTGAGAAATTTTGTTTTGTTATATGTTAGTTTTTGTGTTAGTAAAATAAGTAAATATTAAGAAATTTTGTTATGTGAATATGATTTTGTTATTTATAAGTGTTGACATTATTAATTTGAAATGCTTTGTAAATGAATTTAGTAATTCAAAATTTTGTTATGAGTTAGTTTTTATGTTAGTCTATAAAATAACTAATATGATTACATTTAAATTTATTTGGCATTTTAGATAAAATCTATTATGTTTTCACATGTTATATTTATAGAATATGTGAATATTTTATATGATAATATGAATGTCATTAAATAAATATCACGTGACTATGTTTTTAGTAACTTAGTAAAATTTTAAATTAAATTATGATTAGGCATTTCAGTAAATTTGTAGTAGTAACATTAAAATGAATTAAAATGTGTGAATATGTTTTTAAGTCTTCGCATTAGTAATTTCAAAAGTGACGTAAATTGAAAAAAAAATTATAGAGTTGGAATGAGTATGACTTGTTAGTATGGATAAATTTAAAAGTGTCGGAAAATTATGTTAAGCGGTAGTATATATGTTAGTATCTAAAATAATGAATATGGTTAAATTTAAATAACCAACAAGGTAGTTAAATTTAATTATTTATGTTTTCACAAGTTAGATTACAAGTACGTACCGTTAGTGACATGATTATGTGACTTGATTAGTAAGTAATTATGGTTAGTAATTATGGTTACTTTATTATATAAGTAGTTAGTAACTTGGTAAAATTTTAAATTAAAATATGATTAGGCATATTAGTAAAATTTAAGTACTAAAATTAAAATGAATTAAAATATGTGAATATGTTTTTAAGTCTTGGCATTAGTAATTTCAAATGTTTCATAAATTGAAAAAGATATAAATAAAATTTATAGAGTTGGAATGTTGACATGTTAGTATGGATAATTTTAAAAGTGTCGGACAATTATGTTAAGCGCTAGTATGTATGTAAGTATCTAAAATAATGAATATGGTTACATTTAAATAACCGACAAGGTAGTTAAATTTAATTATTTATGTTTTCACAAGTTAGAGTATAAGTACGTGCCGTTAGTGACATGATAATGTGACTTGATTAGTAAGTAATTACGGTTAATAATTATGGTTAGCTTATTATATAAGTAGCTAGTAACTTGGCAAAATTTTAAATTAAAATATGATTAGGCATATTAGTAAAATTTAAGTATTAAAATTAAAATGAATTAAGTGAATATATTTTTAAGTCTTGGCTTTAGTAATTGTAAATGTTTCATAAATTGAAAAAGATATAAATAAAATTTGTAGAGTTGGAATGTTGACATTCGTATGGATAGTTTTAAAATTGTCGGAAAATTATGTTAAGCGGTAGTATATATGTTAGTATCTAAAATAATGAATATGGTTAAATTTAAATAACTGACAAGGTAGTTAAATTTAATTATTTATGTTTTCACAAGTTAGATTACAAGTACGTACCGTTAGTGACATGATAATGTGACTTGAATAGTAAGTAATTGTGGTTAGTAATTATGTACACAATTTAATATGTGGAGGTACAGATTTAAGTATGTAACTAAAAATAATTTAGTTTTGTAAAGTGTTGACATGTTTGTAACATTAAAGAAGTACAATTAAATTGAATACGAAATTGAATCATGAAATTAGTCATCATCTCATGATATGTTTTTTTTTTTAATAACACTGCATTTACTAATTTGAAATGTGTTGCAAATTGGGGGAAAAAAATGAAGGGAAATAGTTGAATTGGAATGGTAGCTAGGATGAATTCTTTGGGAATTATAGGAAACTTATGTATTTGGCATGTTAGTTAAAATTTATTATGTTTTAATGTTAGATGTATAAAATATGTTAATATTTTAATTAATACAATTAACATGCTTGTAGGTCGTAATTTTATCTCGATTATGAATCCTAGCATCCCCCCATCATTTAATAGTTTACTTGAGGGAGACGATTCACCCCAAGTTGGGGCAAACAGTACCACTCCTATTACCCCAAGTAATCCCCACGTCTTACCCCTCATACCCACCGCCTAACCACAACCAACACATGTACCAACCATATCAGCCACCACAACCCCACTTCAGGAATCCAAGTGGTAGCTCAGGTCAAAAACCCCGTAACTATCATCCACCTTCTTACCCCCCACCAGATTATAATGCCCACAATGTGCACCACAGTGAGTACCTATATTATTACCCTCCCTACTATCTTCCACCACACACCACCCCTACTTACTTGTCTGCAGGGAGTAACTCTGCACCTTTATCTACGCCAACTGGGGCAATGACTGGGTTAGGGAATTCTGAGACCGATATTGACCCGAGTACTGAAGCGGATGTGGATGAAGTACAGGGGGTGCAAGTATCGGTGTAAACAAGTGGACAGTTGAAGGGGATCAACGACTAATACGTGCTTGGATTAACGTAGGCACGGACGCCGTTGTCAAGAATGATCAAAAGAAGTATGGCTTCTGGGCTAGGGTGGCCTCCAATTTCAATGACCACCGTCCACGAGGAGCCTCGCCTCGTTCTTGGATGATGCTAAATGGCCGATGGGGTCGATGCTCCCCGCTCATCAGTAAATAGGTAGGTATTGTGTTAGAGGTTGAGCGTATCAACCAAAGTGGCTGGAACGAGGTTATGATTTTGGAGGTAGCACACAAGTTGTACAAAGAATGTACGGGAAAGAAGTTTGATCTTGAGCATTGGTACAAGATGTTCAAGGACCAACCAAAATAGAGGGCTATATGTGACCCACCAAAGTCAGGGTCAGGATCCTTCAAAATGTCCCATCCCAACACCGAAGAGGCAACAGAGGAAAGTGCCGGTGGGAGTGAAAGACCCGAGGGGAGAAAAGTAGCGAAAAGAGGGCTAAAGCAAAAGGCAAATACCACTGTCGTTGATTTAGTCACAACTAAGTTGCATGACTTGAGCAATAACAGTAGTGATGTGAATGAAATGTTCAAAGATTATATCACACTAGCAAAAGAAGAAAAAACATAGAAGATGATGATGAGAGAAGAAAAGCTGAGGGCCCAAGAGGATAAAAAAATAATGATGGACACCTCAATGTTGAGTCTTGAATAAGTAGTGTATTATGAGCAAAGAAGAGCAGATATCATGAGAAGAAGATCACGACTATCATCATCATCTCAGTAATATGTCTCACCTCCCCCTTCATTACATAGATTACAAGAACAATGTTGCTCAGATGAAGTTTGAAGATTGTACTATGTAACTTTATTTTACCCTGTACTGTATTAGATATAATTTGGTGTATTCGTCTTATGATATTAATTTATGAAATTGGTATGTTTATTGCTGTTTAATCAAATGATTACTCTTTTATACTTTAACACTTTTGTACATAATTATATTGCACAGGATATTTGTAATGGATAATTTCAATGTTAAGAAGATGCCTTGTGAGGAAGATTCAACCTCCTCATCCTCTTCATGTCCATCAGATATTGATATCATGGTTATGGGCGCTTTTCTCCAACATCAGCAACAAGTTCAACAGGAAATGGTCGCCCTTTTCCAACTTATTGAAGCAGCAAAAGAGTTGACATCTTTGGCATCTAAGCCTCGAGTAAAGAAGAGATTTATTAAGAGGCATAGAGAAGTTGTCCACAATCGCTTATACAAAGATTACTTCGCCAAAGATCCATTGTACACTGATCATCATTTTCTTTGCAGATTTCGAATGCGGAGGCACTTATTTCTCCCTATTGTGGAAGCACTTGGCCATCATTCTAAGTACTTCCAGGTTAGATATGATGCAGTCGAAAAGTTTGGGTTGACGCTATTAACCAAGTGTACCGTAGCCATGCGAATGGTTGCCTATGGTGTAGCGGCAAATTGCGTTGATGAGTACTTGAAGATTGGTGCGAGCACCGCAACGGAATACATGAAGAAGTTCGCCTTAGGCATCGTTGAGGTTTTCGGGGAAGAGTATTTGAGAAAAAGCAATCAAGCTGATGTTGATGGCTTACTACAGGTTGTTGAAGCCTGCAACTTTCCCGATATGTTGGGAAGCATAGATTGCTTGCACTGGGAATGGAAGAATTGTCTAACGGCTTGTAAGGCATCATTTCAAAAGCAAATTTATAAGGTGCCAACTATTCTTGAAGTCGTTGCATCATACGACCTTTGGATATGGCATGCTTTCTTTGTGTTGCCTGGAAGTCTCAATGACTTAAATGTCCTTGACCGCTCACTGGTTTTCCAAGAGCTATATAATTATTGGGCTCCTGAATGTGAGTATGTTATCAATGGATATCAGCACAATATAGGATATTATCTTTCGGATTGAATTTATCCGAAGTGGGCGACAAAGGGCCGAAGAATAAACTCTTCGCAGAACGTCAAGAGTCGGTTAGGAAGGACATTGAACAAGCCTTCGGTGTATTACAAGCTCGATTAATCATTGTACGAGGCCCCACTCATCTGATGGATCAAAGAGAAATTGGTATTATTATGAGAGCATGTGTGATACTCCATAACATGATTATTGAGGACGAGCAGGATAACTATGAGCTTGCATTTGACTACGACGTTGTCGAAGGAACTGTCCCAGAGCCGATTGTTAACCACCCCCACCATCCATACTATGATACGTACTTTCAACGGTCATGCCAAGTTCGCAACTCCGACACACATGCAGCTCTCCAAGCGGACTTGATTGAGAAGATATGGAGGCGAAATTTGGGCCCATGGCAGAGAAGATAATTAAATTATCGTCATATTGTAATTTTTTTTTTATTGTTCACCTATTGTAATTTTTTTTCGTCAATCAATGTATCTTTTTTTAATCATTGACCTATTGTAATTTTTACATTCAAGCATGTATACTTTTTAAAAATTCAGACTCCTATGTTTTTTTGAAAAAAAAATTATGTCTTTAATTACTTGTGTTGTTAAATTATTATGTGCAAATTATTTTTCACATAAATAATACACCTAAATAACCAACCAAAACCAAAAAACTAAACTAATTAAATATGATTAGGTATGGGGTCCATAGGTATTATTTTATTTGGTGAACCAAAGTGACGAGCCTTGCATTGAAGAGAGTGAGGATCATGAGCTAAAAAGTTGGAGAGAGAATTAATGTGGTAGTGATAGACCCCCATTGGTGAGTCAAAAAATTGGCTCACCATTGGTTATGCTCTTGTACATGTTACAATATCTTTCAGCCTCAAGATTATTTGTTCTCTCCAGTATCTTTGTTGGAATATGTGAGAATTCATCGTCTAGGGGACAAGTGACTGCTTTCCTAGATGACTGTCCTTGCAAATTAAGGAGGTCATTATCGAAGCAATTAAAAAGAATCTATCCAATGGTTTCCTCATAGCATTCCCAATGGTGAGCCTATTTTTTAGATTACTAGTATGGGCCTGTGCAAAAGCACGGAGCATGTTTAAATAGATAATTCATACACATCTTATCAAAAAAATAAATGGATAGTTTGCGTAGAAACAACTAATACTATAAGTAAGTAAAGAGAAAGAAAAAACCCAACAAAAAAAATTAAATATACAGTAACTGTTTGCATAAACATTACGATTAACAATAGAAAACTATATCATTGTGGAATAAGTCTATATAAGAAAGTCTAACACATTAGGTAGTGAACTTGGTACAAAGTACCCTAATTTGGATGATGATAAGTTAAGTTATGATGCCAGTGATGAAGAATCCACCTTTGTCTCTTGTACCTAAACCAAAAATAAAGATTTAGAGATAATTTGATTTTCATTTATGGAAGAGAATTTTATACATACACATTATATACCTAGTATACCTAACATTAGTACGTCGTATGTAATAGACTTCTTCCTCCCAATTGACTGGCACAATAAGAGCAACAGGAGCTTCTACTTCATGCCGGCATGGAGGCTCTATAATGAAAACCCAAGATTTTCCGATGTAATCATCTATAATCGAATAGAGCGATAGATGACCATATGGCTGTGAATAATAGTCACACAGGTTAGGCAACAGTGGAACAATAATTTAGGTGAACATGATAATCAGCAACAATAAGAATACCTGCGCTGCATACATATCCAACTGTGTAGTGGTCGTATGTAAAAGAATTCGAGCATCATCATGAAGAACAGTGAATTCTCTACAACCAGTAACATCTTGTAACACAACTCTAAATATGAACCTATATTTTTGAAATAGAAAGGGATGGTTACACTAACTTTATACATAAATTTGGAAAAGTACAACACATTATTATTAAACAATATGGAATCATATATGCAAACCTGTTCCGAGTCAAACTCGGGGATCGACATGTGCAGTACGGTACATTAAGCGCAAATACATAAGTGTTGACACTTTTGTTGCAATTAGTGCAAGCGTCGTACAGCAGCGGATGAATTTCAGCAATATATGCAAAAATCCGAAAATATCTAACCTGCAGACATATAATTATGTGATACTGAGTAAATGTATGTGAGCATAAGAAACATTTGATGAATAAAAGTTTAGCTTACATTTGGCGCAGAAGCATATTCATATAATCTAATTCGTCTAGCTACAAACAGTTTCTCTACATGGCACATGCGTAATGTTCTCAGACGCATGAAATCGAAATGCTTCATCACACCTGAAGTGCCAGAGTACCTAATGCATATATAGAAAGTAACACGTGTGAGGTTAGATGTATATAAGTTGTATGGAATTACAAAACCTAAATTAATGTTACATGTTGCGTATACCATCCTTCAAAGTCTTTTGTTGTTTTAATATCTGGGTTTATCAGTAATCTACTAACAGGCAAAGTCGAAACTGATACTCCTACAATTATCTTGCAATAGTGAAAACATATTACTCAAATATACAATCAGAATAATGGAAATTAGTGAGCTCTGTGGACGTAAAGCTACCTTCATAATGTCTAATGTGCACTCTGGAAGCAAGGAGTATATTCTCATCAGTCAAATGTTGCTGAATATAGGACCCCTCAACTTCCGCAAAATCTCCCCATAAAGTCAGTCTCAATGGATGCATCCTACACAAAGGTGTCATATATACTAATCTTTATATAATTGAGATATAACAATCAATATGAACAAATATTTATATAAAAACGATACGAACTGCATGTCACAAAGTAATAATTCCCGTTGTGCAGTGCCTCTATCTCTAGTCCTCTCCAAATGATATATAGCTACTACCATCCCTATGATGTCTATAGAGCAACAGGGAATGAGAACGCTGTAAATAATATAGAAGAAATGCATGCATAAACTTGGATAGCAAACTTGATTGTGTGAACAATACGTACCAACAACATTATCAGGTGTCCGAAGACGTCGAGGGATATCGATGAATGACAGGAAAGGAGGTCGATGCTGGTAGGGAATATCCTGACATTCTTCAATGACACCAATAAGTGTTGTTCGCGGCGTGAAAACCAATTTGTAAAGGTTGGTCACCACATTCCGTTCGCCATCTGTAGCAGCATCAACCGAGAGTCCGGATATGTGATAAACCTTGCCAGCACTGAGTATAGACATCCATCGAGTAATATCGGCATTGCCTTCTATGATGCCGAATATCTCATCACACTATATGCATACGTAAGCATTATACATGCATACGATGATGACTTTATTGAACACACTAATCCAATACCTGGTAGTCCATAAATATAACTTTCCATACTGTTCATTGCCCATAGACTCGGACGGACAATGCTCGCATGAGGCGAACTGTCAATGTTACAGATCTATTGCATGGGTTGATGGCGCATATAGGCATAAATGTAGGTGCTGAAGATGCCATGTTTGTAATCTTAAAAAAATTAAAAGAATATAGTATGATATGGTAATAAAGAAATTACCAAACAGTATTTATCCAGTGAGGTATATTACTGTATATAACACCAGAATGTTATGATTGAAAATATGATAATCAAATAGACATAATATAATAGGCAAAATGAATAAACTGTACGATATAATTATAAGCTACAAATTGTTCAACACATCCCTATAGACAACATTTTTTGTAACGTCTACTGGAACTCCCCTCTTATTATAGAGCAGTACTTTTAATCCAGAAGGGGATGAAACACATGACAGTGCAACATAAAGTTCACCATGGCTGAACACAGGCCTTGGAAGGTATATGCCAACTCTATTTAAAGTTTTCCCTTGACTTTTGTTGATTGTCATTGCAAACGCCAATTTTAGAGGGAACTGCCTTCTTTTGATATGTAGATATGAAAGATTTGATGGTGTTAAATCAATTCTGGGTATTAGAACAGTCTCCCCAACTTTTGAGCCAGTTATTACTTTGCCCTCAATCACTCTATCACCCAGCTTACTGATAATTAATCGAGTACCATTGCACAACCCTATTGACTGATTCACATTTCTCAATAATATAACTGGCGCACCGATTTTAAGATCTAAACAATGATTTGGCAACCCAGAGATCTTTAGGGAATGCAATAATTCAGGGGGTTCCATATCACCGAAAGGACCACAATCGTTGGCGTTTGAAATAGTGTCACAACTCAAATAGCTTTTCACATCTCCAGGAAGCATGGATAACATGACTGTGTTTATTTCATCGACATCATCATTCGTTGGTGCAAGAATTCCTCGTTCACGAAGATATGACCAATCTACATAGTTAGTATCAAAATCAGGATAAATTGATGCGATCAAATTATGCAGACCGTTGCTTTCATTCCGTATTAGGAATTCTTCCGGTATCTTAATCCAATTAGGCTCGCCGTCATCTGAAATAACAATTCCTTGCACTTGACCACCTCCAACTTCTAATATCCATCGCCAAATTCTTCGACATTGGGCACAGTCTCATTAGGTTCATTGATTCGTTGCAGCCGCATGTTTATACGCAAGTGCAGGACACTGCAATCATTCCAGAATATTGCTCGATGGATTGTAGCTGCAACGATTGATTCACGACTTCCATGTGTAATCACAGGAAGTATCTGTCTGAAATCTCCCCCAAGAAGGACCAGTTTCCCGCCAAAGGCATTCTGATTATCACATATGTCCTGGAGGTGACGATGAACGACTTCAAACGCTAAGCGATTCATCATTGGTGCTTCATCCCATACAATCAACCTTGTCTCACGGATGAGATACGCACGCTCAGACCTCTTATCAAAGTAACAAACGGATGTCTCATCAGGTTGTAACGGTATTTTAAATACCGAGTGGGCTGTTTTCCCCTTGGGGAGTAGTAATGAAGCAATTCCGGACGGTGCCACGGCAAGAACAATATGCTTTTCAGATCGGAACTTGGAGATCAAAGTATTCCATAGATATGTCTTTCCCGTGCCCCCACTACCATATATGAAAAACAACCCTTCTTCACCTATGTTATGAGTATCGAGTACTGATCTGTACGCATGATACTGATCTGAGTTCAACCCACTTACCAAACTTTTGAATCTTGATATTTCCATAGTTGTATCATAATCAAGTTCGTCAATAATAAGCCGATTAGTTGCATAGACTGCAGCTTCAATGGAAGGGAGTGGCATTGGAGGAAAATTACGTAGTGATCGTCCGTTTCTGTTCAAGATACGTTCAATCTCAAGTAGTCCAAGATTCCGGATCTTGGTGCATGGTAAATCCATATCCGGCATTCTTATCTGGCATCGTGTGGTATGTAACATGTCATCTGTTATATGAACCCAATGTGTGTCCCACAACTTTATCGGGTCAGCAATCTCAGAGAACATCAACATGGAGCAAAACATATTTCGTAGTTGCACACCTGAAGCCCATGTTGATACTTCAGTCAAGGCAGCATGCCATTCACCATCATCATCAAGCAAACCCAATGCCATGCATGCTGACTTAAATGTTGGATGTAGGACACCACGTATGGTACGAATATCCTCGAAAGAAGTTGCTCCACATATCTTTGTAAGAAGCAATCTCAAATAGTATTGTTCACCACAATTTGGATGTGCAAATGGAAGTCGACCAATTGAATAACCTTTTTTACGAACGGTCCAACTTTTAGAAGAATGATTCCATACCCATTGCGCAGGGAAGTTTAGATACGTGGTTTGTCGAGCGTGTGGGTACTTCTTATTTGTATCAAACCACATTGTTAACATTGTTTTGTACGCTTCTGACTCATTAACAATGCTAATGAGGTCATCATTGTCACTGAACACGACGAATTGTTCTCCCGGTAAATGGTATTGAAGTTTTTGCACAGAAGGGTATTGATGCTGCAAGACGAACTCAAAAATCCGCCAGCATGACTCAACGGCAGATATGTAGCGACAATCCAAATATTCCCATATTTCATTCCCTTCTCTACATGGCCGAGATTGCTCATTGTCACGATGTGTTATATTACCCTCAATGACAATAGTAGCACGATCATGTCCCTTATGTACATACTTATACAGGTACTTGATCACACTACGGACAACAACGCGCTCGACATTGATGTGAGCATCATATTTTACACATAGTTCTCTATTGTATGGGACCACCCATTGGTTATCAATCTCTCATCCATTCATGACCACTTGTTAGGGAGTGCGCCGCCGACGGTATTGAGCGAATCCACGCTCATCAAATGTGGTTTGATCACAAAATCTTTTTGGGTAATGTTTTGAGCATGTTCCGTCAACCAAACATGAAACACATGGGCCATGTATCATGAATCGTGTGACAGTGTCATATGCTAGAGGGTACATAGCTTGATCAGGGATTTCTGCACTAATGAGCCTATCGACATCTTCCGGGCATGTGGGCTTATCTCCAGGTGCCACCGTTAAGAGAATATGAGCATGGGGAAGGTCACGCTTCTAAAATTCAACAACATATACTTCTGCAAAATATGAAGTGGAGGTAATTAGTACACTGAAAGTATTTATAAGGTAAAATATTGTGTTCGACAATGCCAGAAACTCACCAGCAATGATTGTCCCGAAGATTTTTTTTTTTTAAAATCATCGAGCAGTTATCGTAACTTAATTCTGAACACCCGAGCTAGAAGATCGGGTCTGTCCTCTGACCGCTGACCAGGTAATAGCTCAATAGTGATTTCAGGCCATCTTGGATTAGATGTGAATGTGACAAAGAAATCAGGAGGCCCCAGCGCGCGACAAATTGCAATTGCATCCTGATAATGCTGCATCATATAACGTAGCCCTCCGGTGAAAGAAGATGGTAGAATATATCTCCTCCCTATTGATTCTGCGTTAACGTCACCTGCGTTTAGTGCATCATGAATGCCACTGTACAATTCAGTCTGCAGGTGACCTTGGTGGTTTTCGAACCATGTTAGCCTATATTGCTCAATGGCAGCCCATACATCTACGTAGAATTGTTGGCCCAATCGACAACTCTGTTTAATAACCATGGATTCACCAAGTCGGTCCTGGATGCGAAATGCATAAAATTCCCTCATTGATACCGTTGATCTTGAGGTACTGGAATTATCCATTCGTGGGATGTTTGCACTCCATCCATCAGTGTCGTACGGAAACAAAAGAGGATAGTGTAAGGGCATGTAGGATGGTTGATGCTCATCTATCCTCTGTAAGAATCCATCCTTGTTTTGACTATGACATCTCGTGGTCCAAAGTGTTCAGTTTCATCCCCAACTATTAGTCCCGCGATTTCTTCTGCAGTGGGTCTAATATATTGTCGGCCTTCTCTAGCCTGAATTATTCGAATTCGTAAATCAAGAACCTCACCATGGTCACTTAACATGTCTCTGGCTCTTCTGAACACAGCGACATAAGGATTAACCGAATCCAACATTTGTTGCAACCCTTCCACAATGTCAAATCTAACGGCATAACGACCAGATCCCCTAAGTGCATTCACTCGGTTTGACACTTCATTGCTAGTGTCGTAAATGTACAACTGCGCAAATGCTGGATGTAATTCAGATCGAGGGAGCAAGGACCCAATTTTGTGGTGGTTGCTACCATTTATCCGGAAAACATACGAGCTTCTACCATCATTGACACTGTTATCAATTCTTCCCCCCATTGAAGTAAATGAGAACATGGAGTTATAGACTCTAATATTGTCCAAGAAATGTTGGTTTGGCAACAATGATTCAAGGAATTGAGGTGTTGGTGGAAGTAATGGAAGACTAACTTGTCCATTTTGGCAACACAAATTGAATCTGGGATTTGTGATACTACTGTTTCTAACCCTTTCCTCAATCCACATAATAGCTTTGCAATTTGGACATGTCGCCATTCGCATTCCAAAGTCCCATCGATTTGAGAATGACTGTCTCGGACGGGGACGTGTTCGTTCTGCAATGGTATTAGCAAGGTCAGTATGTAACTCATATGAGGTTGAGGTACATAAACATAAGACAGTTTCATGAGATTACCCATCATGGTGGATGAGATAGTCACGTGTTCGGTGGGCATAGGTCTTATAGAATGAGCAATGTTGGATCGGAGGGTTTCATCATGATCACCTCCTTCATCTGTTGTTGGAAATAAATCTTTATATAGTGAGAATGAAGTATTAAGTATAAGGTAATGATTAGCGCCTCAAGAAGGCACTATATTAGATAAGTCGAAGCCAACATTACTAAGGGTGTCCATGCTATGAATTGAGACGTGATATTGTTGATGACCCCACTGTTCAAGATGCGTTGATTCCATGTGTTCCAAACGCATTAACATCGACCTCACTTGCCGTGCCTCCCTCGCAAGCAAGCGACTATGGTGTGCTACCATGTCATACCGTTCAATATGCCGACGCTTGAACAATAATCGCCGCCTAGCGCTCAATCTGGCATTTTTTTGTTGCAATTTTCGTCGTATCGTTGAAAATGACGACGATGGATCCATTCTTTTTTTAGAAAACCATGCCAAAACATAGGTAAATACTTCTTTCATTTATTTGTATGAGATAGAAAAAGTTCGAATATGTGTATGGATATATACAATACATAGTGTGTGTGTGTGTGTGTGTGTGTATGTATACATATACACACACACACACATTATGTATTATATATATATATGGAATACATAATGTGTGTGTATATATGTACATACACACACACACACACACACACACACACACACACACACACAC
>JACYFF010010365.1:14186303-14199783 GCA_017589665.1 Selenicereus undatus
TGTGTGTGTGTGTGTGTGTGTGTGTGTGTGTGTGTGTGTGTGTGTGTATGTAATGAAACAATGAATACAAACTTCAAAAAGGTAAATAACTGGTTTAAAATCAAGTAATATCTAAGATAGTTACTTTATCTCATTTCAGCCTTGACTCAACTGTTATTTCTATCTTAGAGTTCATGCATTTTATAAACAGAAATTATATTAATAATCAACCTAATATGATTACACTGATTTTCATGTTCTGATTGAATGCATACAAAGAAATTGATATTATCCTACACTTAGTGTAGATTATTAATTAAGAAGTGGATTTGCTAGGATTTGCTGTGCCAAAAAGATGCTATAATTGAAATTAATATGTGGAGTTTCCTTTTTTTCGGTAAAGATTATGCTTAAAATCATTTCAGAAATTGAGTTCAATAGTATATGATATAAAATTATGCTTAAAATATTGCTGAAAATTGTCATATAAGGAATATTGTGACTGTGCCTAAAATTATACTTCCTCAATAGTTAATAAAAATGTTTATATACTGTGGCAATTCTTGTCTGTTCACATCTCAACCTTCCTCAATAGTTAATAAAAGTGTTTGAGGTGTAGATTATTAATTAAGAAGTGGATCTGCGAGGATTTGTTGTGCCGGAAAGATGTTATAATTGGAATTAGTACGTGAAGTTTCATTTTTTTGCGTAAAGATTATGCTTAAAATCATTTTAGAATTTGATATCTTTATGTGCATTACTTAAAGGTTAATCTGTGTGTGCTATTCACTTCTATGTTGCTCTTGGTTTTGATATGGGTGTTGTCATATGGCTATGGATGATGATGAAATATTTCAGGTGCAATTTTTTGGGCTTGTATGTGAGTTGTGATTAACCTAAAGCTACTTAATTCCCCCTCTCCCCAAATTGTCACATCCAATTTGATATGTCTTTATGTGCATTACTTAAAGGTTAATCTGTGTGTGCAATTCACTTCTATGTTGCTCTTGGTTTTGATCTGGGTATTGTCATATGGTTATGGATGATGATGAAATATTTGAGGTGCAATGTTTTGGGCTTGTATGTCAGTTCTGATGAACCTAAAGCTACTACTTAATTCCCCCTCTCCCCAAAGATTTCTTACACTTCTGATGGTGGTGTGTTTGTAATCAAATTCTTTGATTTGTGATTCTTAATGTTGTTGAGTATGGAGGGTGTGTGTATATTTAAATACATACATACATACATACATACATACATACATATATATATATATATATATATATATATATATATATATATATATATATATATACACATATATGTGTGTGTGTGTGTGTGTATATGTATATATGTATGTACATATATATGTGTGTGTGTGTGTGTGTGTGTGTGTGTATATATATATGTTATGTGTATGTATATATGTATGTATATGTATGATGTCCTAGTGAATTATTTGAATACGTGGTTTGTCATCGAGGTAGGGAAGGTAATACATACCTGACGTCTGACCAATTTCAGTATCGCTGGATGTTGGGAGTTGTATCTGTGTTGTCCTATGAGTTTGCACAATCAAATAATAGTGCGTAACTAAGAAAGCTGTAGTAAACGGAAAAAGTCTAATTGGTCACTCTGACTGCAATTCATGCGTTACCTTCTTTCAAGCTTTGATTGCAATGGGTTGTATAACTGATAATATTGAACCCAGTTTGCACCAGGCATGCAAATATCGAATCAAACACTACAGTACAAAGCGTAGTAGTTATCAAATCAAAATCAAACACTACAGTACAAAGGGTAATCTTTATCAAATCAAAAGCTACAGTACAAAGGGTAATAGTTATGAATATATGTGCACAATAATTGGTTATGTTTTGACTACAATTGATGCGTACCTTCTTTCAAACTTCGATTACAATGGGTTGTATGATTGATAAGATTGAACCAAGTATGCACCAGGCACGCAATTATCGAACCCAGTCTGTCCCTTTGAATTCAAACAAAACTGGCTCTTGGTTGTGACTGTTGGCAAGTAGTGGAAGAGCTGGAATCGCAGAGAGGTGTTCTTCGAAAGGGGACTTTAGTTTTGGATTTTGGGGGGTAAAGAGTTACAGATTTTTTGTATATTATCAGGAAAGTTGGGAATCGTGGGGGGGGAGGGGGTTTAGAATCGGTTATTTTTGTTAGGGGGGGATGTGGTGGGTAGCCCATATCTCTCCAGGATTTGGGGGTTATTCAAATTTTGAACACACCTCACTCTCTACAATGACAAACTCACTATTTTAGCTCACCAAATAAAATAATACTTGAGGGCCCCACACCTAACCACATTTAGTTAATTTAGTTTTTATGTTTTGGTTTATTATTTGACTTTTTTTTGGGGCGAAATAATTTGCACGTATATTTTAATAACACAATTAATTAATTACAAGGTCATAATTTGTATTAAAAAAATAACACAAGAGTTCCCATTGACAACAGAATTAACACAAGAGTTGAATTTATTTTTCAAAAAAAATATTAAGAAATTTGGGCTGCATTGTACCGTTGCCCATTTAATAACTAGCTTTTTCCTTTTTTAGGGGGTTTTCCAACAGTAAAAAAAGAAAAGAAAAGGGGAAAATTAGGTGCAGGCTGCTCAACCCTTTCTCGCACGCGGGCCAACCATTGGAGCACGGAAGAGCCGCCCGCTCAGCCTTATTTTTTGGCCCGTGAGGCCTCCGTTGGAGGTACTCTCAAGTCTCTTGGACTACATCATCCGTGTCTTCTCCTTTATCTGGAAAACTGCTGCTTTGATGGAGCACTTATGCCCTCATTCAATTCAATTTTTTTAGCAAAGGATTAGATTTTTATGTTTCAAACTCATTCAAAAATATTGCATCAATAACTCAAGTATATGAAATCCAAGAGGGGAAGCATCATTATCCCATCATAAATTAACTCTTTTAAATCTACTCATGATCATTCTGCTATATTCTTTAATCAATATAAAACTATCACAATCAATGTGCATAAAAATTCTCCTGTGTCTTTCTTTCCAACTCATATATGTAATAATCATCATTGCGACAATGACTTCACTGCACCGTCTATTGCATCCTTTGATCTGCAATATGTAATGGGTTGGCAATTTATACAAACTTAAACCCGTGCGACACTAGCAAAATCACTTCGAATCCTTTTTAATTTGCTAGTAAGCCTTAGTGATACTTGACTTACACTTGTGAGAAGCTAAGTGAGTACACTCATGCACGAAGAGAACTTACAGAACGTGAGAGAGTGGACATAAGGAAATTTGGGGAGAATGTCTTGTATTGTACTTGGAATGCTACAAATGCGTGGTGTACAATACAAGACATTCTCCCCAAATTTCCTTTTCCCCAATAGAAATATATATATATATATATATATATATACATACACACACACACACACACACACATACACACACACACACACACACACACACACACACACACACACACATCCACCCCCTCAATGGACGTTAGAGATCTATTTGATCCTACTGGCTAATATTGTATATCCGAAATATTCTATACAAATATCAAAAATACTACACAAGAGTAGAACTATGCCGAACATTCTGGAGAGTATTCGAGAATATTCTAGTACAACCTAGAAGGTTCTAGAATACTCTAAAAGGTCATAGACACTTTCGGAGATTCTAAAGCACTTCAGAAGGTTTGATAATATTCTAGAACGTTTTAGCGTATTCCAAATGATTCCAGAGCATTCTGGAGGGTCCCGGAATATTAATTATAGAAATCTCCAAAAACTTGATCGGTGACAAATATCTCATTATGCCAATTCCGCAATTGTAACAAGTAGGCTGCATCAACTTAAATTCAACAGTTGAAGAAGATGTGTTCTTGAGATTCAATTCCTTATCCTACAAGCACAGAACACACCCATCGTCCGACTGCAGATCAAAATTCCTTAACGTGTCCCAGTTAGAAGCTTCTGTGGGAGCCTAAGCAATTAATGAAAGCACGACAAGGGATTCCAAATTTGTGCCATACAAAATTGTACCAGTTTACCTTCATGTCCTGGTTATCTCTTAGCCATGGGTACGTATCCTAATTTGGATGGACATTCACCATTAGCTGCACCAACCTAGGAGTTACCACTTGTGTTGAAACCACTCTTGATCAGATCCCTGGCTTTCAATACCTTCTTCCAGTACCCGCTACCTTTAATTAGCTGAAGGAGAACATTCTTAAATAAAATTTCCAGATAATAATGGTCGATCCATCTCGACCATAAGCAATTAGTCATATTATGAACATGCTTTAGTTTTTTCAATCAAAATATAACAATTCTGTTTATTACATCTATGGGTTTCACACATATCTCCAATGTTGGATGGGCCTAATTAGATTATGCCCGACGGTCACTTAAGTCGTCTAGGGCGACAACCCTAGCTACCCCCTAACCTATATAAAGGGGTTTAAGGGGGTTAGCCTTGGGCGTAAGCAATAGAATACTCCCCTCTCTGCCTCTCTCCTCACGGTTACCCTACCAATAAAGCGACTCTATTAGCCGATTGGATTTATTATTATTGAAGAACTGGTATTCTTATTGTGGACTATTACCGACAGTACAATTCCGCATCCAGGTTAGTCCTGAATTTATTTCCTACATCCAGGTACCTAAATCCTTCCGAAATTCGATTATTTGGATAAGTTTGTCAGCAATTATAGAATATGACGAACCTTTTCGTGGGCTCGCCCAGTTATTTTAATTTGGACCCGCAGACCCAATGAGATGCTCGTCCACCACATTTCCTTTTTTAAAAAAAATAGAAAAAAATAAAATAAAAAACATGAACTAACTAATGGCCAGATGTGTGATCCACCTTTCCAATTTTGTGTTGCTCATTTTTAGGCAGTTGGCTATGGTAGTGGATTAGTCGAGAAGCTACGTCAAATGCCCCTATCATAATACAATAAATGACAAAAAGGGACATTAAAAATAATTGATGATAATGAGATTCAAGATGACTAAAGAATGTCATTAAATATAGGTGATGATGCCTACATGCAAAAAGTGCAAAACATGGAGCAACTACCTACCAAAATTTCGTACCTCATTCACAAGTATCTTATTACTAGCAAAAGCCGACTTTTCCCTCTTTTAGGAATCAACAATATATAAAATGACATTATTTTTCGGTTAATATCGCATGCAAGTAGTATTAGCTAGTTTGTAGAATTTGCATGACCTACATAGCAAAAAAATTGAGTTTAGAAAAAAAATACCAAAGTTATTAGTTATATTTTTAAATGGGGAAAAAAAAAGAAATTACTATTTGAAATGGTAGAACAATATATTTTTTTCTTACATACATTATATCATAAGTATTTATGTCATCTAATTAAATATTTATGCCAACCTCATTGTCCTCGTTGACCCTGAATTTTATTAAGTCTAGTTCATTACTAACTGAAAAACTTCGTATTTTCGAGAGTACTAATAGCTGGTGTACTTCTTGGATAGTTTTAAATTAATTATAGAGTGTAGGTATATATGTATCAAGAGTTATCAGTATAAGATGGTTAACTAAAACTATATACTTATACAAATCTATAATTAATCTATCTTCTTCCAGACACATACTGTTATTAATTTGTTCACATCAAAAGTTACAATGTATATGAGAACCTATATCAATAAGAAGTATTATGTGAAACGACAATAAATGAAACTAAAGTCAAATAATGACCCTGTTTGGCAAACAACTATTAGCTGTTTGTGTTAGTTGGTAACTGTTAGCTGTTTGTATTAGCTATTTGAATTAGTTGTTTGTTAAAAAATTGTTTCGTAAAATTAGTTGTTTTTGATAAAGTTGTGAGAGAAAAAACTAATTCTTCACAAAGCTCTTCCAAAAAAGCTCATGGAATTAATTTTTCAAATTAGCTTTTTGGACCCAAAAAACTCTTTTAAAATTTTTTTTCATCAAACACTCAAATTAGCTTTTTTACTTAGTCAAATAACTAATCTTGGTCAAAAAAACTCTTTTTGACCAAAAAGCTTTTTGCCAAATGCCACCAATGTTGCACAACTTAACTTTTCCTCTAGGGTTGGGATTTTTTTTTTCCAAATGAAATTTTAGATGTGTAATTTTTTTTCCCCTACGGAATCTGAGATTCTTAACTCACCAGAAAATGAACCTTAATTTTTCTTATTAAAAACACAAACATTTTATTAAACTACCTCCTAAAAAGTTAACATTTTAAATACGTATTTGATTATATTCAATTTCAATCATAAAAGTCTTATGACTCATCAATAAAATTTATAATTTTGATTAAAGGAGCTTAAACATAGCAAACTTCAAGAAACATTGCTCAGTCCACCACGAGTTTTAAAAATACAATATTGTCGAACTTTTGGCAAAAAAAAAAGAAGAAATATCCCTAACCTTTAAAAGTAAAGTAAATACCCTTCAATTTGTCTAGGGTTTAATCTTTTTTTTTTTTTTGTTGCAAATTACTGATAATGTCTCCTATTTTAAAAAGTGATGTGGGAAAATTTAGTGAACCACACAATGACATACAAAAAAAATAGATATTTTAGAAGCATAACCAGACTTGTTAAAATATTTATATGATGAACTACTTGTACAACATCTACATGTAACTACAAAATACGAACAAAAAATTGAATCTAAACAACATAACTTATTGTGACCCTAATAGAGGTCAACACATATTTGGATATCTATACGAAAATATTCGTTATCTTTGGTCAAATCTAGGCTGACTATACATATATAATTGGACTATGAACTGTCCTTGACATTAACCTACCAATGCGTACATCTATCATCCTAAACTTAATTTGATGTGAATTTAGATCGCATTCATTTTAATTAAGATAAGCCAATTATTGCATAATTGGACTTTCTATCGTGATTAATAACGAGAAGATA
This sequence comes from Selenicereus undatus, assembly GCA_017589665.1. NCBI lineage: Eukaryota > Viridiplantae > Streptophyta > Magnoliopsida > Caryophyllales > Cactaceae > Selenicereus > Selenicereus undatus. The sequence continues at coordinate 14,193,238 of JACYFF010010365.1, forward strand.
ATTGGGCAATATTATCTTAAATAAATCTATTTTGTGTGTTTCAATAATTTCAAAATGAATTAGATTAATCCTAACTTAGACTAACTTTAAGACAATTGAAACTTGAGTATGTGTTATTAATCATTTCAATTTGATGATGAGTAATACTAGAGCTTCCTATTAAGTTGTCCAACAAGTTAATCAAAAAATCCAATGTATACGATTACGTCAAATTTCATACTAGATTGAAATAGGTTCATGGACAATCAAGCTAGAGTATGGACTATGATTGTTATTTTAGTTGGGTTGAATTTGGTCATTCCTGTTCATCATAAGTCATGTATGAATGATTTGCTACTATCGAATAAATATTTATACCTTTATCATATTGTAAAGAATATTTATTTTGTACAAATTAAATCAGCAAGGTGGGGCACGAAATTAAAACATATCATATATTTTTTTTATGCCACATCATTAGATACTAAAACAAATAAGTAATAATTTAATTAAGTCAATTCACTTTAGTTTTTAAGTTCAAGATTATGTTCCACCCTTAACTAAGATTCCGTTTGGACCTTGAAAAACTTGGTTGAAAGAAAAAAAAGAATTGAGAGAGTAACTTTTTCTCTTGTGTTTGATTTAGAGAAAATTACAAAGAAAAAGAATGTAGAAAAATTAGGTGAAAAAATTATTAGAAACAAGTGATAAAATTTTCGTCATAAAATTGTCAGGAAAGTTTAGGAAAAGTTTTCAAAAGAATTTCTGATTTCTTCCAACCTCGCACTACTTAGATGATATCAATATGATTCAAGTTATTCATCGATATTGAAATTTTTCATTCAAATTCTTGTATTTTTTTCTCAATCCAAACAAGAGAAAAAGACTTTCTCCTGACTTTTTTTCCTTTAATTTTTCTTTCTTTAATTTTTTTTTTCTACCAAATTTTTTAAGGATCAAATAGAGCCAAAAAGTTTATAATTTTTTAAATTTCAGGACACTACCTCTAGAATAAAAACCTCCCCCCCCCCCTCCCCCTTCCCCCTCTCTTGTAACTCCCCAAAAGTAGCAAATTATTGATTCCTTCCTCATCTTAAATTTTCTCATCCTCCCCCCATCTAACCTTCCTCTCCTATTATACACCTCCCCTCCCTCCCCTCCCCTCATGATAAGAACAAAACACCCTTGACTTCTTCTTACACTTCCAAACAAAACTCAATCTTCTCTTTTTCATTCACAGGCCAAAAAACAGAGAATGTGTGTATAAGAGGTGAGAAAATATCAGCATACCCACTTCCGAGATCCTCAAGACAAAACCCAAATATAATTATCCTCATAAACCAATTTTCTCATTTATAGAGGGGAAATTAAAAAAAGAGAAAATTAAATGGAGGAGAGAAAGATAGTGGTGGTGGTAGAAGAAGCAGAGGCAGCAAGAACAGCCCTGAAATGGGCACTCCATAACATCCTCCGATACGGCGACGTTTTGACTCTTCTTCATGTTTTTCCTTACTTCTCACCCAAATCACGCAGCAAGAAGAAGCTTCGATTGCTTCGATTGAAGGGCTATCAATTGGCTCTCTCCTTTCAGGATATCTGCACTTCTTCCTCCTTCAACGTGAGTCTCCAATTTCAATTTCATCGAATTTCGACGATACATGATCTGTCTTGTGTGAGACTGTCTCATCTATAGTACAGACATAAGACGGTCTTATGCAAAAATTTGTATGTTACAGACGAAGATAGAGATAGTGGTGACAGAGGACGATCCAGAAGGGGAGAAAATTGTCGGTTTGGTAAAAGAAATTGGTGCCTTTGCCTTGGTTCTTGGCCTCCATGATCACAGTTTCATTTACAGGTACGTGAATTTCAATTTTTTTTTAATAATTAATTATTCGCCAATCAATCCTTCATCCCTCTTACTGAATTTTCATTGGTTGTGTTTTAATTTTTAAAAATTGTGGGGTTTTAGAATTTGTGGGTGTCAATATTGGAGGAGAATGGTCCCTCTGGTGTTAGTTGAACTAAGATGCTGATTAAATCTTTTCACATGATTGGTCACAAAAATTGGCTCGTACGTACATGGATCGGATTCACCACTTTTAGGATTGGAATAATATCTTTTTTTTAATGTATTTTTTGGGTTCAATTATAACATTTATCGATTTTGCTCCGTAAATTAGATTAAGGGCTTGTTATTTTCATTGGAAAACAAGGGTTGAAAAATAAGTGAAATTAGTTGAAGTGGGTAATTTGTTTATTGAAATGTATTGAAGTTGGTTTATTTTTTATAGAAAAGGAAGAAGTTAAATAAAATAGTGGATTGAAGTTCGTATTTTTTTGTTGAAATTTGTAAAGCGGGTTGAAGCTGGTAAATTGGGATTTACCAACGAAAAAGACAATGCCTTAATTGATAAATATTTGTTGAGTTATTAACTTATTATTAAAATTTATATTTATATTTTTGTTTCTCTTTTTACGTTCAATGGGAAAATATTTACCTTTTTAATTATTTTTAAAATTTAAAGGCATGTGATTGGAACTTGGATTTCTCCCTACTGACAGAGTTCAAGCTCCTATAGATTATGGCGCAAGAATTTTTCAGCCTCCATCTCTCAATATGTTGTTTCTTGTCCCATGTCATTAAACATACAACTTGAGTTTAGCAAGCACTTCATGTCCAGAACAACCTATTTAATAGGAGTAATAATGTCTATCATTAAAATAGGTCAACATTACTCAGCACTTATTTATACATTCTCATACGAAACGGTGAAAATTACTGAATTTCAAGTCAAATCATGTTGCGTAGCATCGTATCATGTCATGTACGTGTTTTTCCAGTATTAATTTCACGTTGAATTTGTGTCATATTATCAATTTGCATATTATATAAAACTTTACCGATTCTACTTACAAGTCACAATAAAGAAATGATTACTTGTGAATATCTTATAATAAAAGTTTTTAAACTATTATAAACGTGCAAGGTGACACAGGAGTTAAACACATGCAGTTTAACAAGAATAATTTGATTTGAGCGTACATGTTTAACAATTCTAAACGACAGGCAGGAAGGTATTACATTAAAATTGGCTATCTTCTTATGATTGTACAACTTCTAGAACTCTAAAAATATTTGACTGGTCACAGCGCGGTGACTTGGTCCATTCCTTCCCCCTTTTACTTTCCTGCACAGTTGAACCACGTTGAAACTTGGTTTTTGAAGTTGTGACTTTTTTTTTTTATAAAAGAAAAAAAATTAGACAATGTAACCTTCTTTTAGCTCTATTGTCGGCTTACTGCGCATAAATTTATGGATAAGACTGTCTCATACAAGAGTTATTGCAAGGCGAATTAACTTAGGGTTGATTTTTTAAGGTTTTCTTAAATAACTTTTTAATTCAATGGTGATTAATAGTTTATGTAAGAGTAACTTTTATTATAGTCATCCCTGAATACATTATTATTTACCTCAATTATTATTAAAAATTACTATAAAAACATCTATCCCATGATATGTCTTGTGTGAGACAGTCTCATATAAGATTGACTGATTACTGTGATACGGTTTAAATTTATAATCCCAACTTGGATCGTATGCTTAAACCGTGTCACAATAACTTAACTCAATATTGAATAACAAATTTTGTATTATCTCACATCTTGCTTGACGTTTAACAATTGTTAATTATATGAAGCTAATGTAAACTATAGTGATCTAATTTGAAATTATTGTCTTATGACTCTATCCAAAGTTATATCTAATTATACGTAGGAGAGTTACTATATCCTATGCTGATGCTTTTCAGACTCTCCATCATTTAACTTTGCCTATTGAAAAAGGTACTAACTAACAAACACCCATCCATTGTTGCCTCTTGGGCTTTTTTTGAATGATTTTTTATTTATTTTTGAAGATCAAGAGTTCAAAAAGATTTATATGAGCCCAATTCAAATATAACTTTTCCTTATCAACTTTTGCAAATTTAGGGTGTGTTTGGTAGGGGGAAAAATCATTTTTCCGAAAAATAATTTTTCCATTTTACACCGTTTGGTAAAACAAGAAGGGGAAAATCATTTTTAGGAGAAAATCATTTTACCCCATTTGAAAGAAATTGTTTTCCAATGAAAAAGTAGGGAGAATGATTTTTCAAGTCCAATTTTCGTTGCGTAATTTTGTCTCTCGTTCTATTTTCTTTTAATTGTGCCTAAAATCGCTCTATTTTCACTCTCATTTTGTCTCTCATTCTTCCCCTCTTCTTCATGTTCATCATGTTCATCGATGATTTTCACTGTTAATCTCTGTAATTATTGCTTAACTTCTCTAACCTTGTTATTGTTGCCTTTTTGAAGAACTTTGCAATCTGAGACACTCATCGTCTCCCCATTCGTCATTTTCTTTAATCTGAGTTTAATATCACTCAAAGTCAACTGGGTAATCATTGGGAATAGTGAAAAAATTGAGATTCATTAATGTTGACTCTCTCTTTTGCTAGGTTTATTATTACTCGGTATATTTCTTACTGATGTTTTGGGTTTGATTTTAAAGAAGAGAGAGAAACATAATTCGTTGGTTAGGTCGGGTCAAAGTAGTAAGTAGATAAGGGGGTTGATGGTAAAAAGAAATGAAGTGAGGACGGGAGGTTCATTCTATCAAACAGCAAAAATGAAGTGGAAAGAAAATGGTTTTCCATTCTACCAAACAGCTGAAAATGTAAGTGGAAAATTATTTTTCTTAGAAAAATATTTTTCATGAAAAATGATTTTCTGAAAAAATGACTTTCTCCCATACCAAACACACCCTTAATTTTAATTTACCATACATATTTTCATAAAAGGAAGCAAAAGAAAATTGATGAACTTGGATATATGTGTTACCAGAATGTCCATGATTCAATATCAAAATGAAATTAAATGTAATATCAATCTATATTGTCAATATCATAAATATTATTTCAATAATACTATATATTTTACTATCTTTCTAAAATCATTGACACCTATCAACTCAATACCTTCAATTTTGACGACACATTTATTGGAAAATGGCCTACATTGATGGCTTTTGTTTGTTGTGAAAATGGCCTTTCCAAGGCTAAAGAAGCTGTTTGGTCCCGTGTTAGTTCCCAAGTGAAACTTCTTGTGAAATGAGTTTGCTTTTTATTGAATCACTTGCGGTTCACATTATTTATTTATTTATTTATGTTTTGCCATGAGATGAGAACTCACTATAAGGGCACTCGCAGCCTGATTACCCGCGAGGCACCCCCCACACGCAGGGCACCCGCCTCCCTCGCAACCTGTGCCATGCGGGTCTCTTCTGTCTGCCATGCTTCCTCGCGGTCTCTCTCCTCTCTGTTTTTTTATTTTTTTTCTTTTTTCTTTTTTTTTGAGATAATAAATAATTTTTATATGATTAAAAAAATAGGTTGTGTGTTATGAAGTGGGTCCATGGTAAATTTTTTTATTGGATTATTCAAATTAGAGTTCCATGGGTTGGAGAAGTGATGGAATGCAAGTTCTAAAAATATGAAACTTTTGCTGATGTGGTAGGCCAGAGTTCCAAGGCAGGGAATGCCCTAAGCATTTGATATAATTATTGTTTTCCATATCACCAAAAAAAAAAAACACACACACACACACAACAATTCTAAGACCGTCTTACAAAAGAGTTATTGTGAAACAGACTCTTTCAAGAATGACTTTTTTGAGGATTTGAAATGACTAATAATATATTTTGGAATGACTTTTAAATTCAGATGTGATTAATAATTCATTTAGAGGTGGCTGTAATTATAGTTTCATCCTTAAATGAACTACTAGGAACTTTTAATTAATTATTAATAGCCATCATAAAAACGTACATCTTATAATATGATTTATGTAAGACGGTTTCATACATGACTTACTAAAAAAAACTTTTTGAAAGTTAATAGAGTTGGTCCACGTATGTAAAATCCCTGATTTAAACTCTCTATTGTTACAACATTGATTTTCATTTTTTTATCTCTCAAAATGTCATTGTTCATCATAAAACACAAAATAAATAAAGAGATTATTGTGAAAGTTGGCCTTTGAAAGTTGGATGAGGTTTAATCATGCAAATGACTTATGAGGCCTCCCATGTCTCTGTCTAACCAAAATGCATTGTCCGTCTCATCCCCATCTTAATGGCTAATTTAAATATTTAATCATTAATTTGGTGTATAGAAATTTTTCCCATTTAATGCAAATGCAAGATCGCTATATAGGGCGCAATTAATTGAATTTATTTATAATAACATCAAATTGGGGATCTTTTTTCCAAATTCTTTGCGCCATCTTCCTTGTATTAACATTATGTTTATAAATTTAGTTGACACCAAAATCATATAATATTACTTCAATTCTCATCTACACCACTTTCCTCAAATTTTCTTGGCTTTGTGAGATCATGAATGTCACAACTTAGGTTGGCTGGTCACCAACTTATAATCTAAAAAAGATTTTTTTTTTTTTGCCCACTTTTTTAGACTAGTAGATCAAGGTTTTTGCGTTTGAATATTCGAAAAGTCGGTTGAAAAA
>JACYFF010010365.1:14200183-14252143 GCA_017589665.1 Selenicereus undatus
TGAAAATTCACGCTTGAATCTTTCTCTTTTGTATTAGTATGATCGATAGGATTCTATTCTATGTATAACTTCTTTAAACGTCACAAGCAATGCGATCATTATAATCCGTTCTATGTACTATGTACTCATTTTTAGATTATATTATTATTCATTTTGAGTGAAAAATAAACTTAGGAAAAAACAAATAAAATCATCACGGAAAGTTTTGCCCATCAAATTGACAAGTGCTTCTTGTTGAATAAAATTAAACAATAAAGATTATGCTTTACAAAATTAGTACATAAAGATTTTTGAGTTTGAATATTTCAAAAGTGGGTTGGAAAATTGTCACTATCAATTGATATGTACATATTTGAAAATTCTCTTGGACTGGATGTTATATATTTCAAATTCCACATTTGGTCAATAAGATTATCTTCTCAAACTTTACTAGCAATGCAATCATCACAATCCTTCTTGTATAGTCATCTGTGGATGATATTATTATTTATGTAGATTGAAAAATGGGTATCTCAACCAAAGCGTAAGCTTATGGTTGAAAGCACAAGAATATGATTATACTTTAACACACTCTTTCACACGAATGCCCTTTGTGCTTGAAGCATTCTGCTATGCAAAGGTTCCCCCTACTTTACACAATAAATCAATATAGAAGCTGATGAGATTCGAACTTGAGACTTCTCGGTCAGAAAAGCTCGGATACTATATTCAAAGATTAACTCAACCAAAAGTTTAAGATGATAATTGAAAGCCCAAGAATAAATTTATACTCTAACAATTAAAATAACTCATATTCATATGTTTGCAAAAGTTAAAAATAATGCATTTATCCTATAAAAGTGCCAACGAGAACAGTACTTATATATATATATATATATTATATATATTATATATATATTATATATATATATATATATATATATATATATGGAGATTTTCTGTATGTGCATATGTTACACAAAGTAACATTAACAAGGGAACAGTGGGATGCACTTGGTTGTGAGTGTAGGTTGTCGATGAGACATAACATAACCAAGACTTTCAATTGTAAAGTGTTGGCAATCAAGCAACCAAGGCCATCCCAAGCCTTGACAACAAAATCTTCTTCATCATTGCCATTATCATCACCAACATCCTTCATATCACTCCAAGAAGATTGTTCACTCAACTTGGAGTTCTCCCAAATTGAGATTGCTCCATTGCAGTAAGATTCTTTTTACCCCTCATCTCAACTTTAGCTTTTGCTTTAATTCCTTATTTTACTAATGCATAACCATATGTGTTCATATTAAGATAAATTACTGATCATATTCATGGTTATTTTATAGAGGAGCATATGCTACATGAGCTCTTACATACAAGTCTGGTTACTCTAGTACATATAAATATTACATGTTAATCTTAATTAAATTTCTTTTTCACTTGTTTAAGTTTTGAATTCTATAAGATAGACTCCACTTTAGTGAGAGGTACAATGTAGGAGATTATTAGAATAACCAGAATTTATTCGGTACTGTTAATTTCATAAAGATTATTTGCTAAGTTTGTTCACAATGATTTCATGATGTAATTTTTAATTTTATCATTGCCATATATTTTTTTCATATGATATAAAGTTATATGTATTTGATCATTCGCAAATCTTATTCACATAGGATCCACATTAGTTGGTATTTCTTGTAACTTGTAATATTGATCTAATCGCCATGAACAACGGAGTAATAAATGCTAATTTTCTGTGTTTCTTATGCAGAATTCCTGAATTTGTTCCAGCAAAGATCCCATACCAGATATGTCCAAACCCTCACGCAATAATATGGAGATCAAAGAAGGCTCCAAGAAGACAAAGGCTTGCTTGATTAAGATTTATTTAATTAGTCTTCCAATTCTTCCTTCTTTGTACCCTCTTGCCCTCTTCTACTCTTGTTGTTATCCCCATCTCCATCTTGGATTTTACTCCCTTGGACGTATGTGTTGATTTAGGTTTGTAGTTGCTTCGTACATGTAAAATTTCACAAAGGAGATATAGTAGAAAATTGAAATCATTTTAAATGGTAAATCTACTCCACCAAATTGAAGAGCTGAGTAATATGTATAGTTAATATAATTTTTTAATGGAAAAATTGACGCTAATAATTTGAACTATCAAGGTATCAGCGTGAGTAATCTGACATGAGAAAAATTATAGTGAACAGGTTGACATTTGATCTTCTTTTTCGTAAATAATATGATATGAGAAAATCCAAGTTAGCGCACAACCAAGTCAAATGTACCTAACCTCATTGCTGGTATGCTTACAAAAAATAGGGTTAAAGATCAGACTGTTCACTATACTCTTCTCCGGTCAAATTATTCACATCAATACCCCCAATAGTTCACATTATTGACGTCAATTTCTCCTCTTTTAATTTAATGTTTGGCGTGTCTAACGGTTGAACAGTCACTTTATAAAATCTTATTTTTTTTAAAAAATTTCCTTGGACTATTAGTTATAATAAGATCTTTGACAAAACTATTCTCCACTTTTTCTAATTGTGGAGTATTGCATAGCTCAAAAAAAGCTTATACCGTTGACAACGACGTCCCCCCGCCCTCTCCTTGTTATGATACATATTCTATTTTTTTAAAGCCTATTATTCACATATTTTTAGTGTTGAGATATTACCAATGATTACTTCATAATATGATCATTGTTTGCGTACAATATAATAAGCATTCTTGTGATGCTCAAGTCTTAATTCTACATTTCCTAAGAAAGTTTCTACAACATTTTCCGCTTTGTTCTATACAAAACTAATTTAATTATAAATTTTCAAGAAAATGTATTTTCCAAATGAAAAATCACCTCAATAATTAACCGTAACCCCCCCCCCCACACACACAAAATAACAGTAGCGCAATTAGGTTATTGCAAAATTCTATCATAATTAAAATTTTTTTAACTATTGTAATTGAATAATATGCCATTGATTTTGCCGCAGCTAATGGATGTCGTTGGTTTTGTTTTCAGGTTACTTATTGAAGTGATTGACACGAAGGTGGAATTTTGGAAAATTCTTAGATACAAACGTATGTATTTAGCATGGTACACATCCTGGAGTCGTGGAGTGGACATGCGCTCCATATATTGCAGGGTATTTGGTTTTTTTTTTTTTCTATAGTAGTGTATCTTTTCTATTCTACAGTGTAACTTTTTGTTCATGCAATGTATTCTTTGTTTTCTGCAATGTACCTTTTTCTTGCATGTAGTGTATCTTTTCTTGTTGGCAGTGTACATTTTATTCCCTACAATATACCTTTTTCTAGTCGATTTGGACAGGAGAATTACAGAAATTGTTGTTGGGTTGGGAAAATGAAGTAAGGGTTTTGCCCAATTATATGAAGTCTTTTATATAGATACGTACCTAAATATAGTATATAGATATGTACCTTAGAATTATTGTAGAATTTTATCCTTCTCTCTTCCGTACCCGTTCGCCCCCTTACAGTTATTTTTATCTGCTTGTCTCTATCTGCCAAACACCTTTCTCTGTGATAGTACTTCCTTCTTCTGTTCTTTTTACGCTATTTTTTTCACAAATGCTGAGAGAAATTGAGGAAAAGAGAGAGACCAACTAATCTTCTTCTTCTTCCTATGCTTATGCTTCTTCAATTGTAGAGGTGATTTTTCATATTTGGGCTCGTCGCTACGACATAGATTTTTGTTATGTGAAGCATACTTCTCTAGTTTTGTCTCTCTCCTCCATTTCCATAAGTGCTGGAGATGATTCTCAATTTTCGGTCTATTTCTTCAATTCCTTTCTCTCTTATTTCCTCCTTCATCAGTTTTGCGACCCTGAATACGAAAATTTAGAAGTATGAATCTTTGGTCAATGAATACTCAAAATATTGCCGATAGTTTTATTTCTAATTTGAACTTCAAAATTGGGAATTTAGTTGTTTACGAAAGTGAGTAAATTTTTACAACGTACAATGATATCCAAAATCAGGTGGTGTCTCCTACGTACCTATCCATATCCCACCTGCTAAACCCTCTGGATCTACCCCAACACTAAACGGCTACCCCAAAAAACCCAGTCTACTATTAGCAGCTTTTATATCACATTTTGTACGTTTTGAACAAACAAAAACATCATGGTAATATAGGCGACAAGATTATGCCAAAAAAGAACAGTAGGTTCATCCACAGCCATGCCCAAGTTCCTCCAGTTCCAAGTATAGATCTTCATGGCCCAGCGAAGGTTGAGCAGGGGCCGCTTCTGACACTCCCATCTCAGTGCTATCTTGTGAAAGAGAAGAGTAGGTTACGAAACGAGAGTTAACATACGATGTGATAAGAACTAACATCAATAACAGTATGAGTTGTGGGTATCTCTCATTATGGAATGCGTTACAACGGTTTCATAGTCTATCCTAGTTAATGGGATACCGTTTGCTCCTTCCCGACCTGTTGCTGGTATTCGCTAGGGCGACCCCTTTCATCTTACATCTTTATCTTGTACATGGAGGTCCTCTCAGATCAATTGACACAAGCCCAGGAATGGGGAGCATGCATTGGTCTTAAAGATGTGTGACGCCCCCGCGTCAATCTTTGTTCCCGCAGATTATTCAGTGTTGTTTATGTTAGTTAACCAAGATTAGTGTGACGCACTTTATTGAATCATTAATAATTATTACATCGTATCTAGGGAGATTATTAACACTGCAAAATCTTTCTTAATCACATCCCCAAATACTCAGGATGAGGAAAAAGATCTCTCAAAATGGTGTTTAGAATGAACGTCCAGTCTACACTTGGCAAATATCTCAACGCTCCTATGATACTTGGGCACTCAAAAATAATATGTTCACCCCTTTGGTAGAAAAAGTACAGCGAAAGCTTCAAGGCTGGAAGTCGAAGTTCCTCTTTCCAACCAGTTGCCTAATACTGATTAACAATGTAATAGGGGCACTGTGTCAGCATATGTTGTCCCTATTTCGGCTACCAGAGCATATTTTCCGCAGGGTCAATTCTCTCATTATGAATTTTTTTTGGTCAAACTCCCATGGAGAAAAATCTGTACATTGGGTGCGGTAGGAGGCCTATCATCAACCAAAAGGGGCTAGTGATCTAGGTATACATGATGTGCAAAAGCTTAATGATGTGCTGCTGATGAAATAAGTTTGGCGTATTCACAATAAAGCACATCTCTTAATTTCACAAATCTATCAAGGTAGATATGGGACACATTCTCCCCTTGATGCCACTTATTACGAATGTGAGGAGCGAAACCCCTCCTGGGACAGGATGAGTTTGGTTAGAGTTGTAGCTAAATTTAAGGAAGGTCTTTGATGGCGTGTAAGAAATGGCCATATTGCGAGAGTCCTTGAAGATCAATGGACCGTCCATGGAAGACTCCATTTATAGTTAAACATGGATGGGTACCAGTGGTGTAACACCCCGAGTGTGGCTTAAAAAGATCAAAGTGACTATTTATATCACCAAAGGTGCACGTTTCTTTTCAGGAAGTCCATTATTAAGAACTCCACAGTTAAGCATGCTTGTTGGGGAGCAATCTTGGGATGAGTGACCTCCTGGGAAGTTTTTCAGGCAGCGTGTGAGCGAGGACGAAGTACACCGAAAAGACTTGTGGTGATTTCTGAGACCAGTCGACGATCCTTGAAGCCATTATTGGTAACTGCTTGCGTCCCGGGAGAGGGTCCAGGGCATTACAAATTTGTTATTAAAGCCAAGTTACGGACCTGATAGTAATCTCTTATAGACTTAGGTAGGACGCGGAGTGTGTGTGTAATAATGGGCAAGGGTGCACATATATGCATGTAATATGATATAAATGTGTTATTGTGTGAATGTCTGTCTTATGTATAAGTTACTTCTGTATAGCAATGGAGGGTACCCAGCATTCTTGTTGTGTAGGAGGTCTTTACTTGCATGAGCTGAGCAGCTAGCTAAGAGATCGGGTCAAATTTTGTGGGAGCACATTCAGCATGTGAGGTGGACATTAGTAAGATATTTAAAAGACGTGCCCAATAGCTGTTTGAGGATTGAGGACAACTAGGCCTTCTTTCTGCTGCTGACCCTGAAAGGAGACCCTAAGTGGCACTACAGAGTTTATGAGCTGCATCCCCAGGCTTGTGATCATTGTCCATGGGGGAAGTGTTGTTGGTGTGACTGGGAGCCTATGGGGATGAGCGTGATTGACCTGATAAACTACTTGAGACTAGAGGGTCCCCATGACCAGGACCTTATACCCACAGCTAGTGAGGAGGATGCCCCACCCCTGGGAGACGAGCTCACGGATGAAGAGGGAGACCTTAAGGATAAGGGAGATGCTTCTACTGAGGTGGGTCTAGGAGAGGGGGATGACCCCGAGAAGGATCCTAGCTAGGAGGAACCGATGGAAGAGGAGAACCCCAATGAGGATCCTAACAAAGAGGAACTGGTGGAAGAGGAGGACCTCGAGGAGGATCCTAGCAGGGAGGAACAAATGGAAGAGGAGGACCTCGAGGGGGATCCTAGCAAGGAGGAACGAACGGAAGAAAAGGATCCCGAGGAGGATTCTAGTGTGAGTGAGGAGGAACTTATGGGAGGTAAAGACCTTGAGGGACACTTTAGCGAGGGCAAAACAGAGGCTCTTGAAAGAGAGGACCCTGAGAAGGATCAGGAGGAGGGAAGGATGGAGTTCACTGGGGAGGTAAGCTCCCCTCAGGTCTTGAGTAATGAAGAGATAGATACTGTGAGGAAGAGGGATGAGCCTGAGACTGGGGTGACCCATTGGAAACGGGGGAGGTGTGGTAGGATGTGCCGAGGTGGGTGCCCGCTGGATGCTCCCAGCTAGTAGAAATTGAAGGCCTCAGGAGTCAATGTTTAGCTTCTTCTATTTACTACAATCTTTCCTAGTTAATGAATGAAACTTAGTTAAATGTTATGTTATGAACCTATTGAAATGGAACAAAAGTTACAGTGCGTTATTTCTCTTTGCGCTGAATTCTGTGTTGTTGTTTACATGTGAGCTGTGTGGATGCGATGACTATCGAGATCCCTTGGGGATTGAGAAGTGTTTCCATATGTGCGAACTATGCATAAAGATACACTGGTAATCATGAATAAGTAGGAGACAGGTCACTACCCTCGAGAGGAGGAGGGACCCTATGCCTCTAGGCTATTATAAATAAATGTGAAGTATGCCTTGGTGTGTGTTATGCCTTTTCTAAATAAAATGCATAGAAGTTGTTCGTGCTTGGGAGGGCCTATTATAAGGACTATTAGGATGTGAACTAAACCGGGGTATTTTACCTCAGGATGTCGAGGACTAATGACGAATCCTACACCAGACCTCAGCCTAAGGAAAGGGCATGAAGGGAATTGAAAATTCCAATGGCAGGTTTCCGGGAAAAATTGGAGGCTCTTCAACTTGGAACAGAAGGAGAAACATGAGTCGGGAAGGTGAGACCAACTCCTCGACTGGGGGAGAACTCACCAACATACTGCTTATGGAGCTGCTGCAGAACCAACATGAGCAGATTCAACGTCAGAACGGGCACCTCCAACGTATAGCTGAGGCTAAGGAGAAAGGGCCTACTGAAGACAATGCTCATATGTTCAAGAGGCTTGCAAGCCTCAATCCACCTATGTACACGGGCGCCCCTAACCCCAAGGCATTCGAAGATTGGATAAGGGGGAATGGAGAAGTTATTCGATGCCTTGCAGTGCCGTGCAGGGTGGAGGGTAGGGTTTGCCAGACTCTATCTGAAGGATGAGGTAGACCTTTGGTGGTCCACGGTGAAAGATAGGCAGTATGAGCTGGGGTTTGGCTGGAAGGAATTCAAGGACTTATTGAATAATCGATTCTACCCGGTGTCCCTGAAGAAGGCCAATGAGGACGAGTTCGTCCGTCTGCAAAAAAGGAGGATTAGCATGCTGGAGTACGCTTCGAAGTTTATGGAGCTGTCGCGGTTTGCACCTGCGTATGTGGCAAACGAAAAGCTAATGATGAACCGCTTTAAGGCCGGACCGAATCCCAACCTCAAGGAGCGAATTTTGGTGCGACACTACAATTCATACGAGGCCATGTATGAAACCGCCGTCAAGGGGGAGAGAGCCATGAAGAAAGAAGTGAGTTTTACAATGAGCAACGCGGGGTGAAGAGGGGGGTGGATCAGCGAGGGAATCAACAAACCCAGAATCCGTACAAGAGGCTAATGGGTGGTCCCTCCAACAACTCCTACCCTTCTAATCGACAACACCCTGGTGCTCGACCTCCAGTGATATGCAACGCCTGCGGAAAATCGGGACACTATGAGCATGAGTGTCGCTCGGTAAAGCGATGTTTCCATTGTGGTAGCCCACAACATCAAGTGAAAGACTGCCCACTTCCTCCACCCCCTCCTGAGCAACGATCTGCGGGACCGCAGTAGCAGCCACCCATGCAGAATAGGGGCGGTCAACCAGGAAACCCAGGCAACCAGGGGAGGGCACCTTAGCAGAGCCAAGCTAGGCCACCTAACGCACCGCCTCAAGCCCCAGGTGGTAGAGTGTATGTGATGAAGCGGGAAGAGGTGGAGAACACTCCAAACGTGGTGATTGGTAACTTTTCCATAAAACTCATCCTGTAGAAGTTTTATTTGATCCTAGGGCAACGCATTCGTTTATTTCTACTCGATTGGTGAAAATTCTACGGATAGTCCCAGCGAGCGAGTCGACCCTACTAAACATAGCCTTTCCTGATGGGAAGATGGTAAGTTGTAGAGAATTATATATTGATTGCCCAATCCAAATTTGTGGCCATAAATTCCTGGCAGACTTATTTAGCTTTGATTTGACCGAGTTTGATATAATTTTGGGTATTGACTAGCTATTTAAGTACCAGGCCCACATAGATTGCCTTAAACAGAGGATTTCCTTGAGTGGACCAGACGAGGAAAGGGTGGTTCATAAGTGAAAGCCCATGGAGGATGGAGTGAAACTTATCTCAACAGTTAGAGCTAAGAGATTATTAAGGAGAGGTTGTGAGGGATACCTATGTAATGTGGTGGGAACTGAAGCACCAGGGATCTCCTTAAAAGACATCTCGGTGATTCAAGAGTTTCCCGATGTGTTCCCGGAAGAAATCCCAGGCATGCCACCACCTAGGGAGGTGGAATTTTGCATAGACCTTGTGCCCGGAGCCACCCCCATCTCTAGGGCACCGTATAGAATGGCCGCAGTGGAACTTAAGGAGTTAAAGACCCAATAAGAGGAATTGCTAGAGAAGGGCTACATTCGGCCAAGCATGTCACCGTGGGGAGCCCCAGTACTTTTTGTGAAGAAGAAGGATGAGACCCTAAGGTTATGCATCGACTACAGAGAACTTAATAAGATAACCGTGAAAAGTCGATACCCACTACCCCGTATAAATGACCTTTTCAACCAATTAAGGGAAGCAGGAGCCTTATCCAAGATTGATCCGCGGTCTGGTTACCACCAACTTTGTATTAAGGAGGAGGACAAACCCAAGATAACATTTCACACCGGATATGGCCATTACGAGTTCGTGGAAATGCCTTTTGGAGTCACCAATGCTCCAACCGCATTTATGAACCTCATGAACCGGGTCTTCAAGCCTTACCTAGATAGGTTTGTGGTAGTGTTCATAGATGACATACTAATTTATTCAAGGACATCAGAGGAACATGCAGACCATCTGAGGAAAGTACTGGAAGTGTTAAGGAGAAATGAACTGTACTCGAAGCTAACTAAATGTGATTTCTCACTAGAGAAGGTAGCCTTTTTGGGGCATTTGGTGTCTAAGGAAGGGATTTCAGTGGACCCCCAGAGGATAGAGGAAGTAACGCAGTGGCCTAGACCCAAGAACGTGACTGAAGTGAGGAGCTTTCTGGGGCTAGCCCAGTACTATAGAAGGTTTGTCCAGAATTTCTCCTGAGTGGCTGCCCTGCTCACCAATCTAACCAAGAAGACAACAAGGTTCGAGTACGTGGACGGATAAGTGCGAGGACGCCTTCCAGGAGCTTTAGAAGAGACTGACTAGTGCACCAGTGTTAGCCTTACTTGGAGAAGAGGGACACTTTGTAGTGTATAGCAATGCATCAAGAAGTGAGTTAGGCTGTGTGTTGATGCAAGGAGGAAAGGTCATAGCTTACGCCTCCTGCCAATTGATGCCGCACGAACATAACTACCCGACGCACGATCTAGAATTGGCAGCAGTGGTGTTTGCCTTGAAAATTTGGAGACACTACCTGTATGCGATACAGTGTGAGGTTTTCACTAACCACCAGAGCCTAAAGTGCCTCTTCACACTAAAGGACCTTAACCTAAGGCAGACCAGGTGGTTGGAATTTTTAAAGGATTATGACATAAACTTCCAGTACCATCCGGGAAATGCGAATGTAGTAGCTGACGCACTGAGTCGGCGATCATACCCAGCACTAAAATGCCTACTAGGGTTACCCGTTAACCAATGGGAGGATTTCTGAAGGATGGAGCTTAATATAGTTACCCTTGGTACCAAATGTACTATCTATGCAATGGAGGCCCAGCTAACCCTCAGAGAGGAAATCTGCATACCGCAGGCTACGGAACCACAACTGGAACTGATTAGAGAGGAAATACTAGTGGGAAAGGCACCTGGGTTTGTGTTCCATGAGGACGGTACCATAGGTTCCACAATTGAGCGTGTGTCCTAGTAGTGGAAGCACTAAAGAAGAAAATACTGGACGAGGGTCACAACACCCCGCATTTAGTGCACCCAGCGGGGAACAAGTTGTATAAGGACTTGAAGCAAATGTTTTGGTGGAGCAACATGAAGCAGGAGGTAGCTGAGTATGTGGCTAAATGTTTGACCTACCAACGAGTAAAGATAGAACACTAACAGCCGGCAGGATTGCTGCAACCATTGGACATCCCTAGTGGAACTGGGATTTGGTGTCCACGGACTTCGTGATGGGCCTACCCCTAACTCGGAGGAAGAATAATGCAATATGGGTTGTTGTGGATCGACTCACCAAGACGGCACACTTTATAGCCATGAGGAGTACGTGGACCTTAGATCAACTAGCTCGGGCATATCTCGAGATCGTTAGGCTTCACGGGGTTCCCAACTCCATTGTGTCCAACCAAGACACTAGGTTCCAGTCGGGCTTCTGGCAGAAGCTGCAGGAGGCGTTTGGGACACTACTCCATTTCAGTTCTGCTTTCCATCCGGCCACGAACGGGCAGACCGAGCGGACCATTCAAACACTAGAGGATATGTTACGAGCATGTGTCTTGGATTTCAAGAAGGCGTGGGATGAACAACTAACGCTAATCGAATTCTCTTACAACAATAGTTACCACTCCAGTATTAGGATGGCTCCATATGAGACATTGTGCAGAAGGAAGTGCCGGACCCTGCTATATTGGCAAGGGATTGATGAAGCCTTGACCATTGGGCCTGACTTGATCTAGGCTACCACGAAGAAGGCTAGAGTAATCCAAGAATGAATGAGAGCACCTAGAGTTTACAGAAGAGTTACGCCGACCAGAGGCGCAGGCCTTTATAATTCCAAGTAGGCGACTAATTCATCCTTAAGGTGTCACCAACCAAGGGAGTCGCGTGATTTGGTATGGCAGGGAATCTTAGTTCGAGATATATTGGGCGGTACCCGATTATACAAAGGGTTGGAGAGGTGGCGTATCACCTAGAGGTGCTCCTGGAACTGCCAAGGGTGCACAACGTGTTCCATGTGTCATAACTGCGAAAGTGCATCCCGGACCTTTCTTATGTGATTGCACCCGACCCAACACAACTTTAGGAAGACCTATCCTATGAAGAGCAACCTATACAAATCTTGGACCGAGGGGAAAAACAACTCCAGAAGAAGGTGGTACCCTTCTTGAAAGTCCTTTGGGCCAATCATAAAACGTCGGAAGCAACCTGGGAGTCGGAGTAGGAAATGCAGGACAGATATCCCCACTTATTTCTTTAATTAGGTGTGTATGAAAATTCAAGGACGAAACTTTCTTAAGGGGAGTAGTATGTGAAGCCCCGGAAATTCAAGTTGAAATAAATTATAGTTAGTGGGTGGACCGACCTAGTAATAACTATCCCAGTCAACCAGTCAAAAGTTTTCTTTCGTAACCTTTGATTTTTAACATTTCTTTTATTTATAAAGGGATGGAGGTCCAAGAAAATTTATTAATTTCTTTACTTGGTAAAAATCCCCCCCTCTAAACCCTAGATGTTTTAACCCACACTCTCTTTCTCCCTTGTTTTCCCTCTCTCATGATCGCCCACCTTCGGCCCTTAAACCCGAAATCCCTAAACCCTTTCCCCCCCCCCCCACACACTCTCTCTCCCCCCCTCACGCTCTCTCTATCTCTCTCTTCCTCACCGTGCGCCGCCGCCGCCCCATCCAGCCACTGCCGACACCCCCGCCGTACCAATGTCGTCCCACTCCTCCTCCTCTCTTGTGGTGAGTATTAGATACACTACATACACTCATGCAAAAGCCCTAACGCCATACATCGTTTTGTCCTTCAAGATTGAAACCTCCTTTTTGTTTTCTTTATAAATTTTGGATTCAAGATTCAAATCACTGATTTTTGTTGTGGGTTTACAAATTTCCATATTTGAATTTCTTGGGGGTGACGTTTCAAAACACTTCTTTGAGGAACCGCATCAAGGTGAGTGCATAGCTGTGTTTTACAATTCTCTCATTGAAATTTTATATTTTTCTCAACTTGGATGGCTTGGGAGGGGGAACATATAGTTGCTAGGATGTATATTTAGAGTCATGTGGGTCGTATTGTAAAATTAGGGCTTAAAGATCACATCTTGGTGGGGAGAATCGAAAGAGCACGCCACTAATCTAGATCAGAATGTGGATGTGAATTTGAAAATTTACACCTATTGTTGTACTAGCCTAAAACTCATGAAATTTTTAGGGTGGATAGGACAGAATGTCCCCTACGCTATGCCTTTTGAATCAAGGAAATTGGATTTGAATTGGGCAAGTTATGGTCATTTTACTGGAAGTTGTCCAAGCAGGGGCTGCCAGGGACAGTTTTCACATTTTAGGGTTCTTGACTTATTAGATGCAGGAATTCGAGAAAGCGCAAAACATAAGGTTGTAGAGGAAGAACTGGCCTTTCTAGAAAGGGAAAATCGCTAAATTTTGACATCAGGATCTCGCGTTATGGTCTCTAGAAGTTGAGTCTGTTTTCTGACCTGCACTAGAAATTAAAGGGGTCACGAAATTAATTCCCTAAGATGTCCTAAAAATGATAGAAAAATTATTGTAAGCACGAAACTGGCTAAAAACACGCCTTGCATCGATTAAAGGCTGAGAATGAATTTCCTGGTCCAGGTGTGGATCAGTAGGCCTACGCTAGGGAAACCGAGCCCGTAAGTTATGGAAAGCCAGGTAACAATCATGCCTTAACCTTTACATGCTCTTTGATAGTAGCTATCCTGCTTGGATCAACCTTGATGGTTGCAAGGGAGCTTATGGAGCGGCTGTATTGTTTATGCTTATCTGTGAAACTGTGAGATGTGAAGGTCATGTAAGTTTGTTAATAATTATTTTGATCTACAATAATCGGAAAAGTAAGAGATGCTGTGAGCCCCTGTTAAACATGTTTTGGGTATGACGAGATGAGGGGGCTGATCCTCCAAGTGTTAGAAGACCTATTGTCTTCCCCAAGCAAAGCATGCTAGTAGGTCGGTAATGTCGTACTGGAAGCAGTAAGCATAGGCCAGGCTATCAGTAACCGTTAGTGGACGGTGGGCTATGAAAGAGTTGATCGGCTACAACTAGGCCGATTGCAGGCCAGGAGACCTACTGGAGTCGCTCGTCGACTGATTCCTATTGAGACTAAAAGGAGAAGAACTGAATTGAGAATAAAACTAGAGTGTAACTATTAAAACAATCCCCATCCTGTATTGTGTCCTCTGTTTTACTCAAATCGCTCACAAACGCTTTCAAATATTTAATTTACAGTTGAGGATGATTGTTATCGAGTTTCCACTCACTGTTTGAAAATGTTTTGTTTTTAGGTGATCATTCTGCATATAGGGATGGGAAGTGTGCTTCGTTGTGAGGCCGATGTGCATAGAATTTAAGTTTGGAGGACTGGACAGTAGTTTGGAAACCTTTGGAGCTTGTTGGAATGTTTGGGACCCTTTTATGGGTACTAACTTTGAGTTTGGTTTCTAATAAAATGTTTATCCTGTTAGCTTGGTATTTCCAGTAAGGAAATAAGGCGGTAACGCCCAGTGTGTCGCACCATTACTGCCTTTATCTTCCGGTGGTCCGTAACCCGGCTCTCTCTAGTGTGACTATCATCTCCCAATG
This sequence comes from Selenicereus undatus, assembly GCA_017589665.1. Taxonomy (NCBI): domain Eukaryota; kingdom Viridiplantae; phylum Streptophyta; class Magnoliopsida; order Caryophyllales; family Cactaceae; genus Selenicereus; species Selenicereus undatus. The sequence goes on from JACYFF010010365.1 coordinate 14,214,515, forward strand.
GTCAAGGCTTCATTAATCTCCTGCCAACATAGTGAGGTCCGGCACTTCCTTCCATACAATGCCTTATATGGAGCTATCCCAATACTGGAGTGGTAACTGTTGTAGTAAGAGAATTCGATCAACGCCAGTTGTTCGTCCCATGCCTTCTTGAAATCCAAGACACATGCTCGCAACATATCCTCTAGCGTTTAAATGCTCCCCTCGATATGCCCGTCCGTGGCCGGATGAAAAACAGTACTGAAACGGAGTAGTGTCCCAAACGCCTCCCACAGCTTCTGCTAGAAGCCCAACTGGAGCCTAGTGTCTCGATCGGACACAATGGAGTTGGGCACCCCATGAAGCCTAACAATCTCTGATAAGGCCGCAAGCGCACAATGGCGTTGTAGCAAATCAAGGTCGATCCCACAGAGACTAGGTGAAACTACTGGGCTATATTCCCTCAAGATATGCTAAGTTAATCAAATTTTGAGATTGATAAAAATACAAAGATAAGGAAACGACTATCATTAATTCATGTCTAGGAATTTGTAGTTATGAAAGAGTATTGGATCAAAACAACAATCATGTGCTTTTCTCTAATCGATTAATCTCACGGAATTGTAATCTATCCATAAATTTGATCTATTCTTTCGAAATCAATCAAATTTGCCTAAACTAAGCAAAGTTGTTTTCTCGAACTAATTTACCTTAATTCAAGTTTAATATCTTCGATTACTTACTAACCCTCCTAACATGCAAATCTTTCTTTCAAGATGACTCCATGTTAGGTTTAACCAAGCAGTCCAACAACCAAATGTCACCTTTCAGTTTTTCACCCGATTGTTTCAAGTAAGCAAGAAAATTTTGGCCAAAAAGCCACTCACAACAATACAATTACTTGATGTAACGAAATCAAACCAATTATGAAGATAAACACAATTATACAAATTTAAAATATGATCTAACTATACTTTCATAAACTACTAAATCCGTAAACAAAAAGTAAACTACTCACGCATGATTAAATTAAACATCTAACTACTCTAAAATGATAAATCTAAAGAGGAAAGAGAAGAGAAGAAAGAAGAATTGCTCAGCCAAAAAATCGCACTTGAATCTGTCGATCGCAAACCCTGGATGGAATCCTTGCAAGTCTTCACTTCAACTCTATTTCTCTCTCCCCCTAATCTAATCTAAACTAATCTACTTGAAGAGAGAAAAGGAGAATGAGAAGAGATGATGGGGTGTGGATATTTAAATGAGGGTGAGAAGCACCCCTTTTTATAGGGAAATTCAAGGAAGACGAACAGCCACGCGTAATAATGGAATAATAACCACTAGCAAGTCGAAGAGCTTGCGAGAAAACAAAAAGCCTCGTGGGAAATGAAGACACAATGGACCGCGGCATCCACCATGGAGCGACCGTGGTGTCCACTGCCTCGGTATTATTCTGTTAGTCTTTCTTTCCACGGGCATGGCAACTCAGAGGCATCCGTGATGAGTCAAAATATACTCATTTAGGGTTAAAGCAAGGGCAAAAAGGTCCAAAATCCTGCAAAATACAGGAAAAAATTATACCATAGCGTAAAATGGGAAAAGGAGTTTAAACTATAACATAAAGCACATAATTTTTCCTAAAAATGCAGCAAAAATGACCATAAAACGATGTATACATTAAGCACTTATCAATCTCCTCGAGATATGCCCAAGCCAGTTTATCTAAGGTTCAGGTACTCCTCATGGCTATAAAGTCTGTCGTCTTGGTGAGTCGACCCAGAATGACCCATATTGCATTATTCTTCCTCTGGGTTAGGGGTAGGCCCATCACGAAGTCCATGGACACCAAAGCCTAGTTCCACACGGGGATGTCCAATGGCTGCAACAATCCTATCGGTCGTTGGTGTTTTATCTTTACTTGTTGGCAGGTCAAACATTCAGCCACATACTCAGTTACCTCCTGCTTCATGTTGCTCCACCAAAACATTTGCTTCAAGTCCTTATACAACTTGTTCCCCCCCTAGGTGCACCGAATGCAGGGTGTTGTCGTCCAGTATTTTCCTCTTCAGTGCTTCCACTACTGGGACACACACTCGATTGTGGAACCTTATGGTACCATCCTCATGGATCACAAACCTAGGTGCCTTTCCCACTAGTATTTCCTCTCTAATCTGTTCCAGTTGTGGGTCCGTAGCCTGCGCTATGCGGATTTCCTCTATGAGGGTTGGTTGGGCCTTCATTGTATAGAGAGTAGATTTGGCACTAGGGGTAATTACATTAAGCTCCATCCTTCAGAGACTTTAGTGCTAGGTATGGTTGGCAACTCAGTGCGTTAGCTACTACGTTCGCCTTTCCTGGATGGTACTGGCAGTTTATGTCATAGTCCTTCAAAAATTCCAACCACCTCGTCTACCCTAGGTTAAGGTCCTTTTGTGTGAAGATGTACTTTAGGCTCTGGTGGTCAGTGAAAACATCACACTGTGCCCCAAACAGTTAGTGCCTCTAGATTTTCAACGCAAACACCATTGTTGCCAATTCTAGATCGTGGGTTGGGTAGTTACGTTCGTGCATCTTCAATTGGCGGGAGGCGTAAGCTATTACCTTTCCCCCTTGCATCAACACACAGCCTAACCCGCTTCTTGATGCATCGCTATACACTATAAAGTGTCCCCCTTTTCTAGCTATGGCTAACACTAGTGCACTGGTTAGTCTCTTATTAAGCTCCTGGAAGGCATCCTCGCACTTATCCATCCACTCGAACCTTATAGTCTTCTTGGTTAAATTGGTGAGCAGGGCAGCCACTCGAGAGAAATTTTGGACAAACCTTCTATAGCACCCGGCTAGCCCGAGAAAGTTTCTCTCTTCAGTCGCATTCTTTGGTCGAGGCCACTGCGTTACTACCTCTATATTCTGGGGGTCCACTGAAATTCCTTCCTTAGACACCGCATGCCCCAAAAAGGCTACCTTCTCTAGCGAGAAGTCACATTTAGTTAGCTTAGCATACAATTCATTTCTCCTTAACACTTCTAGTACTTTCCTCAGATGGTCTGCATGTTCCTCTGATGTGCTCAAATAAATCAGTATGTCATCTATGAACACTACCATAAAACTGTCTAGGTAGGGCTTGAAGATGTAACGAACAACCATTTTCCTTTAAATCTTAGGCTAGGGCTAGGAGTGTTAGCATTTTTCTTTAAATCTTGGGACAAAACGGACAGAGTTTTCCCTAAAAACTGACCATTTTCCAGACTTAAGGCCTTACATTAATAAAGAACTAACCAACTCACTGGCCACCTGGCGAAGTTCACAGCTCTATGGGTCACCCGCCCGGAGCACAACAACCAATGTAGTTCAATGCTAAAATAAATGAACAATGAAAGTACAACTTTGCGGACCACACATCTTGAGTACTGGGGTTTACATCCCAACTATAAACTGCCTTAGCTAAGTCATACTCGGCAACTTAGATGGTTAGCTCACATGGCCATACAGAGCAACTCTAGATTATATGCAATACATGCACAGAAAGACTTAAATTACATAGAAATGAACTGTTACATCATAAAACTACTTCACAGCTCACATACAAGCTTATAGCTTCACTCCTAGGACAGCAATGACTCTATCTCGACTTACGTGGGCTGACTTTTACCTGTTATTTTAGAAACCTGGGAAGGGAATAATAATATATTGGAATGAGCAACTACCGCTCAGTGGATAACTCCTTCTAAAGTAATACTTTAAATGCAATAATAACTTACAGCAGTTGTTCGTAATTGCTTCTCTTTGAAGAACTCACATATTCGTACAGTATATTCCAACCACAATGCAAGAGAAATAGTATTTGCACCAACAGCTTAAACTTGAGAATCGCAATACGCAATTGACTTACCATAAGAATTTCGTTTGAACTCATAGACTCAATGAAAATGAAGGGGCTAAACCCATAAACACCACCTGCTGGGATTTCTGTTACGAAAGCTTATATGTTACCGATCAATCGCTAAAACTGTACACGGAATGCTCAGTACAACATTAAGGCTTATTTCAGTTCAAATAATTTATGCCGTACATAATCATTAAAATTCATTGAAGGTGCTGTCAAGTAACAGGCTATATGATCTTAGATTGCGGAGAGTCTACCCCGTAGTTTTCTTTTGACTGCTATGGCTTAGTGCTGGTAGTGGTTTTTTCGTATGTTGCGTTTATATGCAGGTTGCACTGTCTTCTGAGAAGAGTTCTGGTATGCCTATAGCTGGGTGTCCAGGTATATTACCTTCCTCCTTTATGTTGCCCTTATATTTCATAACTTCAGCAACTGATCTTTTATTTATCTCAGTCATCCCTCGCTATGGAATCTTTCTTCTATCAAATGTTTTCCCATGAAATGTTTTCGCAAAATCTTTCTTCTATAAAATATTTTCACAAACCTTTTTGTGGGTCTCTTGGAATCAGCCTCTCTACGGGTAGAAATGCTAGTAGAGGTAAGGTTGTCTACAACTGGATCTCCCCAGATCCCGCGAAAGCGGGACCCACACTGGAAGTAGTTGTTGTTGTTGTTGAACTTAGCAATTACACTAAAACAATTGTGAGGATTAGGAATAATGTTTGTTAATCAAGTCGCTTAATAAAAATTATGCTAATCTACTAACATATGTTTTTTTTTATTTAGGGAAGCATGGGCTATCAAACATAAGGTAAGGCTTGGCCATTCCCATCCATACACCTATTCTACTACTCCTCATGCCCTATTGCTTTTTCCCATTTGGACAAGCAAGGACATGCTCTAACCAAAAAAAAAAAAAAGAATGATGATGAGGGGAAGAAGTGGCCGGCTAGTGCTAGTCAAAGAGGGGGGTAAGAGTTAATTTTTGGTTGCTTTCATACTCTTCTTCATCTTTTCTCTAGCATTTTCTCACTTTACCAAGCAAGAAAAATTAGAGAGAGAAAGAAGAGAGTTCTTATTGGTAATTTTACTCAACCAACTTGCTTTGGAATTGTCGTAAAGATCAAGGGGCTAAAAGGAGATTAAGAAGCTACTTTAAGGTGTGGGTTCTCTTAATCCCTTATAAAAAAAAATTAGTTTTAAAGTTAAAATGTTTTATTATGATGCATGATTATGTTATTGATTTACAAGAGTTAGAATATCTCTTTACATGTTTAGTTCATTTTAAGAGTGATATTTTTAAGTTATGTATGCCATGTCTTGCTAAGATATATATCATGATTGTTGAGATATATTCTTTAAAGTTGCTTTCCAAAGTTATCTTGTATAAATGATTATATTAGTAAATATTTTAGTTAATGGTTGTGAAAAGTAGACTTGGCATAATGTTATGAATGATGAATTAGAATGATAAAGTTACTTATTTTTCTTACTAGACATGTCGATTATGATTTTACAATGTTAAAAAAAAAGTACATGAAATATTGTTGAGTTATATGTTATGGTATGATTTTTGTAATGGATTCTTGTGTGGGTTGTGCTATTAAGAGATATTTTAAAAGTTGATTGAGTTAGTGAGGTTTGACATGGTTATCTTTTTGAATGAGTTAAATGGTTAAAGTACACTCTTGAAAATTTGTTAAATATGTGTAAAGGAAATTATAGTTAACATTGCAAAAAAAATTGTGTATGTGCTCTTGATGTGGTGGTGTCATAATATTATGCTTGAAAAAAAAAATGAGAATAGAGTCCCCAAGCTTTTTTTTAAAAAAAATGAAAAATTGTTAGTAGTTAAATAATGGGTTATTATTTGATTGTGTGAGACAGAAAAAAAAAATTAAAATACACATAGTCGAAGCATAATAATAACGACATCCTTGCACGCGCCCCCCCCAAAAGGGGGAAAACAAAAGAGACTATGAAGCCGGGTTGGCACACTTGAACAAGTAGTATTTTATCTAATAATTGGTGTGCCCTCAAAGTAATTTTTAGCATGTTGTTCACAAAAAAAAAGGGGAGGTCGTAGTTGAAAGATTATTTTTATGGATCCCAAGTATCCTTTTAATTGGGTTGAGAAAATTAGTGAATGAAAATTATTAAGATTTGTTCATAGCATCGTACGAAATTACCTTAGTTTGATATCAAAGAGCGTATGCACTTTTAGGTTGCAAAGCCACTAAGTTTGATTTTTGGGTGTCGTACTTGAGTAAACTAGCATCTAAAGGGACGAGGCATTATGTATGCCCAAAGTGGGGATTTATCGGCAGATTCCGACTAAAGTCTAAATTTCCACCTAGCGGCAGATTCCGCAATGGCAGATTCCACAGAATGGCCGTTTCCACGCAGGAAGGTGGCACTGTTTTACCCTGACGAGGGCATAAATTTCCCCATCACTTAGACGTTAGTCCTCCCGGGTAAGCAATATGTTGGTTAAGGTCATTTCCAATCTCACTTTCACTTGTACGAGAATTGACTTTAATGAATAGTGGGTACTTAACAAGTTTATAGTCCGGAAGAAGTTTGGATTGTGAGAAAGAGTTTACTCATGTCAAAAATGCGAGCATGTCCCTTCTTTTAGCTTCTGAGGCCTAATTATGTTGTTCATCAGGTTTTCAATAATGCATTATTTGCCCTCAGGAAAGAAAAGTTTGTGATGATTTGAAAAGATTTATGTATATGCGATAATTTTGCTGTTAATACTACTATTGGTACTATGACTTGTTGTGCGCGAAAACTATTTTGGTTTGGGGGGCGAGAACTCCCACTGAGTTGAGGTTGCCCACCCCCTTCCAAAATTTTCCCTTTCAGATTCACAGCAAGATTAAGGTAGGTGGCAAGATGTGTCTTTTGAATGTCGATGCTTGGATTTGAAGATGTACCTTTTGTAACTTGCATGTATTGCCTTTATGTATTTGGAATGTAATGTGACACTAGTAAAACGTAACATTTTGGTGCATATAGTAGGTACTCTAAATCGGCCTCGGTGGCCTTCCACCAAGATTTATATATTTTGTTATATTGTTAGTGATGAGGGTTTTGATGACCCCATTGTGGTATAAGATTGTGAGGGTCCAAGGTTTAATTTTTCTGCACTTCATAGACAGGGCATAAAGCTCTTTATTTTTTTTTAAAAAAAATATTCTACTATTAAAGAAGAAATGTCGTAGAATTAGCCTTAAAAGTCCTTTCAAAGGACTTGGCGATGTAATGCTCTTACCATGGGGCTGGGGCGTTACAACAATCCTCATGCCCAATGCGATGCAATCACTAAACTGATGATTTCACTACACCCTACAGTAACATGTCATATGCAGGAGTAAATACCCTCGCTAAAACATTGAACGATAACCACACAGTGAAACATATAACTATGTCATGTGATTAGTAAACTAATGATGTAACAATATGGCCTTTAAATTTTACATGCTTGTTTATTAAAGTGTAATGTTTTATAAACCATCATACGAACTGGGAGTCTCCTTTGACCTTGTTTCTCTATGTAACACCCCGAGTGTGGCTTAAAAAGGATCGAAGTGACTACCTATATCACCAAAGGTGAACCTTTCTTTTCGGGATGCCCACTGTTAAAAACTCCATAGTTAAGCGTGCTTGCTGGGGAGCAATCTTGGGATGGGTGACCTTCTGGGAAGTTTTTCAGGCTGCGTGCGAGCAAGGACGAAGCACACCGGAAAGACCAGTGGTGATTTGTGGGGCCAGTCAACGATCCTTGAATCCGTTATTGGTAAGACCCGCGACCGAGAGGGATCAGGGCATTACAGATGATATAAGAGCCGACCCGCGACCGTGAGCTACGCCAGTGGATGGAGAGCCCATGGGCAGTCAACTAGCGGGGCAAAGATACTGGTGTGAACCGCTGGTCAAGAGGAATCGTAAGTCAGTCGGTTATTAAAGCACAACGAGGACGTCGTGCGCTTCAAGTGGGGTGATTGTAACACCCCGAGTGTGGCTTAAAAAGGATCGAAGTGACTACCTATATCACCAAAGGTGCACCTTTCTTTTCGGGAAGTCCATTGTTAAAAACTCCACAGTTAAGCGTGCTTGAATTTTCTACTGCCCGTTTGACTTTGACTCTACTGCCCGTTGGCAGAACTATAGGATTTATGGACCTTGAATTTTCTACCTATTGATAGAACTATAAAACATTGGACTTGAGTCTCCTGCCTACCGGCAGAACTATGGAACATTGAACTTTGAATCATCTGCTTGCTGGTAGAGCTATGAACATTGAACTTTGAAGCTTTTTCCTATTGACAGAACAATGAACAAACCTTGAAATCTTTGCCTACTGGCAGAGCAATTAACACTAAACTTTGAATTCTCTGCCTACCGGCAGAACAATGAAACAATAAAGTCTCATGTAACTTCGATGAAGGGTACTAGGTTGCCTAAACTGAGCATAACAAATGATACGATGTAACCGAACGCTCATTACTTAAGTCCTTTTTAAAAGGACTCATAGACCTATTGACTGGTCACCTATTGACTGGTCACCTGCCTCATTTGGTTGAGCAGTCCGATGACTTAGGATTATTTTGTTACCAATGACTTGTCAATTAAAACAGGCAACCGATAAACATTTAGAAACGCTTTAAAAAAAACGTGCGAATAAGCATTCGCGAACCTTTAAGGATCTCTAAAACTTGAAATCAATGTCATCTCACACATTCATCAATTCAGGGGAAAAAGGTTTCACATAGCACGTATGATCACGTCATCAAACCATATCACCAACCGATTCCCCAAAGTCATAGCGCAATCCACATGATTACAATTAATTTCAAACATTGCTTTGATATACACACACACACACACACACACACACACACACACACACACATATATATATATATATATATATATATATATATATATATATATATAATCATAATTTCGGAGGCAACATTAGTGGTGATATCAATGCCCTTAATGGTTACTCGCATAAAGGCTTTACTAGCCTTATTGGTCAATCCTTAACTCATACACCATGATTACACATAAGCACAACTTGCCAAACCACCATATATACTTACGAATTGCTACTAAACGTCCTGTTTTACATCTGATCCATACACTGAAGCTTAGTTCATCAACTGATGCATAAATGTTTGCAATCGAAACATGCAACTAATGAAACACTTAAAAATGCCTTGGGCTGATGTCAATCAGTATTCACAATCATTTATAGGGTTTCGAAAGTTTAGAAACCACCATATCACCCACTTCCATTGATTAGGGAGTGGGAGATTCATATAGCACGTTAATTCACTATATAAAAGCAATTTTCTACACTCACTTCGCAATCCACACGATTGCGGTACACCTAAACAATCTAATTACCAACTGAGTCCAGTATCACAATAATTCAATCGTTTAATTCACAATTAGCATCTATATCATTTCTATGCAATCACTACAAACAACGGATATATATATATATATATATATATATATATATATATATATATAATCGATAAATTTTTGTTCAATACGAACTATATATATGGATATTAGGTATCGTTCAATTTACTCTACAATTTCCTGAAATGACTGATAATCAGTTCAAATTCAACCTGAACGAACTATAATCAATAAACTTTCATTGAAATTAACAATAAATAGGAGGAAGAGGAAACCCACCTCGAATCCAAGCTAAAGGACCCGTTTTAGGGTCTGATTTGGGCTGGCTTAGTGTGGGCTCGATTCATCCCTTTTTGCTCCCTATCCGTTAGCCACCTCCTTTCTGCTGAACCGCCGCCGGCGGTGAACCTTGGAGGAGTCGCCAAGACACACGCGGTGAACTTCCCCCCCTCACCACGTCGTTTGCCTATCCCTCTCTGGCTCTGGATTGGGGGTCGATCGAGGTGTGGGACGGTCGGGCGTGCGTCGGTCGCCAGTAGGCCCACCTCCCTTCCCTCTCTCTCTCTCTCGACATGTGTGTGTGGGTCGCGGGGCTGGGGGTCGAGGAGGGCCCCCCCTTTCACGATCTACTTCCCACAAGAAAGAAGGGGCTTCGACCCCTTTTTTTCCATTTATTTTTTTTGTTTTTATTAAGCCACTGATACAACACCAACCCGCTGTACCGTACATCCAATTCCCGACCTCCTGACCTCCATTCTTAAATCGTAACCATTAATATAATCATCGGCCAGTTTATTCGCCTTTTGATTATACTAAGGCTCGATTCAATAAATTGCAGGATTATTCCTAGAGTTCGACATTCTAATCGTATTTGGGAATCTGCTCAATGTGGCACCCAATAATAGTCCTTAATGACAATAAAACTAATAATAATGATAATAATAATATTCTTTTCAATAAAATCAGCACTTAAGCAGGCACATCAATATCATTTCAATTTATTGAAATAACCACATATGATTTTATAATAATATAAAATAGCACAATTGGCTTAACGAAGGGGATAAAAATCCTGGGTGTTACAGAAGACCCAGTTCATGAGGTCCATAAATGCAGCTGGAGCATTGGTGAGTCCAAAAGGCATTACCACGAACTTGTAATGGCCATATCGGGTGCGGAATGCTGTCTTGGGTATGTCCTCCTCCTTAATACGAAGTTGGTAGTAACCAGACTGCATATCAATCTTGAAGAAGGTTCTTGGTCCTCTTAATTGGTCGAAAAGGTCATCTATACGGGGTAGTGGGTATCGATCTTTCATGGTTATCTTATGAAGTTCTTTGTAGTCGATGCATAATCTTAGGGTCCCGTCCTTCTTCTTCACAAAAAGTACCGGGGCTCCCCATGGTGACGTGCTAGGAAGAATGTGGCCCTTCTCTAGCAATTCCTTCAATCGGGTCTTTAACTCCTTAAGTTCCGTCGGGGCCATTCTATACGGTGCCCTAGAGATGGGGGTCTGGGCACTAGGTCTATGCAAAATTCCACCTCCCTAGGCGGTGGCATGCCTGGGATTTCTTCCGGGAACACATCGGGAAACTCTTGAACCACCGGGATGTCTTTCAGGGAGATCCTTGGTGTTTTAGTTCCCACCATATTGTATAGGTATCCCTCACAACCTCTCTTTAGTAATCTCCCGGCTCTAAGTGCTGAGATAAGTTTCACTCTATCCTCCATGGGGTTTCCCTTATGAACCACCCTTTCCCCGTCTAGTCCTCTCAAGGATATCTTCTGTTTAAGGCATTCTATGTGGGCCTGGTACTTAGATAGCCATTCCATACCCAAAATTTTATCAAACTCAGTCAGATCAAACCTAAACAAGTCTGCCATGAATTCATGGCCATAAGTTTGGATTGGGCAATCAATATATAATTGTCTACAGCTTACCGCCTTCCCATAAGGAAGGGCTATGTTTAGTAGGGTTAGCTCGATCACCAGGACTCACCCTAGAATTCTCACAAATTGAGTAAAAATAAATGAATGCATGTCACCAGAATCAAATAAAGCTTCTACAAGATGAGTTTTTATGGAAAGTTACCAGTCACCAAGTTTGGATTGTTCTTCACCTCTTCCCACTTCATCACATACACTCCGATGCCTGGGGCTCGAGGTGGTGGGTCAGGTGGCCTAGCTTGGCTCTGCTGAGGTATCCTCCCCTTGTTGCCTGGGTTTCCTGGTTGACCGCCCCTATTCTGCATGGGTGGCTGCTTCTGCGGTCCTGCAGATCGTTGCTGAAGAGGGGGCGGAGGAAGTGGGCAGTCTTTCGCTTGATGTTGCGGGCTACCACAACAGAAACATCGCTTTACCGAGCGACACTCACGCTTATAGTATCCTAGTTTTCCGCAGGCGTTGCATATCACTGTAGGTCAAACACCAGGGTGTTGTCCATTAGAAGGGTAGGGGTTGTTGGAGGGACCGCTCCTTGGCCTCTTGTACGGATTCTGGGTGTGCTAATTCCCTCGCTGATCCACCCTCCTCTTCACCCCACGCTGCTAATTGTAGAACTCACTTCTTTCCTTCATGGCTGTCTCCGCGTTGACGACGATATCATACATGTCCTCGTATGAATTGTAGTGCCGCATTGACATTCACTCCTTGAGGCTGGGATTCAGTCCGACCTCAAAGCGGTTCATCATCAGCTTCTCGTTTGCCACATATGCAGGTGCAAACCGCGATAGCTCCATAAAATTTGAAGCGTAATCTAGTACGCTCATCCTCTCTTGTTACAAACAGATGGACTCGTCCTCCTTGGCATTCTGCAGGGACACTGGGTATAATCGATTCTTCAATAAGTCCTTGAATTTCTTCCAGCCAAACCCCGACTCATACTGCCTGTCTCTCACCGTGGCCTACCAATAGTCTGCCTCATCCTTCAGATAGAATCCGACAAGCCCTACGCTCCACTCTGCAGGGCATTATAAGGCATTGAACAACTTCTCCATTCCCCCTATCCAATCTTCAAATGCCTTAGAGTTAGGGGCGCTCGTGTACACAGGTGGATTGAGGCTTGTGAGCCTCTTGAACATCTGAGCGTTGTCTTCAATAGGCCTCTTCTCCCTAACCTCGGCGATATGTTAGACGTGCTCGTTCTGACGTTGGGTCTGCTCGTCTTGCTTCTGTAGCAGCTCAAGAATCAGTAGGTTGGTGAGTTCTCCCCCAGCCGAGGAGTTGGTCTCACCTTCCTGACTTATGTTTCTCCTTCCGTTCCTAGGTCGAAAAGCCTCCAATCTTTCCCCTAAACCTGCCATCGGAATTCCAATTCCCTTCGTGCCCTTTTATCGGGCTGAGGTCCGGTGCAGGATTCGTTGTTAGTCCTCGACCCGCTACCGTGAGTAGGTCTAGTGGATAGAGAGCCCATGGGCAGTCACCTAGCGGGGCAAAAATACTGGATGTGGACCGCTGGTCAAGAGGACTCGTAAGTCAGTCGGTTAGTGAGGCACAACGAGGACGTTGTGCGCTTCAAACAGGGGTGATTGTAACGCTCCGAGTATGGCTTAAAAGGATCAAAGTGACTACTTATATCACCAAAAGTGCACATTTCTTTTAGGGAAGCCCACTCTTAAGAACTCCACAGCTAAGCATGCTTGTTGGGGACCAATCTTGGGATGAGTAACCTCCTGGGAAGTTTCTCAGGCAGTGTGTGAACGAGGAAGAAGCATGCCGAAAAGACTTGTGGTGATTTGTGGGGCGAGTTAACGATCCTTGAAGTCGTTATTGGTAACTGCTTACGATTGGGAGAGGGGTCGGGGCATTACAAATGAAGCAACAAACCAGTTATTTTTGGCTTAACAATCATCATAAATGGATGTTAGATTCCAAAATTGCCAACATGTGGAAGATCGTATGGGTTTTGAACATACTAGCCTGGTAAAAATTATTGATGTGGAAGACGTTTCACAATGCCTTATCCCTAGGTAGTAGTAGAAGAGTGAGACAAATAGGCCAAGATTATCCTGCCTGCTCTACCGCAACCAGGAAGAGTCAGTTCAACATCTATTTTGTGATTGCTGGATATCCAAGCTTATTTGATGGGCTTGTCCTTTAGGAATTAACATTGCAGCTAATCCAGACATCCTTTGGACCTATTGGATTTGTTATTGGATACTGCTACTAAATAGTAAAGAGCGCACCCACAAACAAGGTGTGATTTTTTTGCTGTTGTGTTGTGGAGCATCTGGATCTGCTGTAAGCAAACCTTGTTTAGAGAGATCAAGCCCACACCCTCTTTATCCAGAGAAGTGATAAGGGTGACATAGATTAGCACGATTCTCTAGGCCAACAGAGCTAAACCCCCCACTATCATCCTACAAATAGAGGGATCGTGGAAATCACTGGGACATCGGGGTGGTAATGAGTTGTGGGTTTACATAATAAGTTAACCCTAATGATGTGTCAGGAGATATTACTTTGTCACTTAGCTATATTGGCAGAAGCAACAGTACTAGAAAAGTCGCTTTGGCTTGTAGTGCAGAAGCAAGGACTTAGTTGGAGATTTGGACTAATAAATTTATATTAGTTCGCTTCATGGATGGCAAGGACAATGTTTCAGTTGGCGTTTCGGTTCTAGTGGATCACTATTTTACATTTAAAGACTCATTTCATTATTGAGTTATTAAGAAAAGTAGTAGGAAAGAGGTGAATGAGGCTCATTGCTTGGCTATCCAAGTAAGTCGTATAAATTTATAATGTCTTTCTTTTTCTATATTACCTAAAATAACCACACCCAAAAAAAACCCCATGTTCGATATTACATATTTGAGTTTTTTTTTTTAAAAAAAAAACTAAAAAAACATGTTGCGTTGAGTTGAGCACTTGAGCCACAAAGCCATTATTAATTTCTAGTCAAGCGAGTCAGCCTTCGCTTCCGGTCAGGACTGGGTCGACTCAGTTAGCCGAGCCAAACTCGAACGAAAGCTTAGTCCCACCTACGCATCCCTCTCTCTTTCTTTCTCCTCCTCGGCGGCGTAAAAACCACAGACAGAGCAAGCCTTCTTTCAGACACTCTCTTGCTGCACGCCACTTCTCGGCTCCGATCTGGCGGCTCAGATCCGGCGCCATGCTTCCTCTGGCTTGCTCTCATTTTCTCTCTCCTCTCCATTGAAGAAGAAGAAGAAGAAGAATGAAGCTTCTACTGCTTCTAATGGCGCCCTCGGTATAAACTATGACCTCCTTTTCTCTTTTCATTTTAGAATTGGAGTGCAAGTTTGTTTATTGAAGATGATGGTACTGCTGATTTTCTCTGTTTGTTGTTTTGAGGAATTTGGGGAGCTTTTAGCTTAATCCTTGTCTCAATCTTGCTTATCCAGTTTTGGAAATTATTATGATGATCTTAGACGAGGATGACTGTTGAAATTTCTTCTAATCTGGCCTCTTTCTTGGTTGGTTTTGCTTGATTGATTAGATTTGATCCAAGGGAGCTCCCTGGTGATTATTAGTAGTAGATTGCTAGATGAATTTTGATCACTTCGCTTTTGCTGATGTGCATCTGATATGTGTGAAATTCAATTAGTTAAGCACCAAAGAGGGGGAAAAATGGAACGAAATTCTTATATGTATGAAATGATCATGGACCATATCGAATTAGGTGTTATATATCGTGTACTTGATTGAGAGTGTTGATTTGGCAATGCTAGATGCATATGACCAAGGTTTCTTCATTGATGGGGACGGAAGAGGGTTTCTTTTTTTCTTTATTTTGTTTTTTTTTGGGGGGGGGGGGCCCCCGGGTGAGGATATCCCTTTTTAAAAAGAAATTTGCAGGTGTCTGGTGAATAGCATTTTGGAGAGTTTTTTTTTAGATAAAAAAGAGCTTTTTGGATCAAAATTAGTTGTTTGACCTAGTTAAAAGGCAAATTTATATGTTTGGTACAAGAACTCTTCGGAAGAGTTTTTTGAGTCCAAAAAGCTAACTTGAAAATGCTAATTTTATGAGTTTTTTGGAAGAGAGTTTTTGAGAAACAGCTTTTTATCGCAAAACTTTGTCAGAAACAGCTAATTTTACCAAACAACTTTTATACAAACAACTAATTCAAACAATTAACACAAACAACTAATTCAAACAGTTAACAACTAATAGCTAATAGTTATTTGATAAACAGGGCCTTTGAATGTGCCTGGAAAGTATTTATCTCGTCTATGTGAGAATAAGGTTGGGGATTCGATAATGCAAAGATGTGATCGGGTGGATACTATTAAGATTTGTGCAAATTCCGGCCTATTAGGAAAATGGCTTCATTTACTCTTCAAAGGTTTAACCGTTCATGGAGGAAATTTATTTTCTTTACAATAATTTTTCCCCTGGGGGGCCCCCTCGTGCAGGCGCTTTTTTTTGGGTGTGTGTGTGTTTTGGGGGCGGGGGGGGGGGGAAATTCTTTGGACCCCTATTTTTGAAGCCATTGAGAAATTACTGAAACCCCAAAAAGAGGAGGGGGGGGGGGAGGAGAGATTTTTACGGGAACATTTTAGTTTAGTCTTGTTTAATGCACTGGTAAAACAATCGTTTAATTAGGACCTTTTCAATCACGTAAAGGTGGACCAGAGGAGCTTACTGTCTCCCCGACCTCCCCTTGACTTGGTCAGTAAAAATCAATGTGTTTGAAAGGGTGTCCCTTTAGCAAAAGGAGCTTTGATTTGGACCTTTGCTGTTGCATGAGAATTTTATCATGATCTTGTGCCAGATGTCACTGGTTTGATCCTTTCCTTTTGACCGCTATGTTTATGCTCATAACTTATTGTATCTCAAGGAAATTTAAACAATCTCCACTTTGTCACAATGCTACTTTATTAGGCTGTTAAAAAATGCCTGGGATATGGATTTTATCTTACTTTGGCCAATGAACTCCTTAAACATTGAGTTTCTTAAACTATCAGTGCTCGATTTATGGATTTCATCATACATACCATTTCTACTGGTGCTCTAGTAAAAAATCTGAATGTTTTTTTTCGTGATGCAGGAGTTTTCTAGCCCTAAGCACCACCCAATTTGTGTCCCCTTGAGCAGGGTGTGGTATTGAGAAACTAATAAGAACAAAAATGCCCTGCTTGAAGGGTTGGTTTGCCTTCTAATGATATGTTGGGAGTGAGATGTGACTGCTTGTTGGGATGGTACTATTCCTGTTAGAAGCTTAAAAGCTCACATTTTTCCACTGTCAAGCTCTTTCTTAACATTCAAAAAAGCTCTTTTTCTGGTTCAATTTTCAATCTCAGCTCAGGATCGAGCCATGCTATAAAACCAGCCCTACAAATTTTGGAAATGACAGTGTTGAGATACGTGGTTTCAAGCAGACACTAGATGGGTCTTTTGGGTTCAAATTGGAATTGTAATACACATTCTTGGTCATATGTTATTAGACATATAATATGGGAACCTCTTCTGGTTAGGGATACTGCTTTTGCAAATGTTTTGCATGTCACCCGTGGAATTGTTCTATTTATTGGACTGACCTAAGTTCATTTCCTACCCTTATAGAACCAGTGATCAGCAGTCTTTCAAACTACCTGCCTAATTTAATGTATTGGGAATATTCCCTGCATTAACAAATCATAACTTATTTCAACAGAAAAAGGGCTCAAGTGGAAGAAAACCTTTGCTTGCTCAAATTCTAGTAATACTTCTGTTATCCCTTGCTTATCTTTACTTTAAAAAGCTTTCTGGCATTGCCTATTTGATTTTGTTCCTATTTTGACATAGTGGCAGCAAGATCTGATTTCTGAGCATGTACAGGGCATCACTGTTTACCGTGAAGGGAATCTGGATTTTAACTGTTAAAGGGTTTTTTGTTGTCTTGGATGTAAGTGGCATGCCAGTTTAACATAACCCATTTGATACCTTTGTACTTGAGAATTAACAAATTCGATTCCACCACAAACCAAACTATGCCTTACATAAAGTTGTTAGACACCTAAAAAGGAATTTCTTTTTAATTTGATCCATGGCCTAACATAAGAAGTCTAAGTCAAAATATGGCTTTCAAATTAAGTTCCGAATTAGTGGATGCTGCCAAAGGAAACGGCTATCAGATTTTTGCTGTGTGCTGAGGGTGTATGTCCAAGCAAAACGATTATCATGAAGGAAATAGTTCTATCCCCATGAGCCATGACCAAAGTTACTAGTGCCATTGTGATCCTAAGCATGAAGCCCAGAAAGATCAGCATTTATGCAATCTTATTGGTTACACCAACTAAGCCATGTTAGTTGAGAGACTGTTTCCAAAATACCTTTTTTTAGAAAAAAGGAAGAAAAACATACAAAAGTGATAAGTAGGTAGTAGTCAAAGTGTCAAACCTTTAAAAGTACTGGTACACATGATTGCAAATGGGCCAGATATACTATCCCTCTTGAAACAAATAGCACGCGGTGGTTTCCATGGAGGAATTTAGAGCTTCATGAAGACGCGCAGCAGTCACCGCTCCTGGCCTGCATTGATTGCCATGGACACAGGCTGCAGCATGACTTTAGTTGGTTGCGATGCTATTGGTGCTTTTCTCACTGTTTGCTATTGTAAGATTGCAAGTGATTTATCCTCTGGCATGATGGAAGGAAGAACTTCCTGAGGAGCACTTTTTGTGTAATAGCCAAAGATAATCTTACCAGAAGCAACAGTATGTCACTACCCTTGGATGGTTCAGGGACCAAGTGGTTCTTTGATTGAATTTTTTTTTAAAAAAAAATGTAATTGTTGCTCTGGTTTGTCATGAAACTGACTTCGTAAAAATGAAAAGCTCTATCCAAAGCATATATTATACTTTCTCAAATTTCAGGATAGTTGTCAGTGATTTGTGTAGAACATGTAAAATGCCATCAAGAGAGAAAGCGGGGTTGCATGCGTCAAGCATCTTTAGTTTATGAAGCGTGAACCAACATTCATTTTTCTCTTTGGTTTTTTGCATATTTGCAGATTTGCGGCTGATTTATCAACTTTTCTCCTTTATTATATTCTGCCTTATAGATGCATATACCAAAGAGAGAAGGATAGGGTAGGGAGAGATGGATGAAAAAGAAAACAATAGTCAACCACTGCTTCTGCTTAGAGAAAATAATTTCTAATATTCAATGGCTTATGCTTATTGTTTTCTGGTGTAGATGTAGATCCAAAATCAACAATGGACGTGGCAATTATTCCGAACATAGATCCTGTTGACACTGCATTGGGTTCTTCGGAGAAAGAACATGCTGTCCAAACAGAAAAACCAAGAAAGAAGACTATGACGTCAGCATATCTAAAGTATTTTGTTACTGCTCCAGATGGAAAGAGTCGAAAGTGCAAGTTCTGTGGACAGTCCTATTCTATTGCAACTGCTACTGGTAATTCCTTCTCTCCAATGTGTGCTTGGTTTTGAAGAAAAACAAAATGGAGCAATGTGGAAAAGGAAAGAGTTTAGGTTTTTCTTTTCCTTTGGTCATATAGTGAGAAAGAAAAGGAAAATATCTCTACAAACTATTTTACCTATCAGCATCTACTTATGGTATCAACTATGAAATATCAATGATGTTTTTGGTAGTGACTAGTGAGGAAAGTAGACTGTGGCTCTCTTTCTTGTCCATCTAATTTCCATTTAATTTCGTTACATCTGGAAACAAAGAAGGCTGTGCTTGTGTCACTTCTGACCTACACAACTAAGGCTGTCATTTTGAGAACAGCTTGAGACCTATGACCACTCCTCTGTGCACACATTTCTAATGTGGGTGTATTGTGAGGAAAGCCAGAGCTGCAAATAGGGCCTCGGTGATGTAGGCTGAAAATGTTGATAAGGCTTTGTAAGGCTTATGGTGCATGACCTGCATGAAAGCAAAGAAAGATAATGAAGGCTATTGCAAGCTGTCTCGAGAGAAAATCAAGGAGACCTGTGAAAGTGAAATCAGTTGAAGATTTGTTAGAGAAAGGATATCTCAAGTGCAGAATCTGCAACCATCCCGATTCATAACTTATTTTGAATCCTGAATCCTGATGTAAGATGCTCATGTTGAGAGTGCATTACTACCTGGTCCATTATCAAACTTGGTGATTAGAAGAGGTAATATAGGTGGCTGGAACATCACTCGGCTTAATAGCTGTAATAAGCATAAATCCTTTTGCAGGATACATCTGGTTTGTCTGATGGGCATGCTTAAAAATAAAATAATTATTCTGCTGGCTATATTCGTGTGTAATGGATTTGGTCATTTTATGAATCTAATGGATGTGCAAGATGTGGAATTTGGGTTATTTGGAGACCAGATTTTAATCATAGTGGAAATTTAGTCACATGGAGCAATTAACTTTTTTGTAAGGTACAATCGTTGCAATTTTTAACCTCTTTTTGTTCCACTTTCATGCATGGCTTCAATGTAGAAAGAACTTCATCACGGGAATATTTTAAACAGGTTGCTGCAACCATAGTCTATGTCGGATAATCCTTTGGGATCATGATAGCATTTCAAAAGTGGTGAAAGAGCGGGGGGTGTTCTATGATGAAGCTCAAGCATTTAGAAGCTGTGTTGCTTGTTGTCAACTTCAGGAATTGAAATGGGCAGGTTGCAAGCTTGCTAAAGACAATTATAATAGTCCCTTGTCAAAGATTGATCGGGTGCTGATAGGTTGATAGCTTTTTCCTTTTTTTTGAAGGGGTTTTGTTACGAGGTAGCTCTGGAGAAGAGGTGTCTTAAAAATTCTAGCATATGGATGGTATTTAACTAATTCATGCAGTTTGTAACTAAAATTTTCAAAATGTTCATTGTCTAGCATGGGATGCTGTAAGCTAGCGGTATGCTAAGGGAAATAGGCACTTTGGGTTGTCCAGAGGTCAAGATTGGGAAAAGGAACAATGCGGTTGTATCCTGTGGTGCAGCAATTAGATATGCTTACATGGGCTGAGAAACAGGACCATTTCAGATCAGAGCCATGGAAGAAGAGATTTTGATCAGTTTGGTTGGATATCAACTCAGGATGACAATTAATCGATTTAGGAACAAGAAATAGGTGCAAAAGGTAGAAATTGTCTGGAAAAATAATGGAAGAATGTAAGAGAGCTGGAGGAGAATGATATAGAAGTGATGCAAAGGTTTCCACTGTGTTTCATGGTAATAAAATGTCTTATCCGTTGACCAAGAGAGGGAGGGGTGAGGATACGCTGTTATCCCGGCCCCCTTTTTTGGGGGGGGGGGGGAGGTTCTGCAGGAGTTTTCATGACATTGCTTTACTTGTCTCACATGTTTTGTTCGCCCAAACATGGGAAACTTGCCCATTTTCTAACGATCCCCTTCTTTTCTCACTAATTCTTCAAATCAAATCAAACTCGACCCATATTTGAATCTGCCAATGCTCTTGATGTATGATTGCTTTCTGTAATTCAATAGTATAGCATTTGTATTGCTTCTCATAACGTCATGAGATGATTGTCTTGTATTGTCGGGATATTCCTTCATAGTGACAAAAGCATTATCATTCATACGTTCATTTGTTTTCTGTCTTTTTTGTTAATGAACAGGATGCTTTTCACCATTAAGAAAACCTTGCTGCTCTTGACCTTTGCTCTTAATAGTTCTGTATCTTTTAATTTTTGAAGGCAATTTGGGAAGACATCTTGGTAACCGTCATCCAGGCTATGATAAATCTGGAGAACTTGTCACAAGTACTGCTCCACAGCCCAGCCCTTCTGCTTTGAAAAAGCATCAACCTGAAGTTAAGACACCAAAATTGGATCTTGAGCACCTCAACTGGCTGATTGTTAAGTGGTTAACTTCATCTTCTCTTACACCAACAACCTTAGAGGAGACATGGCTGCTGAACTCCTTTACGTTTCTGAGCCCTTCCATTCAAATATGGTCTAGTGGGAAGTTTCAGGCTGTTCTATCTGAGGTTTTCAGGAGCATGCAGAAAGATATAAGGACAACTTTGGATCAAGTTTCCTCTAGGGTTGCAATTGCGCTTGAATTCTGGACTTCCTATGAGCAACTATCTTACATGAACATTACATGCAATTGGATAGATGACAACTGGACTTGCCAAAAGCTGCTTCTTGATGTTTGTCGTATACCTTATCCATGTGGAGGCACTGAGATTTATCATGCTTTGCTCAAGGTTCTCCAGATGTATAATATTGATCACAAAGTTCTCGCTTGCACACATGATAACAGCCAGAGTGCCATTCATGCATGCCATAAATTACAAGAGGATATGGATTGTCATAAGGTGGGGCCTTTCTGCTATGTGCCCTGTGCTGCTCAGACATTAAACATAATAATCGAAGAGGGTTTGAGAACCACAAAGCCCATAATCTCTAAAATCAGAGAGTTCATTATAGAGATGAATGCATCCTCTGCAATCATGGAGGATTTCATGCAGTTGACAACAGCCTATCAAGAAGGCACCTGGAAATTTCCCCTGGATGTTTCTGCTCGTTGGAATGGACATTACCAGATGCTGGACATTGTCCGTAAGGTAAGCACCTACTGCAAACTGGCAGAAGGATCAATTGGGTGCTTGCTTTGTTTGAATTTTGTGACAGAAAGGTGGCTAATAGTTCCAATTACTTCTGAATGACTTGACTTCTCTTGTGAAATTGACGAAATGACCAGATCGAAGAGTAGAATTATGAAGCATATTGTAAATGGAAAATAGGAATAAGTTGATATCTTTTGCTTGTTTCTGTGACTGGTCTAACTGGAAAACATTGTCAACAAATAACATGTGAGAGACAAAGGAGCTGAAGTATAATTTTCTTCTGTTTTTCAAACCAGGTAGATGTTAGTCAGCTAAGTGAAGATTGTTGTTTTCGACCTTTCAGAAACCAGAGGAGACAATGAGTGTTCCAGGTACACCCTGAATTGCAGTAACTGCTTGCCTCACTGTTACAACTTACAAATAAAACAAGCCAATAAGGATGATTGATGCTAAACCTGAACTAGATTGACCTTTGAATCCTTTCTGTGCTTGACTAATGACTAGCAGTGTATACTATCCCTATCCATATCCATACTCCAAAAGTCCCGACTTAAGCGTTCCATTTTGTGTTTGGGGTTTTTTTTTAAAGACGGGGGGGGGGGGATTTGATGTAGCAAACTTACCTGTGAATTGTAGACAGGCTGGTTCTGTCAGATTGCTTTCAGTATATTATGTGCACTCTGAATTATTTTATCTTGCTTGTGATAGCATGCAATCATAGCTCTTTTATAGTCATGATGTATATAAGATGTGAAAAAGTTGAGTACAAAATGGTCAGCAAAAGGAAGTTTAGGCATAGTTTTGTGTGGATAGATCGATTGCCCAAATTATTGACCGTCTTACTGTCTATGGTATTTTTGTTCCCAAAGAACCAGCCATTTTTCTCGCAACAATTTCCAATGCATCGTATTTAACAATAATAGCCTTGAGAAATTGCAAAACTAAAAACAGTTAATTTATTCAATGAGGGTACATAATCATGGCTTCCAAATAGCACCAGTAAAGTAAGTTCATGGATTGAAAATTAGTGGTCTTTATTCAGATGATATTTTAGTAATAATGCAGAGTTGGAAAATGGAAGTGTCTAGCTGAACTGCAGAAAGATTCAATCTTGGTTGCAAGAGATACTATGGACTTATTTATGTTTGTATTTTGGAAAAGATTCAATTTGTTCAGTTCTTTTGGTTGGTATCTTGAATTCTTGTTTGATTTTGTAGCCAAGCATATAACTTGAATCTCCACAGCTATTGATGAAATGATTTTGTATTGTTTAGTTTTTGATTTTTCATGGAACATTTTTCTTCCAATCTCTGAATACGGATGCCTAACCTCAAGCAAGCCATTTTTGTGCCATTGGTTTTTTGTTGCAATATTGTTAGTCAAAGACTTGGCTTATTAGTTCTTTTGATTAGGAACTTCTTTTTTAAAATTTTTTTTTATGTTTGTGTGTATTTTCTAACTGTCAGTAAGAACTAAGAAGTGTTTAACTGTGCTTTATGTTGTGGTGCAGGCCGGCAAGTCCATTGATGCTTCCATGCGGAAGCATGAAGAGACATTGGGAAGCAGAATTCTGCTGAATCCCGCTGAGAGGAATGCAGTTAACATTATGCATGGGTATTTAGAACCCTTCTACAAGACGACAAACAACATATGTTCAAACAAGTTCCCTACCTTGGGCTTGGTTTTGTTTTTCATGGATCATATTTCTGAAATGGTTGCAGCTTGTAAAGATTCTCATCACTACCCAGACTGGCTAAAGAGTGCTGCTGAGGACATGGCAATGAAGGCTACAAGTTACAACAATCAGGTTTGCAATCCATTTAGCTACATGAGTGCAGTTCTTGATCCTCGAATTAAAGGGGAGCTCATTCCAGAGAGTCTTAACACACACAGCAATTTGGAGGAGGCAAGAAGTCTTTTGCTTAGAAATTACTCTACCGCCCATTTCTCATCTTCAACAAACATATATGGAGCCCTTGATAATGAAGCAGGTAGTGTATCCTTTGCAGAGGAAATTGCTCGGAAAAAACGAAGGGCAAGCATGAGTACCTCAACTGACGAACTCTCTCAGTATTTGTCAGAACCCCCAGCTCCAATACCAACAGATGTCTTGGAGTGGTGGAAAATGAACAGTTCACGTTATCCACGCCTCTCGGTAATGGCCCGGGACTTTTTGTCAGTGCAGCCGACTTCTGTGGTGCCTGAAGAGCTGTTTTGTAGCAAAGGAGAAGAGACTGAAAAGCAGCGGTTTGGTTTGCCAAGTGCGAGTGCACAAGTTCTCCTTTGTATCAAATCATGGACTGAGAGTGGGATCAAGTTGAGGTACAATTCAACTGACATAGACTGTGATAGGTTTATGGAACTGGCAGCTGAAGCTACAGGGCAAAGCAGTAAGGCTGGTCATGACAAGAAGCAACAGTGGTAAAGGGTCAAATACACGAGGGAGTAACTTCAGTCTTGCCATACTCAGGTATACCTATTTCTCCTCATTATTTACTGTGGGGAAGGATGCAGGTGGTAACAGATGCATCGTAGTTGCCATTGGGCAGCAAAGAACCCCAGCCCCCAGAGGAGAGCTAATCCCATTGTATATGTAATTATTAATGTGTTTGGATGTTTGGGTTGGTATATGTTAGAAATGGCTTCGTAACGGAAGTGTAATGGAAGTTTGCTCAGGATATTGTTAGTCGTGATAAACTAGTATGCCTATCTCAAACGGGATGAATTCCTTCATTTGCTTATAAAAGTTATTTGGGGATTGAAAAAAAAAATGAACCTGTTTGAGAGGGCTTCTTGATAGACATGGTAGATTATGATCTTCCTGTCAAGCAACAATTTAAACATTTTCAATTATTGACCTAGAAACCTCCCCCCCCCCCCCCCCCAACCACCTAAAAAAAGATGCAAAGGTCAGTTAAAACAAACGTCTGGAAATAAATTTTAGAGACTTATTAATTAACTTGACATTCACTACTTTTCTAATAGTTAGTCTCAATTTTAACCTTTACATATATGTCGATATTTCTAAATTGTATAATATTAATTAGAGATGGGTAATGGATTAGGTTGGGTCGAGTTTATATTTGTGTTGAATTTAAACGGGTTGAGAATTGCTCGACTTAAACCTAACTTGTTTATTAAATTGGTTGAAAAGTTTTGACCTGTACTCATTTAATTTTTAAATGAGTTATTGGATTAGCATGCCACCAAATTTTCAATTTTAGTCAATAATGCCATTGCACTTTTATTTCAATCAATAATGTCATGGTAAAGTAAATTTTGCTCACAAATGCCACTGAAGGCCACACATGACTGGGTACAGCAAGTAGAAGGCCTTTTTGCTTTCTTATTTTCGTTTGGAAAAAAAAAGATCGCAATTTATAAAGGGAGGAAAGTTTTAAAAAAATTTGAAAGAAACAATTTTAAAAGTAAAAAGCTAATTGTGTTTCTGCCATGCTCCCATTCTCCATCTGCTTTGTACCCATCATCATCTCCCCAAACAAAAGCCTCCTTCCTCCAAAACCCTAAGAAAGAAATCAAGCATTTTTGACACCTTCATTGGCAAAATTGAGATCAAATTTAAGTTTGATACTCAAATTTGAACCCCACCATGTCCAAAATTTTGAAAATTTTTTATCTTCAAACCACAAACTCTAGGCGTAGCTTGATTCGAAAAGTCCAATACCAAATTTTTTTGTTTACTTTGTTGACTCAACTAATTCAAGTCCCAAGTTGCAATCAGGCCAAGTTTTGGATCCTTAATTCGAGCACATTAGTCCTGAATTTTGTGGCAACAAGCAAGAAAGGCTTGTGACTTAATTTGATAATGTGAGAAGGATTATTGCTGAATATTGAAATACTGTTGTAACAGAAAATAAAAGGATAAAAATGTAGAATTGGCACATACAAGTGTGGGGATAAGAACTTCATCATAGCCATGTTCATATGGAATATAGCTTTTGCTATGGACATCGGGTTAGGAGGCTCTGCTATAGGCTGTAGCATAGCCCTCAAGGTTATAACTGTAGTCATTGTAACTGTATTACATGATTCGTTAGCAGTTTGATTTTCTTTTTATTATTTTTCCTTTTTTTCTTTCACTAACTAATGAACAATAAAAGGAAACAAATAAAATCAACCATTTACCTGCTATAGGTGGTTATATGGAGTCTTAAATGGTATTTGTGATCAGAATTATATAATGCAGTGGCATTTATGAACAAACTAAAAGTGCAATGGCAAAAATGACAAGAAATAAAAGTACAGTAGCATTATAATTCAATAGCTCATTTTTAAATCGGTTGACCTATTAACCCTTTTAAGATAAATAGGCCGAGTTCAGTCGCCTAATTACCCATTTACGCATTTAACATTTTGAACTAATAAGTAATTACACAGCGTTAAAAATTAAGTTTACATATCACATTAAACAATTACTCTCTGAAACTTTCCTGATTCATCATAATTTACACTTTTTATTTTTATATTCTTTATTATCAAATAAAAAGGTAAACAGATAAATAAAAATTAAAAAATGAGTTATTTGATCCATTTAATTAAACGAGTTAATAGGTACTTTTTTGTATAGAGAATCTCAACATGAACCTAAACCATTTAATTAAATGGGTTGAACGTGTCAACCCATTTAATTAAACGAGTTGAAAATTTATACCCAAACTACTTAACTTTGTATCAATTTCAAATCGATAATCATATCGGATCAACTTTACCCAAGTCTAATTATATTAATAGTCTCCATTAATCTATCATTCTATACTCAGTAGTTGAATAGAGCTCAACTCATGAAGGGTTAGGCTACGTCTAGACAACAGCTAGGCACAGTTTAGTCAGCGTAATGCCACTCAAGCCTCTCAATTATTTATTTTTTTTTTAAAAATCTTACTCAAGTTGCCAGGTAACCCAGATTGGGATAGTTACTCATAAGAGCATTCCCAGTCAGACTAAAGCTCTGACCTGACACATCAGTAAAAGTTTTATAATTCTGAAACTTATATTTCTTTATTTTTTCAACCTATAGAGCTCAATTTTAATCAATCAATAAAAATATTTACCATTGACCCACCTTATAACATACCACCTATTTTTAAAATTATTTAAAAATCACATACTTACTCCAAAAAAAAGAAAAAACAAAAAAAACATATTAAAAACTGCCAAAAGTTGGCCCGCAAGGAGAAACGTCTGCCGGTTCTCCCCCCGCGTTGCACTCCTTCTCTCCTCTCATATTGTAACAAGTGGCAGTGTGGGGTCCACGTTTCCGTTTTTCACGCCCTGCTGCGGATGCTAAGCTCTGAAGAATTATCAAAACTAGCTAGATTAGAATTGATCTTGATGGCAGGAATATCACAATTGTTAAATAGTACTTTCTAGAATACCAAACTTCTTATTCCAATTATCCTTTTAAATTAAAAAACGTAAAAAAAATTAATGCATCTAAATGTTAGTTTTTCATTTAACTGTCTCCATCAATAACCCCCTCTCTCTGCACAGATCATTCATTTCACGTTAGCAATTTCAAGCGTAAATTTATCCTTTTGTTTTCAAATCAATAGCAAATGTACCAAGTTGATCAAGTTTCAGCATTATTCGATCTATCAGCCTACTAGCACATATCAAATAG
This sequence comes from Selenicereus undatus, assembly GCA_017589665.1. Taxonomy (NCBI): domain Eukaryota; kingdom Viridiplantae; phylum Streptophyta; class Magnoliopsida; order Caryophyllales; family Cactaceae; genus Selenicereus; species Selenicereus undatus. Next base: position 14,241,933 of record JACYFF010010365.1, read on the forward strand.
TCCTTATGCAAGCAAAATTTCTTCATTTTAAGCATTCTTTTCATTAAAAAAGATCTACGACTATATCGATCTCTGTTAAAATGTCGAATTATTATATGTCTTAGCAGTATTTATGCCATCCATGCATAGATTGTAGTATATTACATCTAATTTCAATAGATTTATTGAATTCCTAGAATTTCATTTGTATTTCTAGCATTTCTTTTTTCAGTAAGTTTTGCATGAAACCATCTCACAATAGGTTACTGTGATGCATATGCCCATGCAATAACGGTCTTTGTGGTCTACTACTATATGTTTTATTCATGTCCAAAGGAGGTTGTTCGAAGACGGTTGCCATGACTAATTAAGTGCCATGTCTATGACTATGTACTCTATGTCCATTGTTATACACATAACGGGTGACTATATTTATTTGGTGATTTGTTTGTTATAATAAGACGGGTAACTAGTAACTACAATAATGGGCAACTAGTGACAATAATAGCTCAAGGTGTGACTACAAGTTCAAGCACTCTCTTCTTTATCTCTCTGTCACTTACTTTCAAATGTCAACTATCTTGTTATTGTACATAGAATCCTTCCGCAAAATCTGATCTCTTCCTGCACAATATAACAAACAATCACAATTACAACAAATCCTAGGCAACATAAAAACAAAAGTATATAACTAACATTGGGTGATCATTAAATAAATAAAATACTTCACTTAAGGGGTCAATGCTCAACAAGTAATGTGTATCATTTTCTTCCCGAGATTGCTACAACATTTGACAAGTAACAGATGTTTTAGAAATAACATGTTATCTAAGCTGATAGTTAGTGATGACTAATAAATAAGTTTATCTGGGTACGTATTTTGTAGTGAAAAAGGTGGCTATTAATCTCTAAAAGGGTGACTATAAAATTTAAGTAATGAAGGATGACAATACTTCTAGAGAGGTGTGATTCTTGTTCTCAAGTAATGAACATATTATTGATAACATGTGATAAGCAATATTGGCACGAAATAATGAACATGAAATCCGAATAGGCGTGTATCTGCAATCAACATAAAGCAACTACTATACTTTTCAAAAGGGGGGTGACTATCACAGTTTACCAAGCATGAATATTATGACATTGAGACGACGACAATCACTATTATTACAATATGTTATGTATACCTTTCTTTATTGGTGTCATTATTATTTTTCTCCTACAAATTTGATTTTGAAGGTATTTACCTTTTACCCATCTTAAATCTATAATGACCTGCAAATCAAGGATTATAGGTACTCAAATGGTTTTAGACAAATATTTGCTAGTACTACCCATATTAGCCATTAAGCATGGTTCCAGCTACAAAAAGTAAGCAATGAAACATGGATATAGGCAAAGAACAGTGATTCGATCCAGTTGCATGACAGCCAACGTACAGGACACAAACTAAGGTATGTTATGTTCAAGCGTGCTAAATATATTCAAGTATCACAAACAAGGTCACCATAATGGACATTACGGGTAAGTAAAAATAGAAGGTACTTGTAACACTTGGTATGCATTGACTAACTCTGTAAGGGAGTGACTGTTGTAGTTACAGATATATGACTATACACTACAGATGGCTGATTGTTATAATTGAAAAAGGGTGGGTGACTATCATAGTTAAAAACACTTTTGAGTAACTGTAAAGGAGTGATTATTATAGTTGCAAATACATGATTCAAGAAGGGTGACTGAAGAAGGGATGGTGACTATCATAGTTAAATTAAAACACATTGAGTAACTATAAAGGGGGTGACTATTAGAGCACTAGCAGCTAGGAACACACGTTTCATCCACTGGGTCCCGCCGCCACATGGCCACTGCCCATTGTTCCATTTGCAATTCCCTTGCGAGTAGGAACTGACAGGCGTTCCACCTTTCATTCCTTTTTTTCTGTCCTTTTGTGAATTTTTTTATTTTTTATTTTTTCCCTTCTTAAAAATATTATTTGGATTATTAAAAAAAGAGTGTATGTTATGAGGTAGGTCAATTACAAATATTTTATTAGGCTATTTAAATTGGAGTTCCATGAGTTCGAGAAATGAAAGAATATGAGTTCTAAAAAATAGAAAATTTTGATGATGTGATAGGATATATAATTTCAAAATATAGAATATGGACCGGGAATGCTTTTATAGCTACAAATATATGATGAACATATAAACCTAAGAGGGATGACTGTCATAATTTAAAAAAGTAGCACATTGACTAACCGCAAGGGAGTGACTATTTTAGTTACAAATGTATGGCCATGTGAACATAAGAGGGGTGACTGATACACTTGAAGAAGGGAGGGTGACTATCATAGTTAAGAACACATTGAGTAACTGTAAGGGAAGTTGAGGACTTGTTTCATTATCTTTACAAGAAATCATTCTAAAACGAAGTACAAATTTTTAGTGAACTAAAATTACCATTGTTGCAGCTGTAAACCCTAAAAATCATCCTTTGCGCATACAGACTGCTCAAAATCCTGATTCTAACTAGAATTTCAAATATTGAATCGTGAAAACGTTTGAATGCAACAATTGTAACCCAAAAAAAAAAAAAAAAAACCATCACAATATTTGATTTATGTGAACCAAGAGTACCTGGCTGTAAAACTCATAGATACTTCTTATCATTTCCTGAGAACTCGTGCCGACTGCCTTAAATCGCGAAGAAATTGTGATGAAAATCCAGCCTCATACAAGAATTTGTGTTCTTTTTTATGTGTTAGTTTTGTTGGTGTGATCATGAATTTTTCTCAATTACTTATCCTACTTAGCTGAAGAGAGACGAACAAATTTCAAATTGTTGAATGAAATCACAAGCCGAATAAGAATTTTTATGAAGAATGTTTTAATTTCAATGATGAATTTAGTTTTTTTTATGTATGTGGATCATTTTTATGTATATATAAATATTAGAGATGAATATGCTAGGTATTCCGAAGAAATATTTACTTGTCGTTAATGGATTCGTGTAGAGAACTAAGCAACAAAAGTCAATGCAAGCTTTTAATAGATTGATTAAAGCATATACATAGAAAAATGGTGAATATTAGCCCAAAGACAATGAATATTGACAAGTGTACTTATATTCTTGAAAATTGATCAAGATTATTCCAAAATTCATCGGTTTATTACAAGTTTACCTGAAAAATAGTTGATGCACTCCATTTTTTATATGTATATTTTTTACATGAATAAATAAAGAATTATAGACGTAGGTGCAAGTGAATTTGATAAAAAAAGGTATAATTAAGTACTTAAATTTTAGCTAATCGTGTTGCTTTCAAGAGTATATATGATACATAACAAGTACCAAGTCAACTCTTGATTACACCCTTAGGGATAACAAAATCCAATCCAACCCCCCCCCCCCCCCGGTCACGAAGGTCACCATTTGGGTACTACACCCGGGTTTTTAACTTGTCTTCTCACGACCCAAACGACGTCCAATCCGGCCACTCCTTGCTCTGTTGGGAAGTTAGAACACCTACTTTAGGATAATGCAATAAATTTCTTAATTAGATTGCATTTTATTTCCAAAAAGTGATGAAAAATGTAACTCTTATAGTGCAGATTTTATCAATAAATTCGCTAAATTTAGGCTAAGTTTAGATCCTACCTAATGAGGCTCAATTAATGCAAGTCCATGTTTGACTGATTCCCTACTATGTCTATGTTAGCCCTATGTACTAAAATTTGACATTAGATTTTTTTAAATTTGGGAGAAATGCCAAAAAATAGGAGGATTGTGCACAAAATCCAGCTTTGAAGCAATCTAAATTTTGGTCTTATTTCAAGTGGATGCAGATGCAATTCTTAAGATTACTTAGTATGGGGTAAATCTACACACAACGCGGAGGAGACCCTAAGTAGCGGCACTTCCATTGGTGGAGTAGAGCTTTCTAGAAGTTCCCTAGAAGTTGGAGAATGAATCCCAAAAAAAATACAACTGACTATGATTGTTATTACCTTAGCATTTTGATTTATTTTTCTAGAATATTTTGTAAGCCTTGTCCACTTGTCCCACTAATATATTAGTTAATCCCCACAATTTTGGGTATATAGGCACATTCTCTCCCATGTATACTCAGCTTGAGTTGATTATGAAATGGAAGGCAAAAGACCATCTTCTCTATAAAAAAAACCTCTCTATCTTTATCTCTTAATTAACAGTGGTGATTAGAGTCTTTCTTATAATTCTTCTTTTGTGATTCTAAGCCTTTCAAAGAGGGATTTGGTGGAAGGTTTCAACCTACCATTAGGATCTCATTATTTGAGCACAAATCTCACAATCTCTTTGATTGTTTGAGATTAATCCCAAAGAGGAGTATCCCTTCGATTGTGGGTCTCTTGTGAGTGTTGATTTTGTGAGTCTTGAGGATCCATGCATCATTATATAAGAACATAAATTCATCGATCAATACTCTGTAAAATTCATCAAACTGCAAAAATTCATTAGTTTGTTACAAACTCATAATTAAAGCATTATCTATTTGTTATAGAAACTCATCAATTGACAAATCGAACTTCAGATGCGTGCAATCGAGTGCTCTAATGAAGTACTAAAGTCAAGTACTCTACAGAACAAGATATGATTTACAGGAATATCAGACTCTAAAATAATTCCAAATGCAAAATTGAAACCAACACCCCCTCTCCCCCAAAAAGAAAAAGATCATCGAGAGTATTTAGAACATGTTCAATGGTGAGCCAAAAACTTGGCATACAAATGGGGCCCTACTATCTCCACATTAGCTTTTGAGCCAACTTTTTGGCTCAAAAGCCTTCCTCACTTCAACGTAAGGTTCACGACTTTGGCTCACCAAATAAAATAATACGTATGGCTCACACCCAAACCTATTTAATTATCTTATTTTGTATGTTTTGCTTTGTTATTTGGCTGTTAGGAAAGTTTTAATATTTATAAACCCCAAATGCAAAGGTGCATCGTTGAGTACTGGAGGTATCGTCCTCAGGGAGTTGTGTTTCCAAATATCAGAACTAACTAAAGCGTCTCAAGTTAGGCAAAACAGCAGGGATAGAAAATAGAACTAAACTACTAAAACAAAAACAAAGACTTCGATTATGATTAAACCTGAGATAAACCAACTAATCAAATCAAACATTAACCTTCCCAAGCTATGCTAGTATTCAGAGATGATCATTTGTATCATTAAAGACCACCCAAGCCCTCTCTCATAGGTCATGAGCTAGCCTAATTATTCTAACATCCTATTTTCATGGGATTAGCACAGTTAAATTACAAGATTGATAACCCTTGACCTAACTAGCGACCTAGACTATTTTCATATTTGAATCCCAGCTATTTTCTTTACCCACACTAGACAATCAACCTTACCTCTCAGCATAAGTCGATTGACCCAAAACACAGACGAAAGCTCTTTCAAGCATTTCATCGAACACTTGGCGGGCATGAAAGGCAACTCTAAACTCAAGCGTAAACAAGGTGGGTAAAGGCCTAAATAAGATCAATTATCCATCAAAAGGCTAATCACCATCCAAATCAACACAAACTAGCAACTAAACATCCCAAACACAATTGAACCTAATTACAGCTAAACACACAAACATGAACACAATCATGAACTAGCAAGGAAATTAGAGCAATAACAAACTAATAAGCATTAATTAATCACAAAAACTAAGATTCAAACATAAATAAAGCAAGACCAAAACATACAAAAATAGAGAGAGAAAGAGAAGAGGAAACTTATGCTGATTGAATAAACTTGAGAATCTGCAAGCTTGAATCCAAACAACCAAAGCAAATCCTAATCTTTCTAATCTAATTCCCCCAAATGGGCTTTTTATTGGCTAAACCTAAGCTACGAACTCCCAAAAAGTTGCAAAAGGAGAGCCAAGGAGAGACCCAACAAAACTCCCGAAGGGGCTTTAAATAAAAAAATCGGGCGAGCAAGCGGGGAGAGGCGGCGCACGACCGTGTCAGGTGGCACGACCACCCCATGCCACATTTCTAGCACAGTGGCACGGCCTTAACTCCTGCTGCATGGTCGTGCACTTTACTGTATCCTTCAGCTCTGCTTCCCTCGGTGCTCAGGGCTTCGTCGAACATCTATTCTTCCTTAAATTCATTCCCAAAACCTTCTTTTTCTATCAAAATCCAAGGATTTCTCCTACAAATAAGGTAAAGCACATTATAAGCACAATATGAATCGAATGAGGTAAATTTGACCCTTCCTCACCTAAATTCGGCATGAAAACCATGAGACAAATGGATCAAATAAGGGTTAAAATACGGCCAAATATAGGTGCAACAAATACCCCCACACTTATCTTTTGCTCGCCCTCGGGTGAAACGAAAAATGAAAAACTAAACAAAACAACTAACTCACTTTTGTGCTAATCACGGTTGCATTTAGCATATGCACCAAGCCCTTAAAACCCCTTAGTTCCCCCTAGTGGACGAGTGAGGTCTCGTGAGAGTCTGCAGAAGATATACCCAAAAAATCTTGAAAAAGAAAAATAAAAAGAGAAAGAAAAATAGAAAATCTTTTTAGGTTTATAAAAAAAACACAAATGTATATAAAAGAGAAAGGTGTACAAGTTCTAACCAACCAAATAACCCTTGTAACAACGATATTAGCCCGCATATAAACATAATGTACATATCAGGACTCTCTATCCCCATGGATGACATCAAATCACTAACTTTTTACCCCACTATACATCAAAACTTTGAATTCATCCCAGTGTTTGTGTACAAATGCATCATCATCATAGGACTTAGGCTCACCATGATCAAACTCAATCCCACTTGACTGACACAAACTACATTATTGACTTATTAACGCAGAAAGTAAGCTTTTCCAGCAGCAGTATTGCCTCAAAGGGTAACACCCAGTAGTAGTATTGCCTTAAAGGGTAATGCTTAGTAGCTCATGCCTCAAAGGTATACTTGTCATTCCAGATTTTTGTTTTTTCCTTTTTCTCTTTTTTCATTTTTTTTTTTGAAATGCAAACAAAAAAACCAAAGTAACCATGTACAATACAAGTGGGAGAGCCAATCATGGAGGACTAAGACCCTCAGATAATGATGATGGTATAAATAAGGATTGAATTACACATTGACAATGAACAATTGAGGTTAGAATTAGGGCCTAGAATGACACAATGAGGACGAAGATCTATCATGCACATCATGCTTATATATAAGCTAATAGTCAAAGCACACGAGATTTAAGCTGATCAGAATAGTATGAAGCTTCCCAAAGCTAGCAAGAAAACTATACAAAAATTAAAAAATTGAGAAATTTTCACAAAAATAATCCCAAAAGGGTATGTGTCCCCAAAAATAAACATAAACGGTTATGTGACCCCACCCCCACACCTAAATCTCACAATGTCCTCATTGGGAGTCGAGGTGTCACTACCACCACAAAAACACACAAAAACAAAGAAGACAAAATCACACACACAAGACACATAGAACAAAACATACAAAAAGAAACCAAAGCAAAAAGGTGATCATAGCCATTAGTTAGCTCAACAACATCCCAAATTTCACCTCAAAGTGACCACCAACAAAAACATAATCCCAATATCCACAACTAAATACAACCTAATATCCACAACTAAACAAAAAGGAAAACAAAAAGAATAAAAAGAATGGAAAAGTGTTAGAGCGAGTATACCAAGTTGGGCACAGAATGTACCAAACTATGCCACAGGGGCTTAAGGAGCATCAACCACTCTTTGTCTTTCAAGACCCGTGGCTTCAACTCGGATGCCGTCAAAGCTTACAAGAGCTTATCAAATGCCTGAGCATGCAACTCAGATGAATGTGAATAAAAGCACTTAAACATGAATCTAGGGATAACAGTTAGTGCTCTTCTAAACTTATCAATTGTCTTTGAAAAATCATTAGAAAAATCAAATGCGGTAGTTGACATGATTTTCGCAGGCACGATCTCGATGTACAATCTATAAGGGTCAAGGGAGGAGTCATACCCTCTAAAGGCACCTAGAGACTCCAAACAGTCAACCACATTTCCCTCAAGTATCACATGAGAATCAATAAGTAACATATCACAACATTCAGGGGAAGGGGAAGGTAGTGAACCTAAAGAGAAAGCATGGAATGGAGCAACAGGGTTGGGGGATATATTATCAACAAGATCGGGACTAGTCGGAAAACTAGCCACATCATTCACATCTGACCTCCCAACTAGAATCGCATCAAGATCATGCTCCTCAATAAAAACATTGCCTGACTCAGAATAAGTATCATCCTCATCAACACTACCATTAATACCAAATAAAAGGTCTCACCTACCTCAAACTCCGTCGACTGAGCTAAAGGGGAAGGTGTATCAAGAAGGGTCATAATAAACACAGTGTTGTCCCTAAGTGTATTAGGAAAGGATGGAACAGCTGTGAGTAAAGTAGTCAAGGGAGGGTCAAGTACCTCCTCTAGTTCAGACTCTAGAAGAGGGAAAAACGCACCATTATCACACAGATCGACATCAAGTCTAAGAGAACTAAACCTAAGGTCGGTCTCATGTGATAGGTCATACTCCTGCATTTTATTAGCAAACTCAGTTTGTTGCTCATTCATTATCTCTATCATACTGCTAAGTCTAGCAAAACCCTCATTACAAATATAACATAAACAAGAATTACTCTCATGATCAGAACAATGACGAATTTCACACACAAGAGGAGCATAATCAGGGATGCAAGGGGGTGCAATGTAGGATCAGAACTAGTTTCAAATTCATAAGTATCCCAAGCCAGCCATTCAAGGAAATCACATGCTTCATTAACGTCTTTAGTACAAAAATCCCAATACTCTAAAAGAGCACGAGTCTCACAATTCACACTCATAAACTGTATTCAAAATTTCCCACTTCCCCAAACAAAAACCACAATGAACAAGAAAAGCATATAGTCTACCATAGTATTTCCAAAATAATTCATGCTCATACTGAGGGAAGTTTTAATATTTATAAACCCCAAGTGAAATGTGCATTGCTGGGTACTCGGGGTATCACCTGCAGGGAGTTATATTTTCAAATACCAGAACTAACTAAAGCATCTCAAGTTTGGCAAAATAGAAGGGATAGAAAATAGAACTAAACTACTAAAACAAAAATAAAAACTTCAATTATGATTAAACCTGAGATAAACCAACTAATCAAGTCAAACCTTAACCTTCCCAAGTTATGCTAGTATTCAGAGATGATCAGTTGCATCATTAAAGACCACCCAAGCGCTCTCTCAAGGGTCATGAACTAGTTTAATTGTTCTAACCTCCTATTTTTCATGGGATTAGCGCAATTAAACCATAAGATTGACAACCCTTGACCTAGCTAGCGACCAAGGCTATTTTTATGTTCGAATCCCAGCTATTCTCTCTACCCACACTAGACAATCAACATCACCTCTTAGCATAAGTCGATTGGCCCAAAATACGGACGAAAGTTCTCTCAAGCATTTCATCGAACACTTGGCGGGCATGAAAGAAAACTCTAAATTCAAGCAGGAACAAGGTGGGTAAAGATCTAAACAAGATCAATTAGCGATCAAGAGGCTAATCACCATCCAAATCAACACAAGCTAACAACTAAACATGACAAACACAATTGAACCTAATTACAGCTAAACACACAAACATGAACACAATCATGAACTAGCAAGGAAATTAGAGCAATAACAACATATAACAAGCTAATAAGCATGAACTAATCACAAAAACTAAGAATCAAATTTGTGGTGGGTAATATGAACGGTGCGAAAGATGAGGGCAGTTTTGTGGCAGATATGAGGGTAAGACATGCGGGGATTATGTAGGGCAAGTGGGCTAGTACTATTCCCCCCCCCCCCAATTTGGGATAAAGAGTCTCCTTCAAGCAGCAAGCTCATAAAGAATGGGGGTGTTATGATCCACATTTCAAGTGCAATTACCACCTGTAAGTTTATAATTAATCATATTAATGTATTAATTAGTTATATTAATTTTACATAGTCAAATCGCCTAAACTTATATAAAAACAAAAAATATTGAAGCATACCAACATATTGACATTATTAAACATGAAATACTAACATATATTCATATTAACATATATTCATATTAACATATAAACATCTAATCATATATATATATATATATATATATATATATATATATATATATATATATATATATAT
>JACYFF010010365.1:14252153-14283809 GCA_017589665.1 Selenicereus undatus
TATATATATATATATATATATATATATATATATATATATATATATATCATATTCAAATTATACTTCATGAATCAAGTCATATTAATATTAGTTACGAAACTCATGTTAACATATAATTATGTAAATTAGTAACATATTGTCATAATGTTCAATTCCAACTTCATTAACATGCTATTAGTTACAAATTTCATGAATCAAGTCATATTAATTTTAGTTCCAGAGTCATATTAACATATAATCTCATGCCATATTAGTAACATATTGTCATAATGTTCAATTCCAACTTCACTAACATGCCATTAGTTATTAATTTCATGAATCAAGTCATATTAATTTTAGTTACCAAACTCATATTAACATATTGTCATATTCGTCAACTCCAACTTAACTAACATGCCATTAGTTGTAAATTTTATGAATAAAGTCATATTGATTTTATTCAAAGAAACATATTAGTTTTATGAGTAAAGTCATATTAATTTTATTGAAGGAACATATTGATTTTATACTGACATAAAATCATAACATCATTACATAATTTTCGAGTATTCAAAATTATATGCAAAATTTCATATTAACATGCACCTAGAGGTCCCAAACTTCATATTAATTTACTTATCCAATGAATCATGTCATATATTCATATTTAGGGCCAGTTCTTTTTGTTGGTAAATCTCAATTTACCCGCTTCAACCTATTTTACGAACTTCAATAAAAAAAAAATATCAACTTCAACCAACTTTAATTAACTTCAACTCACTTCAAACCACTATTTTAATCAACTTCTACCCATCATATAACTTCAACCTACTTCAACCCACATCAACAAAAAAATATACACTTCAACTCACTTCAACCATTTCTCAACCCTATTTCCCAACAAAAAGAACAAACCCTTATAATATTATAAACATGTTTAAACATATTTGCTAATCTCATACTATTCAATTAATCATGTCATATTATTATAAACAAATCATTTCATATTATTTGAGTTACTAACATATAAAATAACACATAACATAATTTGACAACATATTTAAAAAATTGATACTCACAATTTGCTTCACTTCTTTCTTGATTGAAAGATCGCGAACAAATTCTGTACAAATACAAGCATACAAAATTTAGTTTCTTAAATATCAAAAATATCAAATCTAAATTAGAAATTTAAGAATTTAAGTGAATAAAATTAGAAATACTTAACAATTCCTCTTCACCGCTTTCTTCTTAAGTCACATATTTATCAAAGAATGAGAGAATGGAAAATTTTTTGGTGTAAGAACTGTAGTCACAAATGGTGGGTATTTATCGAAATAAATTTACTAAAAAAATTAATTTGCCAAGTTCAGACCAAAGAGACGTTGGGCAACATCTCTTTCTACCATGCCGGCCTGCCCAATGCCTCTTTCTGCAAAAGTAGCCCAGATTTTCCCCCTTCTTTTAAATTGACATGAACAGGTTTGAAAAAACGGGGTGGGGGGGGGAGATCAACGTGGGTAAAGCGAGGTCGTTTCGCTCACTATCCAACCCCAAAAAAACGAAAAAAAAAATCAGCAAAGAGCCTGCCTCGCTGCTCGCAACCGTGAGGCTGCCGAACGCTGCCCTCACACGCTCGTGGCTGGACTTTTTCGGCTCATGAGAAAGCCGCTGCAAGTGCTCTTCAGACATTCTATCCTCTAAAACATTTACAATGTCCTATACCATACTAAATCCAATTCTCGCAACCAATAAAAACATGCCCAGGATTAGACGGTAACAGTTGTATACTTTCACTTCTTACTTGTATGAGCCCAAATTCATATTACTTTTCGCTAGAAGTACTACAAAACATTCCGAGGGCAGTGGTACAGCAGCATAGGGTTAACCTAACCAAGTTCATACTCAAAAGAATATAAACACAGATTAATTGCAATTACTTAAAATAGCCTCCCAATCAAGTGTACTGAGCTCAACATAACAACCCGATCAACAACCAAAACGACTAAACGAGCTTTAACTTATTTCAGTCGAACGAATTACTTATACACGAAGAATTCTGTGTCAAAAAGAATAACAATGTCAAAACTGCATGCTGCAGAAATGTATCAGAGAATTCACGCTACTGAGATCAGTGGCATTTAACAATTAGCGTCAGCAGAAATACGGGCAAATCCAAATGCATTTACATTTGTTAGCCTCTATTATAAACATGTATTCACACTTGTGGAATTTCTGCATATCAAAACAAGTGCTCTTTCCGATATTCTCGGACAATAACTGGTACACTTGTAGGTGGCACCTGCCAGAAACACACAGGAAAAAACGTTGATGTTGTCCACAAAATCCAAGAATTGGCAAAGGCAAATGTTAAAACTTCGGTTATATCATGCTTCCAGAGAATGCATCAATCTCCTCTTCTTCGCCATAACGATGGTCTTTGAAATGCAAACATGCATACCCCCTCTGGTTTTAACAGTTTGTGAGATGCCAGGTGAAATAAGCCATGGAAAGTAGAAACGGGAGGTTCAGCGAATATGTACGTGTATGCATGTACATACATACAAACGCACCCACAAGAAAAATAAACAAACTAATAATAAAATAAGTTGGCAACTACACTGCATAATGCTTTTCTTTTCTTTTCTTTTTGAGATCCTTTTCGCATTCTTTGCAAGCGCTGGATGCAAAAATGCTACAACCTAATGAAAGTCCATCCAAAGAGTTGACCCCTTAAGATGCATGGCATATTAAGGGAGTATGGTGAAAAGTTATTAATCGTTCAAAGACGGTTCAGATTAGAACAAGCTTAGGAAGAATGCAGCACCACAATACCATGGAAACAAGCAGGAAGAATGCATGGCATATTAAGGGAGTATGGTGAAAAATAAGCTTTAGAAAAGACAGAAAGGTTCAAGATACATCAATTGTGACAGCTGAAACAGCCAATTTTAGGCCATTTTTCAGCTTGGATTGCAGTCAGTGGCGGAGCCACCATGGGTTCAATGGCGTCAGTTGGCACCCCTCATTATAAAAATAAAAGGAAAATAAAATGAGAAGAAATTGTGTCTGCAAGGAAAAACACAAGATGGGTTAAAAATATTTGTAGCAGCATGATGCGTTCAAGGGGGTTGGAGGCTATTCTGTGTGTCGCCCAAAGGTCACCTGTTCGAATCTCTGGGGCTTGGTTTCCTTCTTTTTTACCCCTCTAAATGCTTGGCCTCAATAGCTCATCTCAGTCTCTTTTTTTCAATCCCCACAACTCCATTCATTACAAAGTTCAAATGAATATAATAATCTAATTCGTAGTGTAAGTATTGAATTTTTAGAACTAGTGCTATTAATTTGGTAACATTACGGGCATATGACTATAGGCATATTTTGAGTTAAAAATTGCAAAAAAAAAAAAAAAAAAGAGGACTGATTAAATTTAATATAATCAATTACTGCTGAATGAATGTATGGGATTTTCTGACCATATATTTTGATAACGAACTAACATAATTATCAAGTCACAGTATGAATCCACAACTATAATGTTTAATTATTATAAAAAAAATTATTGTTTTATTGTTGCAGAAAATTTGAATTTAACTTATCATTTTTTTTCTTATTTCAGTTGCTAATATCAAAATTAATGTCTAATTATAACAAAATTTTGTATTGTTTATACTATTATTCCGACCCCCCTCCCTTAAGATCCTGGCTTCACCACTGATTGCAGTCGACTAAAGCAGAATGTCTTTCAAAATTGTCCTATGCTGCCTGTCCATGCAATACTGGGCAGTCTATGGTATTTAAAGATAGGGTGACCAAGAACCAACATCTCCATAATTAGCAATTCAAGGTTAATATTACTACATCAGTGCAACACGCCTAGTGCCCCGGACCCATTTTTGGAGACGTCCAGACCATTCCAGGACCTTCTGGAAAGCTTTAGAACCTCCTGGAATGGCCTATGACCTTCTGGAATGCACTAGAATCTTTTAGAATTTAGACCATTCCAAAACCTTACAAAGCGTCGTGGGGTCTTCTAGAGTATTCTAGAACCAGGTTGTACTAGAGCTTTCTGGAACGCTATCTGGAATGTTCCACGATGTTTTTGAATATTCTAGAAGCTTTTAGAGTATGTAGACATTTGTAAGAAAAGATATAGAGGATTAATGATAGCCATAAGATTAAATAAATCCCCACTGCCCACTGAGGAGGTGGGAGCCCATAAATATCCCAAGGGGACTTAGTTTTAAACCATCCAAGAGTTGAAAGCAACATAGAGAAAGCATTCTCCCAAACTCGTGCATTCCCTTTTTCTCACTTTAATAAGTCAAGCTTCAGGAAGGCTTACTAGCAAACTTAGAAGGCTTCAAGTGAACTTTGCTAGCGCCAGATGGGTGTTGAGTTTGAGTGAAAAATCACCCGTGACACTAGGCATGATTCTCAGATATGATTTTGGTTTTGAAGGAAGGTTCAAGACACAGCTCTATCAAACTAATAGTTATTCTGGGTACATTCTCAATCATGTTAAAATCAAATGAGGAAAGAAGAATCTTCCTCAACACGAGAAAAAGATAATTCCTACCAATATTACAAATATTGAGGCAGAAAAAAAAAATAGTCAAGATCATTTTTGTACGAACTGTGAACGAAAAACAGATCTGAAATAGTTTTTCCATAACCCCTCCTCCCACCCCTCTCACCCATTTGTTTATGCATAAATCACTACACCATATTTAAAAAATAATTATGAAAAAAAAAAAAGATGAAACAACAGCAAAAGGCCTGCTCAGAATTTCTTATGACTGAAATAAAATATAAATTTCAGAAGCATAGAGTTATGCAGCAAGCAAGAATTATAGACCAAAAGCCAAAAATCAAGGTGAATACATACTCACCATGCCGTAGTCAGTGATGATTAGTGATATAAAATCTGCAGGAGTAACATCGTACCTGTAGAGATGAAAGATTCCATAAATAGTTTATGAAAAGATTCACAAATATTTTTCATTTTTGAGCACAGAAAGGAACAGCACTCACAGCAAATTTAAAAGCTGAAGATTTTCCTTATTGATCCAATTATGCAAATAATTGATCTCCTTTCTACCAGGAACATTTGTTATGGCCAAAGGATCACCTGCAGGGACATATACATTATCCAACAAGTTTGCCCAACCCAGGACAGGAGTGGGGGGTGGGGGGGACAGGCAAGTTTGGGGTCTTTTGGGGGGAAGGGGGCGGCAGAAGAAGAGCGTATACCAAGCTCATTAATGCAGATTGAATCAAGCTGGACCCTCTCATGAAACTTGTATGCTTCACAGCAAACTAATACTGGAACACGAAATGCATGAGCAACCATAGCAACACATGCTGTTCCAATCTTCGAATACACCGTTCCATTAGAAAATATAGAAGCCGCCCCAAGAAAAACCCTTGTGACTTCATGCATGACATAAGAGACAGCATTAATGTGAGTGTATGTACAGCTCAATCCTTTTGTTACCAGCCTGCGAAGCAACGCTTGACCTTCAAACTTTGGCCTTGAATCAACTATCACAACACGAAACTGTCTCCCTAGCTCATGAGCGTGCACCAATACCATTTCAACAATACTGGAAGCACCATAAGTCATAAGAACATCACCATCCCTAACTTTTGTCGCAGCATGTTCAACGATGACCTTGTTAGCTATTACTATTTTTTCATTAATGAACCGATCAATATCTGAACAAATGATAGTTTTTGCTTCTAATTCGGAAATACTTAAAGGCAATTTGGCAATGCAAGTCTTTAGAGACCTTATAGCATTCCCCATACTGATAGAAAGAGGCCTACATTCATTTAGGAATGATATATAACTACTGAGCCTCGCAGTCAAATCTCTAATGAGAGTTTTATCTGGTGGAGTATGGTAGTCTTCAATGGCTTCCTTAAAAGCATGAAGCATCGCAATACATCGTGCACTACTCCCAGTTATATTGCCGGTCAAATAGTGCACTCCAACCTGACATCAAAAACAAAATGTCACATTTCCAGAGAACAAGTAATCTGAATAGCTAAAAGAATGTGCAGAGAGCGGAACTACAATAGGACAAACTAAGAGTCAGTTCTCTCCATTCTTTCCCATGGACGTTTAATACTGGTAAGTGGCTACAAGAGGAACATAGGTTCTACAAAAAGACTGATAGGCCTTATGGTGAGATCAACTCGATGCACAGGTATCAAGAGCTGAATGTGAGTTTCTTAATCCAATGTTCTTGGATCATTCACCCATCGATCTGGTTTATTTATATGAGGTGGCCCAGTTGGCTGTTAAAATATCATTCAGATAGTTCTATGACGAATGAAATGGCTTTGATACTCAATCAAGCACAGTGAGATGTATCTGTGACCACTGAATGGATGTACTGTGTTTTGAGTATCGGAATATGGCAAAGCTTCAAATTTTGCAACAAGCTCCAAAAATCTCCCAGTAATCTTGGCACTGTAGGCAAGGTTGAAAGCTTAAAAAAAAACATTTCTTGGTTACACAAGATTCTTTGGAAAGGCCTCCACAATTTTCGCTGCTTAAGAAGGGAGGGGTTTGCTTTTAGAGCTCGAAATTGGCCATACAGAAGTGAAAAGTCTTAATACAAAAATGAAGTTCCACTTGGAGGAAAACTAGTGAATCAAACACAATATTTCTCTTTGCGAAAATTAAGCCAGACAATGCCAGAAGCAGCTCTATTTACAATACTAGGGCTAAGAATTACAAATCCAGTTACCAAAGTAACTCAGTTCATTGAACCCCTCGACATAATTGGCTTTCTTTTTCTGTTTTTTTTATGACCTAGGGTGTCCGGGCCAACTTTTGCGCACCTCAACTAAATCACTGGGGACTCTAAAGTTAGCGACCAGGAAAACCTCCAGTGGCCCTAATGGGGAGTCGAACTTGTGACCACTGGGATGCAAACCCAATGCATAACCAGCTGAGCTACCCCATCAGGGTTATAACTGGCTTGTATTATTCAAGAATTCAAAACAACAAAACCTCCAAAATAAGGGGGAACAAGTTCCAAATAAAATGAGAAGGTTTAAGCCCCCCCCCCCCTTTTTCTGTGATCACTCCCATAAGGATTACAAGATATCACTTTCCATGAAATAATAGCCTTGTTAGTGATCAATAAATGCAAGCAACTAGACCCACTTCATTCTTTCGAAGTTATTTGTAACAGAGCTAAAGACAAACTTACATGACTATCCAACTTAATTCCATCACTTTAGGCTCCCATATCACGAATTGAAAGCTACAATGATGCTAATAGTTTTAAGGGAACTAGCAACCCTAAATAAATTGCCTCAGCCTAATAAATCAAGTCATAAAATAATTATGCACAGCTAGACCTCAAAATGAAACAACTCTACTATTGCATTGCGTACCTGCCCAACACCACTCAGAATCTCCATGGCTATGCCATCAGAATAACCAGTATCATATTAGTCATACAGGGCCTATGTCATATCTAAAGAAAGTAATAAATCAGGAAATATTTGACCACATGCTTATTTTGGCATCAGACTGGTGGAGCTGAAAATTTTTTCCGGCACCAATAGGGTGCTCAGAATTAGCACTGGATACCATAATGAAGTTATGCCCATATCTGATGCATCCAGGGAGTATGTTTAATGATCTAGTGATTGCAGGACTTTCGGAGTTTCAGCAAGAATCTCAAATACAAAAGGACATTGATGCAGGAAAGAACAAGAAACTTTTGGAGAATTGGACAGAGTGAGATATCAGTGCAGAATTTAGGACGCCAGCAATTTCCTCCATTTGATGTGCCAAACCTCCGTTCCATTCACAATGAAATTTTCCTTTGATAGTACTGATACATTCAAACAACCCATGCATCCCTCACTAAGAAACTAATACCGGCATATGACAGACACATTGAACTAAAAACTCTATACAAAAGCATTACCACCAGATCACAACCAAGTGAACCAACAACCAATCAACATCAACATTGATTACGTCATTACATGACAAAGCTCCGGACTTAGTTACTATCGCTTCAACTTCTTTGGACATTTAAATGCGTCTCATTCTATGTATCCATCTCAATTTCAATCAAATTACATCTTCGGACTCGCATTGGGACACGAATTCTCATTTAGAGCATGAGCCACATGACAGCCCTGTTCTTATGCAAATCTGCATCCAATGCACTGAAAAAATTACAGCGTCCAGTGCTTATGATTAACCACCAGCAACAGTGACAAATCACCGTGAAAAGATGAACAACAACAAATCAAATACATGCAAACCCAAGATTCAAGATCCAACCGGCACTGAATCCAAGGATGCAGTTTATATGTCCAAATCTGACTCCAACACACTTATTTTACAGGAAAAGATTACACGAGCATGTAATTAGTAGTACACTCATACTAATGTCCAGACAATTCCTGAATTCTTCCTAATTCACAAACTTTTAACCATCCTGCAAGTTATGAATAAGAAGTAGCAGCAAGTTATGCTCATAACCCAAAACCATGTGCAACGTCCTGACTACTCATTTGGTGGAGTGACATAGAGGGCCATAAGCTTAAAAGGAAAATCAGAGAGCTTAACTCAGTTAACAAATCAACGGCTTACGTGAAGGGAAAAAAGATGTGAGAAAAAGATGACAAGAAGGTTCGATCCCATCCACAAAACCCACAGTCCACAAGTCATTATGTCATAACAATAAACATGCCTAGTTGATGGTGCATACTGAGACTGTCCTGTTTTCCTGTTAGCAAGCACCATATAGCACAAGTTCAGGGAGTGCTCACGCAAATTGACATCCAACATTTGACTTTGGTAAAAAAATGCCACCATATTAACTTTTTACCTCACCGTCACTCAACATAGTTATTAAAGCAAAAATACCACTTGTCCATTAAATGATCGGTTGCAGTAGGGTTTTTACATTTTTTATTAAAATTTTAATTGCACAAAAGAAGTCAAGTGTTTATTTAAAAGGAAAACTAATGCCTCACACTCCAGCAGCTTACTCTTTCCTTCTTTCTCCCTTTCTTCTCCACAATCAGCTAAAACCCTAGAATTGAAAAAACTGCCCGAAATTTCACAGCAATATTCAAAATTGTTTGAGGAATTCAAATAGCATTTCTAGTTGACAAAAAGAAACCCAAAAAATGTTTGTTTCAATTGCTGTGAATCCCAATCACCCATGTGTAAATTGCCCATGTTTCTCTTATTGTGAAAGATTGTGGTTGTGGGAAGAGATGCATGATTCTCATTAGTATGACGGTTAAGAATCCCCTTGTGAGGTTTGCAACACAAAAACATGACAAATATTTAAATTTCTCAAGATTTTTCAAATATTAAGAACCCTGGCATTCACCTGATGATGATGATAACCAAAAATAGCACACCGTCTTCCCACTGCCTATATCCAAACGCCGTCACCTTCTTCTTGTGTTTGCAAATTTGTAAATAGATTTCTAGGAATTTTTTTGGTTTCAAAGCAAATATAGAGCAGAAGAGAAGAAGTTGTTCTCAGAAAAGGAAGAAATAGACTGCAGTGTTGGGAGGTCTTGCCTTCCGACATTAATTAGTTTTCTTTTATTTTTTAGACTAACCACTTTACCCATCAGTTTTGACCTGCAAAATATTGTTCAAGCAAGTGTTTACGTGTTGTCGCCGGTTAAAATGGCATTTTTTACTTTAATAACTAAGTTGAGTGACGCTTAGGTAAGAAATTAATGTGGTGGCATTTTTTGCCAAACACGATAGGTGAGTGGCAATTTCACCTACACACTCCAAGTTCATGACAAAAGTTGTGTAAGTATCATAAGGTAAAACATGATCCAAGTATAACACCCAAATTTTTACTTTGATCTCAGTCATAATTTTTTCCTTAACAATCCAAACAGCGAGGTTAACTCATTTCCTTGAAGTTACATTGTAACTGTTAAGCCTCATCTGCTGAGCAGATCATGTATCCACCATTCTCTTGAAACAGTATAACAACATAACGCAGAAAGATAAGAGTACCTTATACACTGCAGGATGAACTGGATCAAGCTTGAAAAATTTAGATTCAAGTTCTTGAAGCTGATTTCCAAATTCATATTGAGGCAAATGCTGAAAAAGCTCCACCCGATTTCTGGCTTCAGTTTGTTTAACGACAGAACGCTTTTTAGCCTTTTCCACTCTGCTCTTATCATCGTATTGCATCCGAGGAGGAGGCACATCCTTCTTCTTATCCTTCTCTGATGATCGGTCACCTCCTTTCTTTTCAGAAACTCCCGCAGAAGATGCAAGAGGAGCATCTTTTTTCTTGGGGGGTTGCTTGGGCAACTTGGCAGGTTTTTCAGTACCATGAGCCCCCATTCCAGAAGATCCAGCTGCAAAATCATTACTTTATTATTATTAACTATTGGTTTTAGAATTTTTTTTATTAGAAAATTTTACACATGCATATAGCTTGGGAAGAATTGAACCCAGGTCTTTCTTTTGAAAGCCAATCATCCTGCCACTAACCCCTACTAGAGCAAGTATTATCTTAAAAGATAAAATTTTGGGTTTACTTGAAGTGAAATACATAAAGAAGCGACAAGATACCATATCTCAAGCGAAAGACAGTACACTTTTACCACTAATAGTAAATCCTTTTGTTCCCTATCACATTTTACCATAAAAGATCGAATTTTTAAGAGCATTATTAGGATGGAAAAGAAAATAAATGTTTCAAGATACTAATGGGGCATTATTTCTTTTAATTTAACCAACCCAAACTGCCCAATATTTGTCCACTTTATTTAAGTATGAAATGATTGTCCACAAAGCATGCAAGCTGCATAGTAATGAGCATATCCAGCAACCTTAACAGCACAAAAAGAAGCACCATAGTCACTGGAATTCGTCGACCTAATCTCACTAATGAACATGATAACATCTTTTGGGTTTATTTGAATGGAAGGATTCAAGATCCTATTGAGCAATGTAATCAATTTGATAAAGGAATGCTTGACATTGTTTTGAGCTTATTCCAGCCAATATTGATTGAGGTTGAAAAGGGTTTAAAGCACATTGTGACAACTGACAAGGATATCTGTACAAGCAGAAGTTGAATCAAATTGCTCTCCATAAATTGCATTGTTCCCCATAAATTTCAGGCTAAATTGCATTGTTCCCCATAAATTTAAGGCTAAATTGCATTGTTCTCATATCTCAATAAATTTGAACTCATTTATTTTACTTTTGTGCCACCCACTGTCTAAATGCCTAGCATCCTCAGGCAAATCAATTTAGAACCTCCTTGAACTCATCCCCCCCACCCCCCCACCAGAGCCTGCAGCCCCAAATATGGACTGACCTCTCAAACGTCCCTGCCAGTCAAAGTTGATCCATCATCACCCAAAAGCTCATAATCACATGTCAAAACCTCCAATGAAGCATCTCCATTCTCCAACAAGACCGAACTCCTCTACCTTCAGTTTACGTCAGCATCCTGTCTTGCTTGACAATCTTTGCTCCTCTTCCTCTTTGGGATACAAATTTTCTGATCGATAGCTTAGAGAGACTTGCACAAGCTTCTTTCTCATTTACATTTATTTAAAGCTAAAATTTCATTGAGTAGCAAAGGAACTAGTAATGTGATCATGCAAGATGAGTGAAGTCAGTGTTGAAATCCCACAATCAAAGATATCTGCTCACAGAAATATTAGGAAAGACACGAGCATAAACTCTCAATTGAAAGATAGAAGTAAAACATCTGAGAAATATGGGAAAATGCGAACCTATCTTGGCTGCTTTGGCAGCTCTCTGGGCCTCCTGTAGAGCACGCCTTTCAGCTTTGCTAGATTTCTCCTTCAATGGTTTCGACGCTGCCTTCATGTCCTTGTTTGGCATGGGTGCTTCAGACATTTTTGCTCCAGTCCCTGCATTGTTGCCTTCATTAGAAGAACTGTGGTAGCAGAACACAGAGAAACGAAAACTCAGTGCAGCTAATCCATGAAGTACAATGAGTTTCTGAGTGCACACTGAGCCTCTTAACACACATGAAAGGTTAAAAAAAATCATTAACAAACGGTGAAGGGGGAAAAGCTTTAAAACTTAGGGGGGAAAAAAAGCCACTGGCAAGGACAGTAACGTTATACTGCCACAAGAAATATGCGTCCGTTCTGTGCATAGTCCTTAATTCTTATCTAGTATAACAAATCCAAGATGACTTGAATATTATGTTACCAACCACTAAAAGCCCGTACCACAGGAAGAGCTTTCTATGCATGTAGCTACAAGTAAACAAGAGAGAAAAAGTACTGCAGGATTCAAAAGGCAGACTCCAGATGCTGCAGGATCATGTGCTCCGTCGACTAAGTCCACATTGCCAGCAGACCACTAGAGGAATGTGACTGTGGGCACCAGAGATTGGAGATCATAAGGAATAGATCCGAAAAGGAATGAGAGAAAGCAAAACATGCAGATCAAAGTTCATTGACTTTGGCAAATGTGAAGTTATCAGATACCAAGAATGCAGAAAGGGTGAGTTAGAACCCCACATAGCTGATCTGGTTTCTTACACTGGAATATCTACTTTAGAATCCACTAATAGCAGAATAAACCCAAAGACGCTCCTAGGACCAGAAACCAGCTATTATAAAATTTCAGGCCACTGAATTCAGACTCTTGTGTCAAATACTTCTTCATAATGTGCCGCATCTTGAGGGAGTACATCCAGATAAGATTCAGAGGATATTGCACGTATGCCAAAAACAAAAATAAACACTTCCTCTATCACAACTGTTGCTATTCTAGAAGTTCCGACGAAAATATTAATTCCTAGAAAAATGCATATTAACCCATTTTCCAAAATAACTTACTTAGCATACTTACTGCATGAATCTTACTTGATATTTCCCTAATCAGAACCAGACAGCTTTACAAAATAAGGGTATATGTTGTCCAAATTTTCTTAAAAGCCTTTTGGGGGGGGGGGGGGGGCAGTACATCTTTGTAGGAGGGCTCAGGGCAACTGCTTTTAACCTTATCCTTCGTCATGCACTTCTCACAAATTCCACCTTAACCTCAGCATTTTTCTTTTAACACAAGATAATAGTAATAATTAAGTACAGAATAGAACACATAATTATGAAACCAATTACAAGATGTCTTCCAAGCAACCTCAAGAACCTAAAAACCTAGGAAAACCCCTCGAAATCCATGTTGATACTAGATACATGAATTCAAATATTCCTCCCCTCAATTCCGACTCTCGGCCATATTTATAGGTCTTTAGCAACACACAAGCATAACACAATTACACTAATTAAAAGGGATCACACTCAAGTCCAATCAGGGAGGGAAAAAAACATACAATTATGCTCATCAAAACCGAAATCCCTAAATAAACAAAGCAAATCATCTAGATAAACCTAAAGAAAAAAAAAATTCCTCACCATCAACAAAATCCAATTCAACTTCCTCATTGCGCTCGGTAGCAACAGGGGAATTGACTCCAGACATACTAAACCCAAGGCTGTACTTGCCGGAGCTGCTCCGTACCCAATCCTCCGACAACTCGGCGTCGCCGGAGTTATCCGAGCCGGCGGCAAGTATTGATTCACCGGCATCGACAGGGCAGCGAGCGGCGGGAACTTGGACGGGAATGCGAGGAGGAGGAATCATAACAGGACAGGTAGATGCGACCGGAGTGGAGGAGAAGTCGCCGTCCACGTTGCCGGCGCCGGAGATAACGGAGGAAAAAGGAGGAGGAGGAGATTGAGGGTTTTGGAGAGAGAAAGTGAAACCAACTCGTCGGACTTTGGGGTCGTTTGCTGATACTATTCCTGGTTGGGATTGGAGTCGTCGGGGGTCCATTAAAATTTGTGCGCTTTTTTTTTCTGGATTCTCTTTCCTTTTTTTAGGAGAGGGGATTTTGCGAGGGTTTAGGTTATGGCAGATGGCGATTTTAGGCGATTTGGGGGAGATTTGGAATATTGAGAAACTAGCCAACTTTTGTTTTCTCGGTGAAAATATTGACTGCCATATAGTCATATGTGAAGTGTGAATTTGTCAACAAATTCCACATAATTACTTTTTTTTTATCCCTTTTAGGGGCAGTAACGGTAGCCGCTTTCCAACACTAATAACTACTAACGACTAATAGTAGAAGCTGGTGACCGCTAGTAAACACTGACTAACTAGTATTTGATATCTATAAACGCTAGTCGTAACTACTATTAACCAGTGGTGACGGCTAGCTACTATTCCTAACCTCTAATAAACGTTGGTAACTGCTAGTAAACCGCTGATAACTGCTGTCCACCAATCTTAACGCTAAAATGAATAGACCCTTGATGGTATTGGACTGTTATTGCCATAAGTGATAGGAGTCTCTCATAACATATTTTTTCTATTCACAAGATCAAAACACAAGAGAGTAACAAGTTACAAATAATTTGAACGAAGGCTCTGTTCAGCAAAATTAGCAGTTCAAGTAGTAGATAGCAGTTTAGATAGAGAACAGCTGTTAGGTAGCGGATAGTGTTTCTAATTTAACTGTCAGCGGATAGCTGTTTGGATAAGCAGTTGAAATAAATGTATTTGGTAAATTTAGCTATTAGGATAATTGATTAATGTAAATTGACATAAAATGATATACATAATTTACAAAGATAAAATTGCCAAAGGATATTTTTTGGCAAAAAAAAAATGAAACGCTACTTTTGAATACAAAACGTTAATACTATTAGCTTTTCAAAAACGTTGTTTAAAACGTTAAATGCTACTTGAAACGCTAGTTAAAATACTATGTTACCAAACACTAAAAATTATCTAATGAGTGTATTGACTTAGTCAAAACGCCAAACGCTACCTAAAATGTTGTTGTCGAACACGCCCGAAAAGTCGTGTTATGCTGGTTTCATAATTATTATTCTTTGGATTTTTTTTGTTTTTTGGCAAGCTATATACTAAACGTCTATGAAAAGAGGGAGCGTCTTTAATATATGTACTTATAAGAAAAATAATCTTATGGATGAATATCCATACAAGTTTATTATATAGTAAATCAACATTTAATTTATTTTTTTCTGTGACTTCTATTTATCAGAGTCAAGTTACTGTTGACGTATAAAATGTACAGTTTTCACATCATAGATTTTTTTATTCATAATATTCAAACCCAAGACCTTATTAAAAGTGAACAAACCTATATTAACATTACTTTAAAATTATTGATTAGTAATCCTTCATAACAAGATGATGAAAAAATTAATAAATAAAATCATACAAGTGCAGCTGCACATAACATGTGCTAAAGCCCAGAACATGCAGGGCGTAACATGTATTGCAGACCCAAGTTCCAGCATTCGTTAGATGGATTATGATTTTTAGCCTTGTAAGGTGATTCCCCCCGCCCGGGGTTTTAACTTTTAGATTTTGTAGGGTGATGATTTTGTTGGCAATAAAAGATATACAAGTATTTATGTAACCCAACTCTTTTAAAATTCTGTTAACTAAATTTTTAGTTTTGCTTAGGACTAGTCTAGAACCGGTCAAATTTGGGATGGGCTTTGTTAACTGAATTTGGAACAGTTAACTGGTTTAGACATTTAGTTAATGATTAGGTTTGGTCTTATTGAAAAACAAGCTTAAATAAATTATCGACCTTGGACCGAACCATTAATTGGACCAGGGCCAATTGAAACATTTCGACATAGTAATTTGTGATATTTCAAGCATAAAATATGACAAATGGCAAACTCTCACAACTGTAGTATTATTTCCTAACCTAGATACATACCTATTAAAAATAATAAAAGATTTATTCTTTCTAATATTAATATTTTTAAAAGAATACTAATGAATATAATATCTAAATCCAAATATGTTAGTCTTAAAATGTGTTACCGCAAGTGCAAGGTACCAATTGTATCTAGCAACGATAAATACGAGTCATGTCCACAAGGAACTTAGTTTCAACCACCAAATTCAACTTTAACACTCGAGTCAAGCAAAAGTCCACTTTAGATAAACGTTACTAACTAATAGTACTATTCTGCTGAATTATCTAATTCAATGTTAAAAAGGGTCATAGATTGGGGTTCACCGCACTATTATGCTATATGAATCGCAATTAGGTCAAGCAAATCGTGCCCATGAATAAATCGAAGTGGAAAGGATTACCATTTAGAGCGCATCTAAGCCTTTTCTCAAAGGTCACTAGACTGGCTAAACTAATTTTAATTATCTATTTTCATGAAACTAAGATTATCAAAGCCACAAGATTTCGTAATCAATTATTCTCGATTGAAACCCTAACTGTTTTCACGCTAGGCGGATCAATTGCCTACAAAGTCGCAGTAGGTAAAGGATTCAACTTTCGTTGATCTCCTAGACCCTAATTAGAAGTAGTGAATAAAACTCGTTCAAGCAATTCAACGAGCAGTTGGCGCACTAAGCAGGAATTCACATTACAGTCATGGACATGATTCACATAAACCTAAAATATGATTCACTTTTGCATAATAGGGGCTGCACCCAATCCAAGACATCTAATTTAGCCCCTAATCATTCTTCCAATCACAATCACAATCAAAAACGCGAAGAACATGAGTAAAGGTACAAACTTTGAACTAGAACGCAGAAGAAAGAAGGAAAAGAAGGTGCTTTAATTAATCGTAGCAACAACCCACAAATTCATATCCAATTCATCTTCAATCAAATGCTTGAAATTCTAGGAGAATATTAAAAGCCTAAAACACTAAAAATCGTCGTTTTTTGAAAGATGCTACTCTAGAGAAGAAAAATTACAAGATACCCAATTACATCGCCCTTGCCGCAATTAATCGCAGCCAACTAAAGTGGCACGGTCATGCCATGTGGCACGGTGTCACCATGCCACTTCCCTGCCTAGCGTCTTCCTGCTTTTTCAGCGTGGCACGGTCGCGCTTCTTGGCATGGGGTCACCATGCCATATCTCTAGGCCTTGACAACCTCCTCTTTAGCTCAAAACCCGCCTTCCTGGCCTTCTTTTCGCGCGACGTTAGCGGGTTTTCCCTCTTTCTTTCAACTGAACTCCTGAAAAGCATAAAAACATATCATGTAAGCAAATTTGGGGTAAAGAAAGCCTATTTGACCATTATACTTTGAAGTATAACCCAAAAACCGCATAAATGAGATGTTAAAATTAAGTCTGAAAGAGGTAAAATGAAGGTTTATCAAAATACTTGACAAATCGAAAAAACAATTTACTTTGAAAGATAAGGCGTAGCCTTTGATTTCTTTGCAATAATTCATCAAATATGAAATTTGAAAAATAGCCCTGAACATGACCTCGCTTTGACCACAGAAAGGGACAAAAAAATTTCAAAATAATCTAAACAGAAAATTTCCTTTTTTAATCTCTCAAAACTAATAATTTCTAATCGCATTTTATTACGTACAACCAAGTGGACATCTCAATTGTCCACCGGGCCCACCACCAGTCGTTTTCAATCCAGCAAGTGCCCCTTAAAAAAAAAATCATACTTAGTTTTTTGAATTTGCAGTTTTGATTCTCCCTATTCTCCCACTGATCTATGCTCGCTGCTTCAATTGCTTTAGCATTCAGCAATTACTGAATGGCTGAGTTTGATCTTAACGTTGCTATCGATGTTGAATCTTCATCAAACGGGAATTCTTTGTCAGATTTGATAGTATTTTTTGGATCTCGATCTATTTTTGTTTTCAGATTCGGAAGTTATATGTGTTAGTTTTGGGTTTTGAAGAGTTAATTTCAAGTTGTGTTGAACTAGATTGCATTCATTGTTATGTTGCCGTGTTCTGAAAATATAATGCAATTGTTGGTTTGAATATATAATTGGTGTTTGTGATTTGTTGTTCTGCATTTTGGTAGAATGCTTGGTTGGTGT
Source organism: Selenicereus undatus (assembly GCA_017589665.1). NCBI lineage: Eukaryota > Viridiplantae > Streptophyta > Magnoliopsida > Caryophyllales > Cactaceae > Selenicereus > Selenicereus undatus. The sequence continues at coordinate 14,270,034 of JACYFF010010365.1, forward strand.
TTTGAGTTGTGTTTTGTGTTAATTCCGATTAAGATACAAGTGTACAATATTTTTTGGTTTAATTCTTAAATATACTTCATTGTATGTGAATTTTGGTCGGTGACATATGAGAAACGATAGCTTACCGTTATGAGTTGTATGCTCACTAAATATAGTCGTTGGCTCACTAAAGGTATATATTTAGCTCACTATAAAGAATACGTTGCCTTCTACTACAGAGCAGTTTTTTGCTCACTAAAAGAAACATTTGGCTCATTAGGATTGAACTCTGTGTTCACCGATTTTGCATTATAGCTCACCACAAATGTTATAATTGTTTTTCCAAAAGATATTTTTATTGTTGCTATGTACATATGAGAAACAACAGCTCACCAATATGACTTATGTGCTCACTAATTATAGTTATTGGCTTACTAAAGAAATACATTTAGCTCACTAGGATTCAGCTTCTATTCAACAATCATTTATCAGTTTTTTGCTCACCAAATGTAATCGCTATATTCAATCTTATGTCTATCATGGAAAACAATAGCTCACTATAATCAGTATAGGTCACTATAAAAAAATTTGTATCCTTCCACTACATTACATAGCATTTTCTGCTCACTAGCACAAGCGTTTGGCTCACTAGAATGAAAATTGTGCTAACCAATTATGCATTATAGCTCATCACAAAAATCATGTTGTTTTTGCATATGATACTTCATTTTTCATATCTACATTAGATTGTTCTGTTGCTGAGCTTATTGATGTTGATGATTATGTTAGGATTTTGTGTAATCCTACCGGTGGTTCAAAGGGCAAAGGCATGGCTTCTGATGATCGTAATGTTGTTGATGGTACATCTAATTATGTTATGATTGATAAGGAGAAATGTATAGATGATGATGAATGTGTTGTTGAAGTGAAGGAATCTGATGAATCAGAGCTGATTGGTAAAAGAGTCAGTTATACAGATACAATATTTGATGTATACAACGAGTATACTTCCCGTAAGGGGTTTTCCATTAGGTGTGACAAGTTGCGAAGGAGTGAGGGTTCACAAGAGATTCATTCAACAGAGTTTTGTTGTAGCAAACAAGGTGTTAAAAGGTGTCCCGGGAAAAAAGACAAGACATTTATAAAACGGAGCCGGAGGTGTAATTGTAAAGCTAGAGCTATATTTTACATTGAACATAATGGGGAATGGATTTGTAAGAAGCATGAAATGGTTCATATCATGAATTGCTTTTGGAAGATGAGGTGCACAAGTTGAGGTCACATAAAATAGTCGAGAAACCTCATGTGGACTTTTTCCAAAAGATAAGAAGAAATGGTATGAAAGTTTCACATGCTTATCGGCTTCTAAGAAATGAGGTCGGGGGTTCACCATTATTTGGTTTTAGTGAAAGGGATGCATACAACAATGTTACAAATGAAGTCAAAAGGACTATAGATAGGTGCGATGACAATCATTTGATGTGTGTTTTAGAATCTAGGTGTGTCAACAAGTAAGATTTTTTTTTATAAGTTTAAATTGGACGAAGATGATTGTTTGATGAGCTTCTTTTGGAGAGATTCACAAATGAAATGTGATTACTTGTTGTTTGATGATCTCCTTGTATTTGACACGACATATAGGACAAGCCATTATGAGATGATATGTACACCTTTGTTTTATATGAATCATCATGTGAAGAATGTTGTGATGGGATGTGGGTTTTTGATGAATGATAAGATTGAGAGCTTTGTGTCATTATTTGAAACATTTTTGGAGGTTATAGAAAATGTGCAACTGAAAACTGTGATGATGGACCAAGCATTTTCTATAGCAAATGCTATTGAAAAGATCTTCCCTTTGGCAAAGCATAGGTTGTGTACTTGGCACATCTTGGAGAATTCAAAAAATAATATTGGCCATCTTAGAGTACTAGGTGAATTTGTTGATAAATTTGACCATGTTTTGATGAGATGTGATACAGAAATAGAGTTTAATTTTGGCTGGCAGGGGTTAGCATTCTCTCTATCTTCTGTTTATTAATGTGCTCACTAAGTTATTGCTTTCTGCTCACTAATTACTAGTGTTTGCTCACCAAGGTTAGATGTGTCTGCTTACTAGATTATACCTTCTGCTCACAAAAGTTACATTTTTTTGCTCACTAACTTATTATTTTGTGCTAACTGGTTTTGTGTGTTAAGTTGGTTGAAGAGTATGAATGTGCTGAAAATGTTTGGTTGGTTAGATTGCATCGGTTAAAAGAAAAATAGTATCCAACTTTTTGCAAAGATGTTTTCTTTGGTGGCATTTTATTGTCACAAAGAAGTGAGTCGACAAATGCTTCTTTGTCAAAGAGAGTCAATGCTACTTATGGTTTGTTTGATTTTTACAATATATTCTGTGATGTTGTTACTGAGTGGAGGATTACAGAGAAGGATAAGAATGTTAAAAATAAGGGTGGATTTCCCGAGATGTACTTGCCACATGTTAGCATTTTGCAGGATGCTTCGGAGATCTATATGAACAACTTGTACAAAGTGTTTGAGAATGAATACATTAAAGGAGAAAGGTGCTATCAAGAACTAAGCTCAAGTGAGACCCCCTACGGTACAGAGCATACATATGCTGTGTATGAGAATCGTCTTTCGAAGAAGTTTGGGTTTGTGGTTAGGTTTAATCTTCCAGACCAAAATATTGTTTGTGACTGTAAAAAGTACAGTGAGAGTGGAATTCTTTGCTGCCACTGCTTGCGGATTTTCAATGTTCATTGTGTACATAAAGTTCCTGATCAATATATTTTGAAACGATGAACTAGGCTAGCAAGACCCCCCCCGGTTGTAGAAGAAGTTGCAAGTGGTAATGCAGTTGATGTTCTTAGTTCCATATGGAGGGTTCAGATGCATAGGAAGTTTGAGGTTTGCTTCTTGCAAGTGAATCAAATAGTCAAGCAAGAAAGCTATGTGAAGAAGCTTTTGCCAAGTTAAAAGCTGATGCTGGTGTTGTTGTGGGTTCGGCTTATGTTTCTGACACTAAAAATGATCAATAGTCTAGTGCTAGTAATAAAATCATTGGTAACCCTAAAGGTTCGAGGAAAAAAGGTGAAAGGAATGTAAGGAGCAAGAGTATGTTGGAGGGGATATCAAACATTGTTAGATCAAGGAAGATAAGGTTTTCTTCAAGGAATGGAGGAGATGTATCTCAACATCAGGTAAGATTCTATTGACAATATCATTGAATAAGATTCTATTCACAATCTCAACATCAGTAGAATTAGTCTGTGTTTTTGGCTCACTAAAAGTGTTAATATGCTCACTAATATAGGGTATCTGTTCATTAGAAGTTTGTATTGGCTCACTATATTTTTCAATTATCACACTGTTAGTCTTATAGGTTGCACTCACAACATTTATACGTTGGCTCACTAAATATATGTATATGCTCACTAAAAATATGTTTTTCCTGCGATGGTTTAAGTTGTTGCTGCAAGTTCATCTAATCGACCAGGTACATCTAATCCAGTGGTAGATTTTAATGAAATGTAAAGGGTTTTTAGCTTGATTTTTGATAAAATGTTGAGGCAACCAAATGGAGATATGATTCCTAACAATCAGTTGAATCCTGCTTCTGAAGCTACTAGCATTCAAGGGTAATACTCTCACTAATATAGTGTGTTTGCTCACTTGAAATACCTATCAGCTCACTAATATAGCATATCTGCTCACTACATTTACACTTTGGTTTACCAAAGATATGTATATGCTTTTTTATTTTGTGAGTCAGGTTATGTAGGAATCAAGCATGAAATTTTGCTATGGTGAGAGAGGGCATTGGCTTCTACCATTAATGAAGTTTTTTCATCTGGGCCATTCAATAGTTTTTTTTGAACAAATCTTCAAATGTAAATTTGCATGTTGATTAATACATCTCGCACTTGTGTTTTTATTCATTATGATGTTTTTGTGTTTGTGTGATTGAGAATTGTTTTTTTATTTGAAGATTAAGTAAATGATGTTGAATAATTTTGAAGTTTATAATAGGGTGAATACTTTTGACACTTATAAGATGTTGCTCACTGCTGAAGATTCATAGCTCACTAGTTTCATCTGTTGGCTCACTATTTTCTACAAAACTATTATCCTATGTTTGATGAGTTAACATTATAAAAGTATAGTATTCTATGACAATGAAATATTGAACACTTCAATATTTGATTTAACATTATATAAAAAATATCATTCTATTTTGATTTTGCATTCATTTATAGAATTAAGCATAGTAAAAGATATAGTTCACTAGGTTTGGCTATGAGCTCATTGGTTTTGTCTTCTAGCTCACTGGAATTAAGCATAGTAATCGATATAAAATATCCAATAGTAAATGTTGTTTACTAGTACTTCACCATGATTAAAGGTAAGCATATTAATAGTCTAACTTAAAATTAGTCTAACTTAAAATTATACTATTGGGTACACAAGGTCCTAAAATTAGTATAACTTAAAGCAAGGTTGATTAGTCATACTGTTGGCACTTGAGGTTGGGTTGATTTTGCATTCAGTTATGCTTGTTGTTTATCATGAAACTCCTTTGCGAGCCTCTTCACTCGATTCATGTATATATTTTCTTCATTGTTGATTATTTCATAGCAATACCGTGCTTGCATTACATCAAGCAGATTTTTGTCCTGCAAACAAAACAAAAAAAAGAAAACAAACCATTAATAGGTGTTGTATATATTTGAAGATATTTTTGTAAAGAAAATATTTTTGGTAGACTTCATTTTTCTTAAAACCACAATCCCATTTGTCTGCTTAGCCAAAGTAAGACTCCATGTGCCTCATGCAAAAAATTTCACAATCTCTGGCATTATCTGTTGTTCTCCATGGCATTCTCATTCGAACTGGTTTCATCTTCTTTACAATTTCATGTTTGGGGTGGCCAACACTCTCTTGAAGAAATCTCCCAAAAGCTCTTGCCTGTGTACAATAAATAACTTTACTCATCTCATTGGAATTGGGTAATAGCTCACCATATATGTGTGTTAGCTCACCAAGAATATGTGTTAGCTCAGCACACTGCATATGTGTCTTAGCTCACTACATATATCTTACTAAATACGTGTGTTGGCTCACCAAGATTATGCCTTAGCTTACCAATAATATGTTCTAGCTCACCAAATTTGTAACCTCACCAGATATGTGTGTCAATTTATTTCAAAGTAAATGAATCAGTGAGCATTTGAACATAACACTAATAGATGTGTTTCTCTATATGTTATTTTGTATGGAGCAGTTATGTGCATGTTGTTGATGATATCAAGCCTTTCCTCCTTTAAATCAAAGCAGAAGATGAAGAAGTGCTTCTTGTGACATACAGGGAAGAACATCTTGAAATTGGAGAATGATTAATATTATATAATGTGGTATTTTAATATACAATTAAAACGTGATTAATGCTTACTAGCTGCAATAGTTTTCCTAATATCCATTTGTCACATCTCTAGAATTCTTTTTGAAGAATTGTTTCTAAGTCAATGTACCTTCCTTCCTCTAATTTTGCTATATTTATCAAGGGGTCCAAGGTTGACTGCATTTTTGCAGCATTATCATTAGGTGTTTGATTATTTGTATTTGTGAAAAAAAAAAATAAGTATATATTTACCATTGCATCAGCCGGTGCAAAAAATCTTCTTGGAGATCCTTCACTTCTTTTTCTCTCCAAGTTGTTGAGGATAGCAGCCCAGACATCGATCACATGTGCATTAATGTATTCTCGTAGACGCATTGTTGACATGTGATACCGATGTGCAACATGTGTTTCGGTATCAAACATTTCTTCACTGATTTAGTAAGAAAAGGAAAAAAAAATGTAAGTATATATTCATTATAATTGAAGTGTTTGTAAATGTTTTCTATCTGACAGTTATGTGCTTACTTTGAATTAAGGTCCTATGATGGATGGAATACATATTCAGAATCGATCCTTTCATGGGCTGACAAATCCCCTATAGTATTTGTTATTCTCTACACAAAAGGAGTGTAGAAGGGCTCTATCATTGGCCCTTTCTCTCTGCTCGGTTGATGTCTTGCTTTCTTATTGTGCTCCCCTTCCGCATACATAACATGTGTAAATGCTCACTAAAATAGATATTATGCTCACTAAAATGTTTGTTGTGCCCACTAAATAGAGATTGTTGCTCACCACTTACTAAACTATATATTCTGCTCACTAACATATATGTTCTTTTCACTCATACATGTGTCCTGCTCACTAACATATGTGTCATGCTCACCAAGTTATACTTTATGCTCACTAAAATATAACTTCTTCTCACTGACATTGCACACCAACTGACTTCAAAAAAAAAAAAATGTTTAATACCAACAAGGTCGTCTTTGCTTGGTCTTAGAGCCATCTTAAAGTGATGTGCACTCACAAGTTCACTGCAACATAAAATTTTCAGTTTATCAACAATTTGCACATAACTCACTAAAAAGTATGTTCTGCTCACTGAAAGAGAGCCTACTCTCTGAAAGTATGAGTCTGCTCACTGAAAATCCTTACCAGCTTTATTTGCTATTTTCTTTTTTCCATCTTCTCTGCCAGGAGATTTTTGCTCTCCTTCAGTTATTTTCTGCCTTTCTTGCTACTCTGTTTGTGTTTCTAGAATTGGTGGTGGTGCTGGTGTTTGAGACGATTCATGTGGTGGTTGTGTCTCAAGAGTTTGTGATGGGTGTTGTGGTAAGGAGGGTGGTGGTGTCTGTAGTTTCTGTGTGGGAGGGATGGTGGTGTCTGAAGTGTCTATGTAAGGGGAGAAAGTGGTGGTGTCTGATGTGTCTTTGTAGGGGGGATGGCGGTGGTGTCTAAACTACTTTTGCATATGGGGAGGAAGGCGGTGTGTGAAGTGATGCTGGTGTTGTTCGTGTTGCAGGAGTTGGGCTTTGGCTATCATCAATCAACTTAAACTGGGCATGTCATTACCCCCTTGCCTTGATGCAGAACCTTTGCTAGTGGTGTTGCTAATCTTTTGTTGCCTTACAAAAGTATTCTCTAATTCAGTTATCACCTCAAGTACAGCAGCTCTGGTCCACCACTCATCATCTTAACTAAATGGTGGTATCTTAGCACTTTCATCCCCTTTTTCTCTTTGTGTCATTGGTGGGAATTTTGAGATTTGAGCCTCACAGTACGAAGAAAACATGCTTATTGCCGTATCTCTTATTTTCTTGAGTACTTCATTGTTTTGGTTCCTTTTTGACAAGTAGTCCATGAATGTTCTGTACCTCTTGAATGCACTTGTTAAAGCCTTTGTCACTTCAGCCACTTCTTCCATATCTTTCTGCAATATGGACACCATTCAAGTATTGTAAGATATGTTAGATACATGTTTGTTTAAATTCTTTTATTCTGCTTAAGTGTTATAAATGAAATAAATGGTACCTCTAACTCAGATAGTTCATTATTTTGTGAAAACATCTTCGGATGTTCTTCCTTTTATGGCTGAGGTTCCTTTTGTAGTTGTGGTTCAACATGCAATTCCTTGGTTATTTGTATTGGAGGCTCTGCTCTGCCCTTTCCAAAGCCTTTTGGCCCTTTTTTGCACCAACTTGATTAGCCTTTCTCTCTTCTTTGACTCTTTCCTTCAGCCTTTCTGTTGTCAAGCCTTTGATTGTTGGGAATTGCCTCTGTATAGTCCTTCTTGTTAAGAGAACTCTGGCAAGATATAGCATTTGCAAGAGAAATGATCATTGTAATTAGTTCTGTATAGCTCACTAAAAATGAATCTATAATCACTAAAATATAGTCCGTGCTTACCAAAAATGTATACTAGCTCAGTAATATAAAGTAATGTTTTCTAAGAATAATTCTTATGATGCTCACTAAATTTGTTAATAGAGATCAATGTAACAGACAATTGTCTTCTATGAACAAGTCATTTATAGCTCACAAAAGCTGAACTTTTGCTCACTAAAAGATGTGGTTCACTCACCATGTTATATGGTCTGCTTACTAATAATAGTGATCCGCTCATTAAACAGTTTGCTTTGCTCAGTGAAATACATAGTAGCTCACTAACATGAAGTATTGTTGTGCAACAATAATTCCTATATGTATGTGGGTACATGATGCATGTTCACTAAAATGGTCATTATAGATAAATGTAATAGATAATTGTCACATATGATCAAGTTCTCCATCGCTCACCAAAAGCTTTGTTGTGCTCACTAAAATACACAATCTAGTCACGAAAATGTATGTTCCGCTCACTAAAGTAAATGGTCTGCTCACCATGATATATGTTAAGCTCATTGAAAATGTTGTTTTGCTTACTAAGTATATATGTTCAGCTCACTGAATTTGACTTTGTGCTTACTGAAAACATGATAGTCTGACTCATCAAGAAGAGAATAGGGCCATCACAGTTTGAAACCCTCTTTTTGACAGATTCACACAATCTGTCAATAGTATACTGACACCAATCAATTGTTGCTATATCTTCAACATTAGCAGCATTCTTGGCAAATAGGGTGCGTAATATACATTCTTTGAACCGTTGAAAAAGCAGGAGACCATGTACAACACAAAGTTTCTCTTGAAACTTTCCCTTGCATCAGTCTAGCTGAGTATGTATTGTGGTGTCTGGCTTAGCTTAGGGCCCCCATCTTGCAGATTTTAGTCTTTTCTCCATGCATCAAGGACTTCATTATATTTGGTATCTTTTGGCTTTTTGCCATAAAACTCCTCAACCTTCATTCCACCAATGGGGAGTGCCAATGTGAGATACACATCCATTAGTGTAATCTCAATCCTTTTGTCAGGTGATATGTACAAGGTGATTGAGTATGGGTCAAATATGTCCACAAGCTATTTGCATAAATACCTTGACAATTCAGTGACTTGAAAGTGGAGGAATCTTCCAAACCCCATATCTTGTATTGCTTCTCTTTGTGTCTCATTGAAATTATTGATCATGGCGACAAACCCTGTTGGTAACATTCTTGTTTGAAAGATCTTTTTGGGTTTTGTCTCCACCTCTACAGGCTTTGGCATAGATTGCATAGACTTGGGGTCTTGAACATGGACGGTAGCACTTGTGTCCTTTTTCAGGAATTTATGTTCTTTTTGCTGTTTGAAAACTGAGAATTGTCCACTCTTTACAAGAGGTTTATGACTCTTTTGGACATCCTGCTTCTCCTTCTCAGCTTGTGCCTTAACAAACTTTTTTGACTCCATTTGCATTTTCTTTGGTCTAGACTTTGTTGCTTGTTTTATCTTCTTGATTCTATTCACCAAAACTTCATCATCAGACTCAGATTCATCATCATGCCCAGGGGGAGACATTTTGTAAGTTGTGTCCTCTACAGTGTCATCTGTTTCCTCTGAAGGTTGTTGATGAATGTCAGTGATTGTTTTTTTGAAGCTTTCTTGGGCAGTGTTTTTGGGAACATTGGGGGAGTTTCTGTTGTGTATTCTTTTTCCCCCTTTTGTTGTTCTGTGTTACCAATTTTCTGATGTGCATCGATCTTATTTGGCTCTTTTTCCCTTTTTTGCAGCACCACCTTTTGTTAGTGTGTTGGTGAGGTAGTTTTGTTGTTTTTTGTTGCTCTTGTCCTCCCTCTCCCTATTGAGTAGGTTGTGATTCTTGCACAACATGCACAGTTTGTGGTTTTTTTAGCACCACCTTTTGTTTCTCCCCTGCTGTGGGAGCTTGGAGTTGTTTATCTTCTGAACTAATTGGACTGGTGTAAATATTTCTGCTCTTCCTAGCTTCTTGTTTCACCCTTCCTTTAGTTACATTAATACTTGTTGAGTTGGTTTTTCCTTCAAATTTTTTGTCCCTTGGTGTGGACAGGTTTTCCTGATGCTTTGGTTGAGCTTCCTTGGTTGCTTCTTCTGCAGCTGTACATGGTACTTTGTATAAGTGAAAAATATATATAATTAAATAAATATGTAATGTTTAATCTAATATGGATATATATATATATATATATATATATATATCAACTTACTAAAATAAACTGTCTGCTCACCAGAATTATAGGTTAGCTCACTAAACATAGTTGTCTGCTCACTACAATTGCAGTTCAGCTCGCTAAACATAGTTGTTTGCGCACTAAAAATGGAGTTCAGCTCACTAAATATAATTATATATGTATAGTTTTACTAGGTGTTTAAAATATGAGATTATAAACTCACCATATATAGGAATTGTTATAGCAAATGGTACTGGAATGTTTAGTTGTACATGGTGGTACTCTAAAATATAATAGTAGATATTGCTCACTAGACATTTGAAATAGCTCACCAAAGCATATGTTATGGCTCAGTAATTGACAGGAATGAAACTAGAATATAATGTACAGGTCCTTTGAATACAATTTCCCCTGCTCACTACATATGGAATGCAGATGATTACATATAAACTTTCATAATGTAGACATACCTGGGCCTGAATTATGAGTAATATCCTCTTGCATTCCTTAATTTGTTTCATTTAGTTTATTTTGATCCCTTGGGCTTCAATAAAAAAGAAAAATACAATGTTAGTGCAGTAGACTATATTGTGCATGTTTTTAGATATATTTGAAATGGTAATTACCTAAAGTTCACTTGATCAGAAGAGATGTCTCTAACAACTTGCATAATCATCTCTTGAGGGCTTGTGCTTGACCCTTCTGTCTTTGAGCTATCAAATAGTATTATATATAATGTTAATATTACAAGAAATGTGATAGCACACTAGAATAAAAGGTACAACTCACTACAAAGATATCATGACTCACTATAATATAAGATACAACTCACTATTTATGTGAAATAGTATATGAAAAGAGATTGGAGTTCTAGACTGCATACTTGAATGTATGGTACCACTTTCTAGATTTATGGTATGACACACTATGATGTAAAGTACAACTCACTATAATATAAGGCACAGTTCACTATAGCATGCATATGTTGACAAGAATTAGCATATAATTCACGGCTCCCTACATTTTTGCCATGGCTTTCTAAATTCAAGCCATAGTTCACTATAATATAAGGCACAATTCACTGTAGCATGCATATGTTGGCAACCACTAGAATATAATTTAGAGCTCACTAGATTTTTGTCATGGCTCACTACATTCAAGCTATAGCTCACTATATTATAAGGCACAACTCACTATAGCTTACATATATTGACAAGAACCAGCATATAATTCATAGTTCCATACATTTTTGTCATGGCTCACTAAATTCAAGCCATAGATCACTATAATATATGACACAACTCATTGGAGCATGCTTATGTTGATAGCCACTAGAATATAATTTACAGCTCACTAGATTTTTGTCATGGTTCTCTACATTCAAGCCATAGCTCACTATATTATAAGACACAACTCACTATAACATGCATATGTTGACAATAACTAGCATATAATTCACAACTCACTAAAGTGAAGATATAGCTCACCACAATATAGGGTACAACTCACTATACAGCAAAATCAGAAGAGTCAAGGTAAAAGTGTTTTGCATGTATTAGTCAACATCAAGGAAATGTGTTTATTGTGAATTTGTTGACAGAATCATGTATTCGTAGTTACTGCTCACTGATGAAGTACGGTGGCTTACTAATATTAGGTTTAAGGTTTTTAAGGTTTAAGGTTTTCAACATACCTTTTATGAGGAGTGTTTGATTCATCACTAGCAGATCTCTTCTTCGCTACTGATGAATGGTGAGTTTCCATTTGCAAACATTTGAAAAATGAGATTATGAGTGCACGATGTTGTTAAAACCTAGAATGCCCAACGAATTCATTGTTTTGTTTCGAACATGCAAATAAATTTTGTATGCTGCTAAAACTTACATCGAAGTGTTTGGTTCAAGTTTCAGTGGTGATTTTCCGAAGATTTCTTGGTAGAATCGGTGAGCAAACGCATCAAAATTTCACCAAATCATGCACAAATTTGAGCAGTTTCGGAGAGAGAAAGTGAACGGAAGTTTTTGGGTCACGATGTGATTTGAAGTTGCAGTTATGAGCGCTTTTTGTTTATATAACTTTTTTTTTGCGGCGGTTTCTTGCTTTATATACGTGACATGCCAAATGGATAATTTGTGGGCCTGGTTGTACAATTGCAATTGTAGAATCGGGTGGATCATATACTAACAGCTTCCTAATGATGTGTACATCCCCTTTCCCACAAAAATAGAATAAAAAAATTAAACTATAAATAATTTATTGCATGAATAATAAATAATTCATGAATCATCTAAAAATATTGTATTCAGTTGGATTTAAAAGAAGTAGAGAAAAATTGCACAATTAGTTTAAGAGATTATAATTAATTTGCTTTTTTTTTCATTCACAAATAATTCTTGCTATGAGATTTTCTACTTAAATTTTAAAAAAACTATTGTACTTTTGTTTTTATAGAGGCTCAAATAATTTTTTCTCAAATTATATGAATTACAAATATAATTTACTATACTGTTTACATATAGTTATTATAATTAGAAAACTCCAAAAAATTTCATTCATCGCATAGGTATAGAAAAGTGAACACAATCTTCTAATCTTTTGGCACATGTAACTCGTATATAATTCGGATCATCTTTTCTATTATTATTATTATTATTATAATATGTGAACGTTTCATAGATTTGCAAAACTTAATTTTATGTGGTCTCTTATTATCAAACAACAAATTCTAACAATATACAAGGAACTATCCATCAAATTTATTAATATATGACATGTGAGTACATATTCAACTAAGTTAATCATAACCTATTTTAATAGATCGGAAATCTCAATTTAATAAATTCTTATAATTTGTACCACCTAATAATTGCATATTAAGTTTGAAGACTATTAATGTACAAAAATCAAAATTTTTTTATACTTCAAAGGAAATATTAAATAATTTATTATTACATATACATATTTACTGGAAACAAAAATTTAAAAACCATCTCGTGGATCGCACGGAGAGAAGAAGACTAGTCGACCTAATTAAGGCATTAAAAATCGAGAAAAGTAGGGCTACTACCAATAATTGTGGCTAATGATGAGCCTTTATGAGAGTAGATAGAACGATTATTATTATTTTTTTCATGGAAGGACAAAAGGGAGAGAAAGGGGAGAATCAAACTAAAATTTATAATTATACCATTATCAAGCCGATAGGACTAACAAGAGGAGGTGAGCACCAAAGGTTAACTAATCAACGTTGGAAAAATGGCACATGTCTCTAGTTGGTTTTTAAATGTCCTTAGGGGGAGTTGTAAATGAGGCTCTATAGGTAAGATTTGAACCCAAATATTTAGTAATCACTTTCAAAAATTTTATAAGTTGAGCTAACATATCATTCTTATGATGATCTTTAGTTTTTTCTGATCCTCTAGATATTTATTATTAGTGTATTACCTCCTATAAAATGCATGAACCCTCTATTTTCATTTTTATGGTAACAAAATATTACAACTTAAATAAGAAAAATCAAATAGCAATATATTTTGATTTATGTATAAGTATTATTTGCTACATCCTTATTGTTGATAGTATGCCTTGGTAAATAACTACCTGGGTTTGTTAGAAGGTTCAACTCCAGTTAGTTAGGTGGTTACAAGTTTGTTAAGTTTGTTTCTCATGTTAACTACCTTTCCCACCTTTTTCTGTGCATGGTTGTTAGCAGCATTATTGTACAATACGTCTATCATACTCCTGGGAGCATATGCTCCTACAAGCCACATCATCAAATATATATTAAGAAAATAAATATATGACAAATACACGCGTGAAATATATATA
>JACYFF010010365.1:14284209-14305668 GCA_017589665.1 Selenicereus undatus
ATATATATATATATATGGATAACGAGAGTATGTGCTCCCGGGAGCACATAAGAAATTGCCATCATTGTATATATAAGGGGCTTGAAGGCCATTGTAAGGTTGATCAATAAAATAACAGTTTCCTCTGTCTCTCTCTTTCTCTATTTCTCTAAAAGTCCAAATTATAACGTAATATTAGAGCCTATATGGATGAAGATATGAGGTCTCTGATTGATTCCTTTTTCTCCAGTCAGATACTCTTTTTCTTTCTAGACCATTGCCATCAATTAATGAGCAATACTTTTGATCAGTTTTCTTTCTTGATTCATTAGTTTTCTTTCTTGATTCATCAATCGATCAAGATTTTCCTCTTCTATTTTCCGTTTGCTCGTCCGCTTTTCCCATGGCAAATCCCAATTCAATTCGTCTTGATTGTACACAAGAGCTGTTTCTTCATCCCTCTTATCATCCCAATTGCAGCCTTTCATTCAAACCACTTCTAGGTTCGAATTTTGGACAATGGAAGAGGTCTTGCGAGGTATCTTTGATTTTGAAGCACAAGCTAGGATTTGTGATTGGCACTTATACTAAACCTACCTCAGGACCTCTGGTTTCCCAATGGGAATAGTACAATGCCGTGGTCATATGCTGGTTACTTCACTCCATGAAGAAATATATAGCAACCGGTGTCCTCTTTTGTTCTACTGTAAAGCAGCTTTGGGAAGAATTAGAGCTTCACTATGGTCAAACCCAGGGAACCAAGATTTCTAAGTGCAAAGGGAAATAAACAACCTCTCACAAGGTAGTTTATCTATCTCAAATTATTAACTAAGTGTAAAATTCTATGGGATGAGTATGCTACACTTATGAATATTCCTACATGTCCTAATGCTGAATGTCTTGTTGGTAATGCAATGGTGAAATTGCTTGCAAGTCAACAACTGATACAATTTCTCATGGGTTTGAATGACAATTATGTCGTTGTGAGAGGAAATATTCTTATGGCACGTCCCATGCCTCAAATTGGACAAGCATTAAGCATGGTTCTTCAAGAGGAAAGATAAAGGGAAATTCAAAACTATACCCCTTTACCTAGTAACTCTTCAGCCTTATTCTCTCAATAGAGGTCCAAGTAGCAACAATACTCCCATTTTCAGCAATCTCCCTTACAACATCCCCTTAGACAACATTCACAACAATCTTATCCTTCTCAACAAAACACCTCTCAGTCAGCAAGAAGGGGCACTCTTTTTCACAATTATTATAGAAATAATGGTCATACTATTGACAAGTGTTTCTAACGATAGAGGAACAATACACCAGTTGACAGAGGCAGGAAGGTGGCTGTTGTAGTCCAACATGAAGACTCTCATTCTGAACCAGAGCATTTTGCTCCCTTTTTTACTCTAGAGCAGTATGTCAAACTGATTGCTATGATGCAAAAACATGACCTCGATGTTTCTACTCCTGCACCAACAATAGATTTTACAGGTGCATCCATGTTAGCAGGTAAGGTCTTATGTTTTTCTGCTTCACAGCCTTCCTCAAAGTGGATCATTGATAGTGGTGCTACTGACCACATTACTCCAGACTTGCAAATTTTTTCTTCTTATATACCTCTTTCACAAGAATTTTTCATTACAATGCCCAATGGCACACATGC
The DNA here is from genome assembly GCA_017589665.1 of Selenicereus undatus. Classification (NCBI taxonomy): domain Eukaryota; kingdom Viridiplantae; phylum Streptophyta; class Magnoliopsida; order Caryophyllales; family Cactaceae; genus Selenicereus; species Selenicereus undatus. The sequence continues at coordinate 14,285,852 of JACYFF010010365.1, forward strand.
CAAGATTCATAATGTTGGCACCATCTAACTTACTCCTTCTTTAACTCTTTATAATGCACTGCATGTTCCTGATTTTCATTACAACTTGTTATCTCCTAGCAAGCTTGTTAAGCAACTAGTCGCCCATGTTGTTTTCACTCCTTCTACTTGCTGTATCTCGAACCCTTCAATGAAGCACCATTTGGAAATTGGTAGATAAAGTGGTGGCCTATATCTTGTGCACAAAGCATCCTGTAATTCTAGATTGGCTAGTAGTTCATTCCAACATGTTTTTTCTTTTTCGTGTTAGCTATCTCCTTTAGCACTGTGGCACTGTCGGCTAGAACATATTTCTTTTGACAATATGAAGCATATTGCTGCTATTCCCTCTTGTAAGGCTAAGCCTACTTCCATATGTTAAGTTTGTCATCAAGCAAAGCAACATAGATCTCCCTTTCCTATTAGTACTTCTTGTACTTCATACATATTTGAAATGTTACATGTTGATATTTGGGGTCCCTATGCTCATTCTACTTATAATGGCTACAAGTATTTCATTACTGTTGTTGATGATTACTCACAAGTAACTTGGACACATCTTTTATCTCATAAATCAAATGCTTTTCCCATTCTTAAATCTTTTATTTCTTTTATTCATGCTCAATTTCAAAGAAATGTTAAGATAATTTGTTCTGATAATGGCTAGGAATTTTTAGATAATTCAACCTTAAATTTCTACGCTACTCATGGCATCCTCCATTAAACCTCTTATACAGCAACTCCTCAACAAAACGGAGTTGTGGAAAGGAAACATAAGCATTTACTTAAAACTGCTAACGCCTTACTTTTTCAATCTAAAGTCCCCCTCAAAATTTGGGGAGAATGCCTTTTGACAGTCATTTACATCATTGATAGAATGCCTTATTCTATTCTTCCGTACAAAACTTCTTATGAAATATTATATGGTCATGTCCCCTCTTATACACATCTCAAAACCTTTGGCTGCCTTTGTTTCATTTCTGCACCCAGGCATAATAAGGACAAGTTTGTTTCAAAGGGTAATTCTTGTGTTTTCCTAGGATATACATATGGTAAGGAGGCTTACAAAGTATATGACCTCATTACTGAGAAAATCATCTCCAGCAGAGACACATTTTTATAAGAGATATTTTCCTTTTCATAATTTCTCAGATACATCTACATCTTCACCCTTGCCATCTCCTATTTTCTTGCACTTTGACAATTTTGATAATTCATCACCTTCTTCTTCATCTACCTCTTCTGATCTCACTTCCACCCCACCTATATCTCCATCCTCCTCTCTGGCCATACCAACCACTCTTGAAGTTCCCCCCACTATTGCATCTTCACCAGCAGCTTCCCACTCTTCTCCAGCTCACCATCCTACTGCGACATCTTTCTCTCCAACTCCTCTTTCTTCTCATGAACATTTGCCTCCCTTAAGAAGGACTGTTAGGCCACACAAGAAACCATCACATTTGCAAGATTGCATTTGCTTCAATACAATTTTCACCTTCTCAGATCCTTTTGCTACTCTCCATTTATCCTATTTCTACAGTCTTGTATAGCTACACCAATTGCCTATTAATTCTCCCGTTCATTCAAAAGCCCTCCTTTCTTTTCATGAACCTACCTCTTATAAACAAGCATCACATGATCCTCTTTGGGTTAAAGCTATGGAGTGTGAAATACAACCCCTATAAGCTAACAACACTTGGGCTAAAGTTGAGCTTCCTCCTAGGAAGAAAGCCATCAGCAGCAAGTGGGTATACAAGGTTAAACTTAAGGCTAATGGTTCCCTTGAAAGGTACAAAGCTAGGTTGGTGATAAGAGGCAACACACAAAGAGAGGGTATCGATTTCACATAAACATTTTCTCCTGTTGTGAAAATGACAACTATTGGGCTTGTTCTTGCCATACCAGCCCATAAGCAATGGCAAGTTTTCCAAATGGATGTAAACAATGCCTTTTTGCATGGGGATTTGTACGAGGAGGTTTACATGAAAATGGCAGAGGGTATACCAAATCCTCAATAAATTTTGCAAATTGCAAAAGTCCCTCTATGGCCTTAAGCAAGCTTCTCGACAATGGTTTGCTAAGGTAGCTGCTTTTCCTAAAAAACAGGGCTACCTTTAATCCAAAAGTAACTACTCTTTATTCCTCAAGAACACTGGTACACACATCACCATTGTAGCTGTGTACATTGATGAAATTTTGGTTACAGAATCAAATGTTGCTGAAGTTGATATTCTCAAGCAGCAGCTTTATCAACCCTTTGTTATTAAGGATTTGGGAAATTTGCATTGCTTTCTCGGTTTTAAAGTTACATACTTACCTAATGGCATCTCTTTGTCACAAAGAAAATTGACTGAGGATCTCCTATTGGATACTGGTTTTGCGACTCCCAGAAGTGCTGCTATTCATCTTCCATTGTAGTGCAAACACACTCCTGATGAAGGAGGCCTTCTTAAAGATCCTTCTTACTATAGAACTATTGTTGGCAAGCTCAATTTTTTAACTCATTCCAGGCCTAATCTTTCTTATGCTGTTCAGACCCTTAGCCAATTCGTGCAAACTCCAAGAACTTCTCATATGGTGGCTCTTGAACACACTCTCAAATATTTAAAGGGTACTTCTAGCTAGGGCATCTTACTCAATGCCAGTGGCCCTTTAATTCTCAAGGCCTTCTCCGATAGTGATTGGACTTCTTGTTCCTTTTCTAGGCAATCTTTAACTAGTTATATGGTTCTACTTGGCACCTCTCCTTTCAGTTGGAAGTCTAAAAAGCAGCTTATTGTTTCCAAAAGCTCGGCTGAGGCGAATACCGTGCGATGTCACAAGCTGCTTGTGAAGTTGCATGGCTGGTTCGACTTCTTTCTAAGCTTGGCATACCTCATTCGCAGCCTGTGACCCTTCATTGTGATAACTAGTCTGCTTTGCAAATTGCTAAAAACCTTGTGTTACACAAACAAACTAAGCATATCGAAACAGATTGCAATTTTACCTGGGACAAAGTCCTTGAAGGATTGCTTAAGCTCACTTATATACCAACATCCATGCAACTCGCTAATATCTTGACCAAGATTTTGCCTTCTGCTCAACATAAGGACCTTTTATCCAAGCTGGGCATGATTGAGTCCTATGCATCCCCAGCTTGAAGGGTGTGTGTTGAGAGTATGCCTTGGTAAATAACTACTTGGGTTTGTTAGAAGGTTCAACTCCAGTTAGTTAGGTGGTTATAAGTTTGTTAAGTTTGTTTCTTTTGTTAACTACCTTTCCGACCTTTTTCTTTGCATGGTTCTTAGCAGCATCCTTGTATATATAAGGGGCTTGAAGGAAATTGTAAGGCTAATCAATACAATAATAGTTTCCTCTTTCTCTCTATCTCTCTAAAAGTCCAAATTATAACACTTATTAATTAATGACTAATTAATTTATGGTAACAGTGACCAAATTAAGATGATTTTTTCAATGGTTAAATCAAGTTAAACTATACGGCATAGAGGAGGTTTTTTTTGGAGATAAAGAGGCAAAAAATTATGGATAAGATTTGAACCCTGACATTTAGCAATAAAGTAACTCTCAAACACCTTATTGATTGAATGAAGTAGCACTCACTAAATGTTGCTCCGTGTAAGAACATTAGGGGCATATGAGCTTAGGCCACCTCGGCCCACTAGCAGAAAATGGAATCATCTGTTCCTACTTGAGTCCAATACCAAGCCTAATAAGAAGCCAAAACTCAAAATACACATAAAGACATAAGTAGATGTTGATCAACTAAGGTAGTGTTTGGTTGGAAAGAAAATGATTTTCAGAGAAAATCATTTTCTGTGAAAAATGTTTTTCCAAGGAAAATTGATTTTCCTGTCACATTTTTCATTGTTTGGTACAAGATAAATAATTTTCCATGAAAAAGATAAAAACGTCAATTGAATTGTTTAAATGACGAAAAGTATTGATTGAGTGGTCGTAGTTGATATAAATGTTAACCAAATAAAAGAATTTTGAGCTTAAAATTCACATTTGAGTTTTTTTCAATTCTTCCTATTGGATAAATGTTGACTAACTAAATTATTTAAATGACGAAAAATATTGATTGAATTGCCGTGGTGGAGAAAAATATTGATCAAATGAAGGAATGTCGTGCTCAAAATCTGAATTTTAGCTTATTTTAATCCTTTATATCCAATGATCAGATTTCGATCAAAATTATTGAAATTGTTCTAGTGGTGGAAAATATTGACTGCACTGTTCAAGGGAAGAAAAATATCAATTGAATTGTTATTGTGGAAAAACATGTTGAGTAAAAGAAAGAATATCAAGCTCAAAATCTAAACTTAAGTCTATTTTAATATTTTCTATCTGATGATCAAGATTCGATCCAAACCGTTAAAGTTGTTTTACAGGCAAATCGACCGAATTGTTTTAGTGGCAAAAAATATTGATTAAATTGTCGTGGTGGAGATAAATGTCGATCAAATGAAAGGTGTGTTTGGTAGGGGGGAAATAATTTTTCCGAAAAATGATTTTCCCATTTTACGTTGTTTTGTAAAACAATGAGGGGAAAATCATTTTCAGGGCAAAATCATTTTACCCCATTTAAAGGAAGTTATTTTCCCTTGAAAAAGTAGGAAAAATAATTTTCCAGGCCCGATTTTCGTTGCCTAATTTTGTCTCTCGTTCTATTTTCTTTTAATTGTACCTAGAATCACTCTATTTGCACTCTCATTTTATCTCTCATTCTTCCCCTCTTCTTCATGTTCATCATCTTCATCGATGATTTCCATCGTCATTCTCTACAATTATTTCTTGAGTTCTCTGACGTTGTTACTGTTGCCATTTTGAAGAAGTTCGCAATTTAAAACAGCAATCGTCTCCCAGTTCGACATTTTCTTTAATTTGGGTTTAATATCGCTCAAAGTCAATTGGGTAATCCTTGGGAATAGTGAAAAAATTGAGATTCATTAATGTTGAATCTTTCTTTTTCTGGGTTTATTAACAGGTATATTTCTTATTGATGTTTTGGATTTGATTTTGAAGAGGAGAGAGAAACAAAATTCATTGGTTGGGTTGAGTCAGAGCAGTGAGCAGGGGAGGGGTTGATGGTAAAAATAAATGAAGTGAGGGTGGGAGGTTCATTTTATCAAATAGCAAAAAATGAAGTGGAAAGAAAATGACTTTTTATTCTACCAAACAGCTGAAAATGTAAGTGAAAAATAATTTTTCTTGGAAAAATATTTTTTATAGAAAATGATTTTCTGGGAAAATGATCTTCCCCCCTACCAAACACACCCGAAAGAAATTTGAGTTGAAAATTTAGATTTGAGTTTATTTTAATCTTTCTTATCGGAGAGTCAAGTTTTGATCAAAACAGTTGGAATTGAATTTTTCACCTAAATTCATTTGACCATATCATCAAAGACTTGAAGGTGGAAAATCAACTTCCTGCCTTGTCAAAAAGGAAATCATTTTCCTCCATAGGGGGCAAAATCATTTTCCTTGGAAAATAATTTTTAACCCTTTATTGAGCCAAACAACGAAAAATCGAAAAACTATTTTCCGAAAAAATTATTTTCTCCCCAACCAAACACTACCTAAGAAAAAAATTTACTGCGAGACCCTTGTTCTCAAAATATTTGCTCTTAAACATATTAAATCAGATATAATTGTATAAGATTATAAAACTATTACACATTTACCATCTTGATATATTGGCCCTTATTATATATTTACTTACCAATTTAGAAATATGCAATTTAGAAAAACATGATCAATTTTTCCATTTTTGTTGTGTACAAACATCATAAAATTAAATAAGATTCGTTGTTCTAGATCTGGTGTTTACAGAATCGAGTTCAGGGATTCGCCTCTAACCAAAATGATGCCTTTTTGCCGCTGTCTCCGATATGGACCTGGTGAAATTGAATTCTCCGCTAGCCTGTATACCTACAAGAGCAACAATTTCGAATCCCTCTCCATCCACAAGGTCATAAGTTCTCTAAAAGTGCTACTTACAAAGGCCGACAAGGAATTCTTAGGCATCAAAGCTACACAAAAGTAAGGGTTGTTCATTATGGTGTTACTCTGGGAAAAGAAGTAGTATTTTGATCAATCAAACAATTCTAATTTTCCCTTTAGCCATTATCATTATTGAATGACTATTGATTAATGTAAAAGTTGTACGCCCTAGTTTTGACTTACTAAAAGTTCTTTTTTCTTTTTCAGGAAAAAATAAAAGTTATTTTTTGGTCCGCGTTGGAAGAATAAGGTAACAATGAACAAGTTATAAGTGTTAAGGCAAGTCAAACATAAAACTAGAGCTTTCTTTTTAATTTAACTAGTCTGGACCCGTGCTTTGCACGGAGTATGTTCAAATAAACATTTTGTAGATATGTTATCGAAATAATAAACGAATAGTTATGGTAGACATGATTAATATTATAATTTAGAGGAGATAATGGAAAAACTCAATGAAAAAGTTAAGTATACAAACACTTCGTGCATAATTAATGAGATTAATATTTGAAAAATATAATTGTGAAAAAGGTCTATACAAGTATGATGGAGATAATATATAGTGAATTTGTTACAAAGCATGCTAAATAGGGTGATGATAAGTCAATTTATGATGTCAATGACAAAAAGTTCACATCCTCTTCTTGTTGGTGAGTAAATTTATAAAATTGTTAATTCTCTAGTGAAGTTAGGTAGAAACTATTTTAAAGTCGGTTTAGTTTTAATTTCGCATGTAACACAAATAAAATTTGTCTTTCAACGAAAATAATTTGAACATTATATTTATGCTATTATATAACTTTTTTGGCTATTTAAAGTGGTTCATGAGGGGGTGCTAATATAATTATGTATTCATAGTTTGGACATTTGGTTTTTAGGTCAACGTAATAGTTTCATGGGTTTTAATATAAACTTCCAATGCCCTTATATTGTCTTGCAAGAGAAGGGTTGAGTTCAGATTTGTGAGTTGAGATATTTCTTAGTTTGAAGTATTATGACGATTTGGGGCATTTTATTTTAAATGATAAAAGATTAATTATAATTTTAGGTGTTTTATGAAGAGAATTTGATTATTGGATTTGTATGGCTTAAAAGAAATCAAAAATTATTTTATTTTTTCTTATGCATTGAATAGATTAGATTTTGGTCAATTTGTTTGAAACGTTAAAACATTAATTATACTTTTAAGATTTATATGAATTAAATATAATTATAAGATATGTATGCTTTGAAAGAAAAAGAAAAATATTTCGTTTATTTTATTATGTTAAATCGATTATATTAAATGTGAAAGAAATTCAGCTTTACGGGCCTAATATGATGATCGTGTTTTATTTTTAATTTTTTTATATTTCACGTTCAACCCTTGCAGTATGCTATATTATGTTTACAATATGTAATTTTTTAGCACAATCCTTACATATATATGATCATAATTAATATTGACTATGTTATCAAATTCAAAGAGAAAGATAACAACGACGATAATGACAATGACGACAATAACAACAATAGTGATAATGGAAATAATTATGGAAATCATATTTATATTTCTATTATCTCTAGTAATACATGCTCTATGTATATTTGTATCAAAAAAAGACAAAATAATAATAATAATCATGAAAATCAAAAATGTTTATTATTTCTATATAAATGTGTATATTATATTATATGTTAATAATAAGGTGTCACATAAGGTTTTACGGGTTGTTCAGTAATTATAATTCAGTTTCCTTAAGTTAAAACTCCTAAAATATGAACTTATTCTATAATAATAAAATAATAAAAAAATTTATATCCATTATAATCTCCTAATCTCTATTTGATAATTAGATGATCATAATTAATATTGACTATGTTATCAAATTCAAAGAGGAAGATAACATTGCCGATATCGACAATGATGACAACAACAACAATAGTAATAATGAAAATAATCATGAAAATTGTATTTATTATTCTATTATCTCTAATAATACATGCTCAAATTTATATTTGTGTTGAAAAATACAAAATATTAATAATAATGATGAAAATAAAAAACGTTTTGGTCTGTATGACCACAAAGGGCAATACAATATAATGAGAGAGGGGGGAATCGAACCTGAGACCTAATGTTCCCAGTAAAAAGGGAGAGATTGACGGTTATCAAGATAAATCCAGGGGCTGAGATTGCCTAAGATTTTGATCAACGGTTGTAAATCTTGGATTAATGAGAGGCTTGGACTGAGGGGGGGAAGCATTTTTAGGCATCCACCTATTCTAACATTTGTAAGATAAAGATTTTAGTTGACGACAATGAAATACGAACTGCAACTATATAGTATGTATGTTAGAATTAGAATGATGATTTAGAGATTTTGTAGGTGTACTAATGGACTATCTAGGTAACTGTAACCATGCGTTTTCTTGTGACAAAAAAAAAATAATAAAAATGATTGAATAGGTGGCTAGAGTTACACAATAATTTCTTGATTTAACGAATTATATGCTCACCACATTTTCTTCTTTTTGAAAGGAAAAAAAATGGAAAATTAAGTCATTCATCAACATAAACGTCAATTCGTAGAGACTAAAACCCAAATAGGGAAAGTTGCTGTAAATTGAAATTTATGGTCAACTCTATAATTTCCTGAAATTTTGTGTTACAGACCAAACAGGAGAACTCATCCCAAAAGACTAGCCTATTAGGTGAGAGAGTCCATTTGGTCTATAAACCCCTCATCAGTTGTTCATACAACAGATGTGGGACAAGTGCATACCTTGCAATTAGTCCAAATCCATAACATTTTGGTCCACGCTTGGAATATTTTCTTTACCTTTTTTTCTTTTCTTTTTTTTTTGCGGCTGTTTCACTTGCATCCCGGTGAGCATCCTTTTTCTTCTTGTTTTTCAGTCGCTCTCTCGTTTGTTGTCCCATAACCTAACCAAAGCCTCCTCAATCTCTCTAAAAAGGCAGCTTGGTGCACACCCCGCTTTTACACTGGATTCAGAGATGGGCCCCACCCCAAGAGGTAGTGGTGTTGGAACAGTTACCAAACTCTCACTTCATTATCTCATGCTTCAAAGGTTTCCTTTGGTTTTAATCTGCAGTGAGGCAACGATAGAGTAGCCTGTGTTCTTACAAGTGTGTTTACGTCCTTTCTTTGTTATAAACATGTTTTGTAATATCTGATCATATTTCATTCCTTTATTTTTTTTTTTCTATGCATATAGTCGTGGTGATCCATTCATGTTTGATTTTGTCCCTGAATTTTGTTTCATATTTATTGATATGTGTGTGCAGAAATATTCTGTTAGGATTTGCTGCTTGTTATTTGGTTGATTCGGGTCCTGTATTTATCAATTGAACTAAGCAAATTGCATTTACGTTGCACTCTGTTAATCCCCAGACGATTCAGTTACTTAGGCCCTTCATTGTGGAATTGTATTTGATCTTCTTATTACTTTGTATGTAGTCAAATAGTTAAACATAAGAATTTTCATGTGCTATTCAGTTGCTGAATTGTTTTATCGCCCCTATCAATTCTTTGTCACTTATATTTAAATTTTCCTTGAACCTTAGTCCTAAACAAATTGTCAACGCAAAAAAAAAGAAAAATAAAGAAACAATTCATCCTGCGGTTACCTGAATTATTGTATGAGATGTCATGCAATGGCATGGGCTCATTTGTTTCACTGCCTTTGTTGTTTGATAACTGTGAGGTTGTTGTACCTCAACACCGTTGTGCTACTTTCACAATTTATCGGTTTTACATTCTCTTAAACATAGTCTTTTTATTTTCCAAATGTGACGATATGAATGTGCACATCTTGATATCTCTATTCCTAACTTTGTCGCATCTATGATGGGTGTTATTGTACCATTCACTACTACTTATCATGCCCAAGGGGAGGAGGTATCATCATGTCTGCGATGTGCAATTTGACAATATTAATTAATATTACATTCACCACTCTGAGTGGCATAAATTGATGTCTGCCTAAACCGGTATCAATGTGGTCCCAATTCGGACTAGATTTGTCCTAGAAACAGTTAACATTTGCCTCATTGTAACATATTTTCTTAACTGACTATATTGAACAAACAAATTATAAATACGATCTAACTCCAAAATGAATTGGCTTGGTAAAAAGCGAATAATTTATTCTAAAGGGATCCTAAAGTAGTCTTTAGCTAGATGCAGCCATTAATTGCTGGAGCAATGCAATGTTTGGAAAGGAACAATGCAACTCATCTAAGATAATTCAAAAAGTTGATTTAATAGCTAAATTTTCTAAGCTGTCACTTTCATTGATGGGCATATGTTTCTTGGAAGTGTACAATATGATGATACATATTACACGTACACACAAAGACATATATATATGTTTCAGTTGATGGTCTTGAAATTTATATGAATTAAATGTTTCTCCAATGAAGGTTTCATTCTATTATAAATATCTTTGAGACTACTCTAAACTTTATATTCTTTATTTCTTTTTAAAAATATTTTCCGATTTTATAGTTGTTCAATCAATTTGTAAAATCATATTCTGAATCTTTCATTTGGTGTCTTTGGACTTATTTTCTCACAAACCCTCTTTGCTTTCATAGAAAATGTATCTTAATTTTATGATTTCTTCGTTTAAAATTTTTTATAATTTTTAATATATTTTAAAATCAATTTATTAAGACCTATGGTATTCCATTTAAAAGTTACTTTTACTTAAAAAATAAACGAGAATATTTCAATTGCACAAGTATTGTGTGCAAGTTGAAATTTTGTACATAATTTGAACATTTTTTTAATGTCTCTTATTTTTTAAGAATGAAGTCATTATAATTCATAAATTTTAGAAACCAAGCAAGGTTCAATAGAGGGGATAAAGTTCCACAATCATAACTCACTAAGAAATTCAAATTTGAGGCTAAAAAATTGGAATAATGTCAAAAAAATTTATCCCATGCCATTTCCACATTGCTATAGATCAATATTTATCCTTGGGATTTTCATTTCAATAGGCTGTGGAGCATGTCAAAGTTTGGGTAGTTTCAAAACTAAGGCACTCTGACAGAATTTCAAAGTTAAAGAATTGTGCTTTGCTTCTGTGTAGACTTTGGGAATATTTTGAGCTAACTTCGGTACATAAATAGAGTTTAAAGTAACGAGAATAGGACTTGGATAAAGGAAAAACCATCAACAAGCCCAAAGACCCACCTATAAGTTGATTAAAGGCCAAGTTACACTCAATCTATCTAAAGGATCTACTCAAACTTCCACCAAGAATACTTAGATAAAGAGATAGAGATTTTTGGAGTCAAGCAAGTTGTTTTTCATTCATTCACTTCAACTTTCAATAATCTCCAACGGATACAAACTTTGCACTTTATAGGGAAACGGTTTAACTCCTAGTCCAATTAAAAACATTAAACTAGTGCACTTAACCTTTAAACATGAAAGCTCAAACTTCGAGAAAATAAAAGAAGAAATATAAAAAGACTAGACTTAATTTAGTGCTAGTTTAACCTCTTTGATGATTCATCTTCCGCTATTAAATGCACGCTCATGTTTGGGATGTCCAAGTGAGAAGGACTTGGAAAGACTTGGATGCCCTGAATTGAAACTTAAGTCTGGATGAATCTCATGGAGAATTAATGGAGGAAATCAATAGTTGAGACATGCCCCTTGTATTATCCTCTAGAGCAGCTTTAAAGTCGCCATCAAATACTTTGGCAAACTGTTAACTTTGCTCTATAATTGACTTTAATTGACCAATGACTTTGGTTTGGAACTGACTTTGTTAGACTTTTTGAAACAAACTCTAGACCGCTTTCAAAGTTGTTGGAATGAACTTTGAGTTGATAATTGCTAAACTTTCTAAACTTTCGCTCCAAAATAACTTTTTAAGCAAAGATAAAATGTGTAGCAACGACATGGATGAATTAGACCCTTGGAGCCACACGCTCCAAGTTGTTTCAATATAGATATCATCTCCATTATGACAGTTTGATTTATAATTTTCAATTCAAGGTGTGTTCGTTACATGAGTACATGTTTTTCTTCAATAACGCTGTTTATGGATGTTAACCAATAATCACATGAGATATGTGCACAACTTACAAAAAAAAGGAGGGGTTCCTCTGTCTTAAACATCAATATGTTGTACTTGGATACGTGCATATTAGAGTCATCGATCAAGATTGAGAGGATACAACATGAAAAAAATGTATTAACCCGTTGAGAGGATATAGCGTGAAAAAGTGTATTAACCTTTCATGCTTGACATAAAAAAAAATTTATTTCTCAAAAGCCAACTTTTATTCAAATATAATCACTAAAAGGTTAAGTCCTACAACCTTCCTTTTTTTTTTTAAAATTATCGTAAACATATCCCACTACAAAAAAAGAGTCCAAGTAGCAAAGAAAAATGCGATGGACAATGACAAATTAGCGACGCAATTCTCATATCAGTGATGGAATCCGCGATGGAACACGTCCATCGCATAATTTCTCATCGCTAAACATACAATGACGGACTATACGAATTTTATCGCTGCTTAGTGACAGAGTTAGTGACAAATAGTAGAGGGGAGGCGTGAGTTGTGTGCAATAAATCAGTGTGGAATATGTTGTTTATCGCTTATTAGCCACGGAATTTCCGTCACTAATCAGTGACGAATGGTAAATTCTGTCATGTTTTCTATATAAAAAAAAGCTCCATTAGACAACCTTCCTGTACAAATACAATATTGACTACAACTAGAAAGTGGCTCATTCAAGGCCAACTTTCATCCAACACAATCTCATATGAAACAACTCTAAAGAGCACTTTCAACCATACATAAGTCACACTGTTAGGAATATCACACATGAGTAATAAAGTCCCACATCGGGAGTTTGAAAAGAAGGGTCATGATATATAAGTCAAGTGGGCTACTCCTCCTATTGCCAATTGGTTTTAGGAAGGAACCTCACTTGGGCTTGTTGCTATGGACCTTGGTTGAAGTAGGCTTCTTCCTTGGATCTCCCTAACAAGTGGTATCAGAGCCGATGGTGCATTTGGCTAGGCGACAAAAGGTGTGGCATGGTGGACCCCATGGACAAGCTTGGTGAAGTGACACGTAGTTGTTGATCGAGCGGTAATACGTGTGCTGCAACTTGGCTCGATGGCGTGGATAAGCTCATGATGGTGGCTTAACACCTTGGTAAGGTGTTGATCAAGCGGTAATACGTGTGCTGCAACGTGACTCGATGGCGTGAATAAGCTCTTGATGGTGGCTTGACACCTTGGTAAAGGCTTCCACTCAAGGGGGAGCTTGTGCGTTGATGTGGTGTGGAAGGGACTCATGTGTGAGGGGGAGATTGTTAGGAATATCACACATGAGTAATGAAGTCCCACATCGGAAGTTTGAAAAGAAGGGTCATGGTATATAAGTCAAGTGGGCTACTTCTCCTATTGCTAATTGGTTTTAGGATGGAACCTCACTTGGGCTTGTTGCCAAGGACCTTGGTTGAGGTAGGCTCCTTCCTTGGATCTCCCCAACACACACAATATTCAATATCTTCAACAAGGAACACCAAGTTTCAAGCATATACAAACTACTTATGTCACAAAAGTGTACAAACATTCTTAAAAGATGAGTATCCAATAACCAAACCAAGATCATAGTTTTCAAACAAACCACATAAAGGGGGAGAAACCAACAATTCAATGATATGCAAGGTTTATAGCCTCATATTTTGCATCCTAATCCTCATCTTTATCATTTTGTTGAGGATTACGAAGGGGTTGTTGAAATATAGAGTCGAACGCTTGATGCAATCTAAATATAGTTTGCATTTATAAATTCTTTCTCAAGATTTGTTGACCCACTTTCATTTGCTTCGTAAGCATTTTATCCTTAAATTTCTTTATTGATTTGAGTTAGTATTTAATTGGATTCCTCTAATTGCCTATATTTCTCCATAAGTATACAACACTTTTCATCTTGCAAAGTGACCCCCCAAATGTGTTAGCACACCCTTTAAATCATTTAACATAGTTTGAGATAACACATGTGTCATGACCTCTACCTGCTATAAAAGATTTGTGTGACCTACATGTCATTGAGCTTGGACTTAACTTGTGCTCAATTGTAATTAAAATAAATTAAACTTGCTCGTTGGAAGGTACTAAAGTTAGAGGAACTCCTCATTCTGAGAGCCTCATTCCCAATGCTACAAATCCAACCCTTTCTGTTATGATTGGCTTCATCCATGACCCATTTGAATTTGAGAATAACTCAGAAGGATCTTGAGAGTTGCAACCCAAGAACCCTTGAGTATTGATGATGTTTTAAAACTGTTATTTAAAAGATTACTACAATACCACAATATTTACAATAAATCAAATAGGTGAACTTTGCGAGATTTAAGACTAAAAATTAAACCACTAAAATTGAAAGACTTAGCTTACATATGTTTTCTATGATTTCTTTTCAACCTAAGGATCTAAATTAAATTACCATAAATTTTGTAAGTGCAGTTGAAGAACTAAACAATAGTAGGCTTCATCCCAAATTGTTGTCTCTACATGTGAACGGAAATAGAAAACACACAAAACACCACAAACGTTTAGTGATGAAAACAAAAAAAGAAAATCCATAAAGAAAACCGATTTGGAATAGTTACACACCTTAGTAGTTCTCTAATCAACCTCCCCCGCCAAAGCAAATTAAAAATGTTATAAGAGATACAGTTAGTTACAAAACTTCTTCTATGCTCATACATATGCATGGATCCACAAACGTGAAGAGATGGTAAAAAATTTTATGAACCAATGATCCTTTTTTTTTTATTGTTCACATATTTTCTGTTATTCTTTTCCAGCCTCTTGGAGTTCTTTTCAATGATCCTGATGTAGCCATTTAGGCTTTTTGTTGAACTTCCTTGCTTTGCCAAGATAATCCTTCAAACATGTATTGCCTTTATTTTCAAAGTTCCTCCTTATTGGTTCTTTATATTGATGGTCCCAAGTGAAGTACTTTTGTAATTCATAAGATAGCAATTATTAAAAAGTATATGAAATGGATAAGGTACACATAAATTCATTGTTAATAATCACTGGTAATTACCTTGAACTCCATAGACTATAAATCATGAGATGTAGGTATTTTAAATCATGAGATGTAGGTATTTTACGCCAAATAGGTGAATCTTCATCATACTTTCCTTGGAAAATTATTGCACTGCTCTTCACAACACCATCATTTGGATAAAATCTTAAAAAAATGCTTCAAATGTTACGTAAATTGCACAAAATAATTACAACTAGAAATAGATATATAATCCCACTCACCCATTACCATTTGGCATAATATATGTCTTATTGGGAGTGCTTCAATGACTAGGCTGTGCTTCATTATCTCCAGTTGCATTCTCTTTGACTAATTAAAGATAGGGTTGGTGAGGAGAGGGTAGTGTGGGGGTTAGGATTCATATAATTGGCAATGAGGGTGTCAATTGGAATGTCATATCCAAGTTATTGATACATCAAAGCTTGGTTAGAAGAATGAGGATGAGGATAATGAGGATTAAGGAAAGAACCCATAGCACCCATCCCAATTTAATTAGGAATTAGAACTAATCCTGGACACCTGGAGTAAAAGCACTCACGGTTGCTCCTATGTGAAGGAGAAGTGTAGTATGATGCATATTGGTAGGTGGATCAGTGTCCATAACTTCAGGATTAGGGTCAGACCTCCTATCGGCATGCCTAACACCTTGACCTTAAGTAGCTGATTTCCCTTCTTGACATTGGGATCCTTTCTTGAAAGAATTGACAAAATATATACACAAATACAATTGTATATATTAATAATTAATATAACATATACCAAATTATAAAGGCATGCAAAAAGTATATGACAATACATAACAACAACAAATTAACATCCAAATGTCATAAACTTAAGTTATACTATAAACAACAACAGTAAATTAAAAATTTCTATCCGTATCAGCATCTCCATCTAGTTTACGCATTATCATTCTCATCCTAATCATCATCATCATCCCCATCATCGTCATTATCATCATGTAAGTTCACATCTTCTTCATCGTTTGCTTCATCCTTATCATCACTCACCTTTTCATCAACCTCTTCCTCTTCTTCCTCATGTAATATCATCATCGCCTTGGATAAATAATAGACCCCCATCATCATTTGACATCTTCGATTGGTCCACTTTCATCTACTAGTGTTTCTTATTATTCAAAAGTTGAATATAATGCACGTAAGAACGTACAAGATTTGGTTTAAATTAATATAAGAAATTTGATTCCACTATATTTTAATAAGGGAATGAGTTAAATGACAAATTTTGACTAAACCAGTCTACAAATTGAGTTCCGATGATAGTGTCAAGATCAGCATCGCCAGTATGAGTTGTACATTTTGTACTTCTTGTGTAAAGATTATGTAAATTGTTTTTTAAGGTGGGGATTAATCCTAAGTTCTCAAGCTATGCTAAATTCGACATTTAATTAGAACAACTAAGCTAGCACTAACTCAATGTGAGGTTTAATTTCTTCATAATTTAACAACATGTGCAGATGCATAGTGACATCTTGGTATTTGCAAGATACCTTGATCTTTCCTCCTATAATAGTTCCTTGCGGTTAAGAAACTTGTAGAGTTGGAAAATGATCAGTTCATGTTATGCCACCTTATTTCTTCAGCATTTAGCGTGCATGGAATGCACATTAGAGCCAAAATAAGAGATAAAGAAAGTCTTTTCAGTTTATAAATAAACTTCTGTAATTGACCCTTCAGAGTACACTTGTTGCTCAATCTTTTTTTTTAGTCGATCAAACTATTTAACCAAACACATGTACACATTACTTATAACTAATTATAAAACGTAATTTCTAAGCTTAAATAAGTTAACTACTAA
Source organism: Selenicereus undatus (assembly GCA_017589665.1). NCBI lineage: Eukaryota > Viridiplantae > Streptophyta > Magnoliopsida > Caryophyllales > Cactaceae > Selenicereus > Selenicereus undatus. The sequence goes on from JACYFF010010365.1 coordinate 14,302,791, forward strand.
TCTACATTGCTTCTCAAATGGATACATCCATCAGTAAAATGCAAGACCTTTGAGTTGTACTTTTTCTGCCAAGTGCACTGGAAAGTGTTTCATCACATCAAAGAAGTCGAGAGGAATTGTTGTTTCCAATTTATAGAGTGTCAATGAAGTGTTTCAATGCATTTTCTCAAGAGCATCCTCCTGTAAGGTTGTCGAGCATGACTTTTTAAAAAAAAAACTCATTTGTCTCATTAAGAGGTTTCAACACCTTATCTGGGAGACCACAAAGGTAATGGGTAGAAGAGTCTCCATGAACATATACCAATCATGACTTTTCACATTTTGAAAATTCACAATAGTCGGATCCATAACATTGGTCAAGTTTGAGCAGTATCCATCTAGCATTTGAAGTCCTTTGATCCATTCATACAAGTCTCTTCTTTTATCGATAGGAAGAACAAGCTTCACTGTTGGTATGACCGTTCTACAGTTCGGCCCCGCTGTAGATTTAGTTCTTATTTATCATATAAATTTGCAGCATGTAATCTTTATTTAACACTACTCGTTGTTTTTTCAGGAACATTTATAATAGTGTTGATGATGTTTTCAAATAAATTTTTTTCCTCTGCGCATTACATCTAAGTTATGTCAAAACAATTGACTTTCCAATAAGACAACTCCCACACTATGCTCTTTGTAGTTCAATTATGCTCGTTTTCTTTAAACCCTTCAATTTTTTAAAGTCACCGTCTGTGGTTACCATAGAGTAACTGTCCTCTTGTGCAAAAATTTGGTCACCAAATAACTGGTGAAGAGGATCACCTGTAATGATTTAACCTTTTTGAAATGCAGTTTTATTTCTTCTAAAGACATGGTTCCTTGAAAAAAAACAGCGGTAACAATCAAACCCTGATAATTTACCCATATTCTTTAGCCAAAGCACTTTTTGTTGTTTCATACAGATTGGGGATGCCAACAGACCACGAGTACTCCACTAAAATAACATTCCATATGTTGGTAAATCATTGTTAGTTCACATAAGCACAATCTTCATCTTGAAAGTGTCGCATATGATCCCATAGATATATCATATGTGTCAATTCCAACATCTCATAGTTACTTTAACTCATTCATAAGAGGTTGTAAAAACACATTTGTTTTGTTCTTTGGATTTGAAGGGCCAGGGATTGCATGTGTTACAAGCATAAATGGCGTGTTCATACACAATTCTAAGGAAAGGTTGTAAGGTGTGGCAGTTATCAACTAGATCAAATAAGACCTTGAGGACAAGGTGTAAGTATTGAATCCATCAACACACAAGCCAATCCTAACATTTCGAGGTTTTGCGGTAAAATAGGGGTACCTGTTATCCAAATGCTTCTACGTAGCCCCATCTAATGGATGACATGAAACACCATCCTTACATCAATGTTCATGATGTCATCCCATGTGCTCAGTAGTGCTTCTTGATGCATACAACCTCAAAAGGTGAGGTTTCAAAGGCAAGTAATGCATCCTTGCATATGGAAGTGAATTTTGGTTCCCATGCTTTTGTCTCTTCTATCTCGGACACCTACAAAACTTGTAAAGATCGAGATTAAAGTCTTCTTTGTAGAAGAGCATGCAACCTTTACGGCAATAATCAATATGTATCACATTTTTGCCAAGGTCTTTAGCAATTTTCTTCATCTTCGTATAGTTTTTTTGGCACGTGATTGTTAGGAGGGCATGTCTCTTTCATTAATAGAACAATTTCATTAAAGCAATCCTATGACATATTATAATCAAATTTAATACTCAATAGTCTAATAGTAGTGGAGAGCTCATTATGGCTAGTACATCCATGTACAACCATAAGATAAAAGGGTTCTTGATAAGTGATTAGTTCTTCATGCCTTATATTTTGATTTGCTAATAAGTTATCGTTAATGATGTCTCCATGCGATCAATAGATGTATCATCGTATTTATGATGAATGCGAAACCACTTGCGTGAAGATTGTCATTAGTAGAGTTACTAGAGTAACACAATCATATGGTTGAGAATTTATTTTTTTCATAACTTATCCAATACCAATACCCTATCACAAACCGCTTGTGCAATTTTACCTTATCGGATGTTAAAGACAGTATATTTTTACATTTAGCACATAGACATCCACACTTCCCTCTTATTTTCCTCTACATTGAAACTCTGACTGGCTACATGCGAATTCACCAATTCATAAACTCGATTGAGAATTTATTCTACAACCATTACGATCATTCAATAATCTATTATAAATCCACCACCTACGCTGAGGCCCATTAATATTATGCTCATGTATCACTAATCATCTGAATATATATAATTGTAAAACAATACTGAACTATTCCATATACTTTCATTAACTATATTTCTAAAACTTCACAATTTTAATCACCAAAAAATATATTTCAAACTGATATAACTAATTCTATCCTTAACATTCAAATTAAAAATTTCACATCCCATTTCCATATAACATGTATTTTGAATAAGTGTATGGCACCAATTGAACTCACTAAACCCAACACTTTATGTACACACACACATACACACACACATACACATACGTATGTATGTATGTACATACGTATATGTACTTATGTATGTATATACACACACAGACACAGACACATACATACATACATACATACATACAAACATGTGTGTGTGTGGTATGTGTAAGTGTGTTTGTGTGTGGGTGGGTTGGTGGGTGAGTTCGCGCGCATGTTTGTGTCTTTACACACACACACACACACACACACACACACACACACACACATGTACACACGTATATCTGTATGTATATGTATATCTATATCTGCACAAACACACACATATGTGTATGTGTGCGTGTACATGTGTGTGTGTGTGT
>JACYFF010010365.1:14305678-14316906 GCA_017589665.1 Selenicereus undatus
TATATATATATATATATATATATATATATATATATATATATATATGTATTTATGTATGTATGTATGCATGTGTATGTGTATATATATATATATTGTAATACCCTGAATTTCTAATTCCTTTCTTTATTACTAATATTAACCTATGTGGCAGCGGAAAACCTAACTAGGGTGCTACTGTCACATTTCCTTTGTGGAAATACCAGGCTGAGTATCAACAGAAGCTTTAATGCAAAAGATTCTTCAATAGTACTTCAGTTTAAAGATTTCAACCACAATTATAGCAATAACTAAGCTAAACAAACTCCATTACAAGTTCCTTCTCAAAACAAACTAATTGTTCCAAACTATAGCTTATACGGCGGAGCCTCGCTCTAACTTTATGTTCCCATTCCCATATGTACGCACTTCACCTGAAAATAAAATATTTTACAAAAATGAGATAAATTCAATAACAACCACCCCTATCAGTAAAGGTACGCACACAAATTCATCTTTAAAACATTTCAGGCGAAGGGAAGACACATAGACCATACTTAAACATTCTCAGTAGAAGCATACAACCATACTCATCTCTTTTATATATTTTCAGGTCCTTAAGGGTGAGCGACCCCACTAGATCTCATGGCCTACGCTTGGAGTTAATGTTGCCGCTTAACCTCAACCTAGTCTACCGTCGACTTGGAGGGTTATTGCTTAACCATACCCTAGCGTACCATCAACATGGATGGTTACCGCTAATTGGCCCATGTCCCAATAGAGCACGTGGCCGCTCGCATGTATGTTTTTTTACCCGGGGAAGGCTAATGGCCTTCAGTAACATAAACATAGCTCATAGTCTCACCTATAAACCCATTATTTATACACACATACTTGTTCTTGAATTTCAAATTAACTTGCACAATCCAACCCGACTCAGTTCGATCCCCAAAGCATTTCTATAATATATATGTTTTTCTTTACAACACAATTAGTCTAAATGGCCAAACGCACACTTATATAGTAAGATAACTCAACATAAGCCACACAACCATTTTATTCCACGCTCAACCAGGAAAATCCATAATCCCACGTATAACAAAGACATGCAAAGACAACCCTTACCATTCTCGTCAAACACATTTTTCAAACAACTTCGGGGAAGGGTTAGGGCATGATTGTCATCTGAAAATCCTTTAACTTACAGGCTCGGTTTCTTAATTTGATCTAATAATCAGCACTTGGACCAAAACATTGCTCACACTTAGTCCAAATCTCCCGAACCACATCTACAGAACAACCTTAATTAGAGCTCCCGATTTCTAGAAGCCCTAATTAGAGCTCGTGACACCAAAACTCAAAGGTTTTACACATTCTAGAAAGGTCAAATCGTCCCCTAAATGTTTTACATTCAACATTTTTCCAAATCTGCCAAATACTAGGTCGAAAAGCTCAAAACAAAATCCCTGTCACTGACTGTTCTTGTAATGCCCCCAAATGTACATAAATCACTGTTTGCGTTCCTCTCATTAGTTTCCCCAATTAGGAATAATAACCCAAATGATCAGGCGTTACCGCTGTCCAACAAGGACAAGACTCTGTTTGTACATGACAAACTTAGCCATAATAATCAATGTTTACCATCAAAGGGCATTCACACCATCACAACCCATCAGACCATTTAGATAAATATAGAAACTGTTCTAACATTAAATCCATTCAACCATCTCAAGGATTACATCAAAATATAGAATTCTGATAAAATATACAGTTTTAACACCAAAATATATCACAATACGGTGTTATAAACATCGTAATGCTAATACAACACCATTTCATATAGACTTCCTCGCTCATTTATCATCTTTAGCCGTCCTGCCCGCCTGAAGGCGATTCACTAAACACTTTCCTAAAACAAAACGTGAAAACATTTCAAACTGTGAGCCGAAACTCAATACATGCATTCATGTATTGTTAAACGTTCATCGAAAAACTGGCTGGGCCCGTTTTGTAATTCATTTTTAATTAAAAATAGGGAATGAGATAAATATGAAACTGGATTGTCAATTATTATCTGATAGTGAACCCCTAATAACTGTTACGATCTGAAGATAGGTGTACACCTACTAAGCCGATCGAGGGACCTAGCCTGAAGCCACGCAGGTAAGTGGAGGGCAATGCCCTGTAACTGAGAACTGATGGGGTCACTAATTATATGGTAAATCACTGATTAAATTGAACGATTGATGTACTTACCAAAACATTATAAATTTTGATAAATATGTGTTGATTTCTAAAGAGATAGGCAATGAACGTAGTTGAAATTTTTAAATGTAAGCTCACTGAATAATATTATGCACAAAAGTGGAAGGAATGATAGATTAGGCCTTAATTTTTCTCAAAATGCCATTTTAGAAACACATAATTAGCAATTATTTTTATCATCATAGTTAATAATTTAGTAAAAGAAAAGTAAGAGCATAACAGGGGCTTAGAAAGAATGACTCCTAACTTAGTCATCCGAACTCTGATTGAGACTCTAAACCACAATATAGAAAGCTTAGGAAGTCCCAAAAATATTTCATTTAGAACACTAAGCTTGATTCCCACAATAGAATTCCCAAGATGAGGCTAGAACACAAGCATGGCAGTTTTGATCCATTCTGCACAGTTTTGGTAAAACGACCATAACTATTTCCACAGACCTCGGATTAAGGCAATTCAATAGGCATTTGAAATTTAACACACTAAACTATCTACCCACCAAAAATCATAATTTTCCAACGGGCTGATCATTACTAGTTTAATCCCAAAGTTTGTACTGTTTTCCTAAAATTTCCAACCCTCACTGTTTTAGCTTTTCCCTCTCTTTTCACACAAATCCTCAACTTAAACCATTCCTTAAAAGCATATAAACAAGCTTTGGTCTATCCCAAAATCATACAAAATCACTAAACTCAAATTCACTTCATAATCATATCCAATAAAGATAATTTTTCAATCAAATACACACATAGCCAAGCTTAATGGTAGTTTAATCCAAACCATACATTACTTGCCAAAGCCCTAGTTTATGGCCAACTTGGACTCACTCCAACTCATTTCAAATCACCCAAAACATCATCATAAACACTAATAGGTTAGAAGATGACCAAAACAAAGATAAAACAATCAAAATCCAACACTTTAACATTATGCTTGCATGACTAAGGATTAACCCTAACCCTAGCATGATCCAACCTCAACTCCACCATGATCAACACCAAAACAACTCTTATTTCTTATCAAAAAATCATGATCAAAGATCACAAACATCAAAACACGAATCAAAACTAAAGTAAAAAGCAAAACAAATAAGATCAAGTTCAAGATTACCCACTTTGCTTGAAGATAAGTAGAGATGGAGGTGATGTTTAGTGGTTTTGAAGATGGAGGATGGTGGCTAGTGGTACTAGGCTATTGGGGGATTGGGTCGGAGGTAACAAGGGCTGGCTGGAAACTCGCCGAAAAACACCACATAGCTGAAGGGGGTGCTGGCCGTGTAGGAGAAAGAAAGGAGAGAGAGAAAATGTGCTTTGGGTTGAGTTGTGTTTTCGATTAATCAACTCATATTGGCTGAGTTTTTAACTAGAAAAGTAACTTTTTGGGCTGACCAAGGTTAAGGTTAATCATGGTAATTAGTTAGGTTAATAAGCAAACTTGTTGGGCTTCAAATCGGCCGAAATAAGTTGGGTTCGAAAATAAAACATTTCGTAACGGTAACGTTTTTGCGAAACTCAAAATTAAATTTTTGTAATGTTACGTAAAACAAAATAAATTACTTAGATTAAACTTGTTAGGGCCTACCATGAATTCTTCCAAAGTTTTGGTTAATCAATTAAATAAACAAATAAAATCTGAATTGCCAAGTGAGGGCCCAAATAAATTTTTTCCCACTGGGGTGAATAAATGTGATAAATAAATATGAAAAAAAAAATCATGAACATGAGGTAATTAAATAAATAAACATAATTTAGGGTTGGGCTATTACAGTCTTCCCCCCTTAAAGAATTTCGCCCTCGAAACTTATGAACTTTACCATGTAATGCGAGATTACCTCAAATAATTGTGGGTATTTGGCTTTAATTTCCTCTTCAGTCTTCCAAGTAGCTTCTTGGGAGATATGATTTGACCATAGCACTTTGATTAGAGGTATCTGCTTGTTGTGTAACTGCTTAGTCCTGTGATCTAATATTTGGATTGGTTGCTCTTCATATACTAAATCCGCAGTGATTTTAATAGGTTCAGATAAAGTGGTGTGGTTTGGATCTGGGGTATACTTTCTAAGTTGAGAGATGTGAAACACGTTATGCACGTGTTCTAGCTCTACTGGCAGATCCAATCGATATGCTACGGGATTTAACTTTTCAATGATTTCATAAGGTCCAATATATCTTGGGCTCAATTTGCCTCGTACCTTGAACCTCTTGATACCCTTAGTTGGCGATACTTTCAGAAAAGCTTTATCGCCTACTTGAAACTCCAAAGGCCTTCTTCTCTTGTCCGCATAACTCTTTTGCCGACTCTGGGCAACCCTAATGTGCTCCCGAATCCTTCTTATTATTTCCATGGTTTCCTGGATAATTTCAGGGCCTATAATCAATGCCTCATCCAAGTTACTGCATCACAGTAGGGTTCTACACTTTCTTCCATATAAAGCCTCAAACGGGGCTATTCTGATGGTGGACTGGTAGCTATTGTTATAAGAAAACTTCAGCAAAGGTAAATCGTCTTCCCACTTCCCTTGTAACTCCAATGCACAAGCTGTTAACATGTCCTCTAAAATTTGAATCACTCTTTCAGTTTGCCCATCTGTCTCAGGGTGATAAGAGTTGCTAAAGTTCAATTTGGTCCCAAAGGCCTTTTGAAGTGCTTAGCAAAAACGGGCTTGGAATCTTTGATCCCTATCTGATACTATATCTAAGGGGATTCCGTGTAGTCGGACTATCTTTGGAACATACAACTGGGTTAGTTTTTCAACTCCACAGGTATCTTTGATTGGCAGAAAATGGGCCGACTTAATAAGCTAATCGACTATAAACCAGATAGCATTCTTTTTCGAGGCAGAAAGGGGTAAGCCCATAACAAAGTCCATTGAGATCAAATCCTACTTCCAAGTGGGAATTTCTAGGGGCCGGAATTCACCCACGGCATGTTGATGCTCTGCTTTAACTTTCTGATAGGTCAGACACTTGTCTACGTATTCTGCAACCTCCTTTTTCATATTATTCAACCAGAAGTATTGCCTTAAATCTCTGTACATCTTGGTGCCTCTTGGATGCACTGAGTAGCGAGTATTGTGAGCCTCCTCTAGGATCTGTTTCCTTAATTTCTAATTTCGGGGTACACATAGGCGGTTTAGGAATCGTAGGGTCCCATCCTCACGTACTACAAACCCGAGAGACTTTCCTTTCTCTAAATTTTACTTTATTCTTCGGAGTTCAGGATCACTTTCTTGGTTCACTCGAATTTCATTCACTATGAAAGGTTGTAAGGTAAATGCTGATAATTGAACATGTGCTTGCCGATGGGACACTAGTTGAATTCCCAAGTCTTTAAGCTCTTTCAAGAGACTCAATTGAGTAATCACTACAGTATTTGAGCTATGTTGCGTTTTCCTACTCAGGGCATCTGCTACAACATTTGCTTTTTCTAGATGATATTGAATATGCAAATCATAACCCTTAAGCAGCTCAAGCAAACGCCGTTGCCTCAAGTTGAGCTCCTTCTGGGTGAAGATATACTTCAAACATTGATGGTCAGTATAAATCTTGCATGGTACTGACTATAAGTAATGTCTCCAAATTTTCAGTGCAAAGATCACGACTGCTAACTCCAAGTCATGGGTAGGATAGTTTTTCTCATAGGGTTTGAGTTATCGAGAAGCATAAGCTACTACCTTATCTTCCTACATCATAACACACCCCAAACCATTCTTTGAAGCATCACTATAGATGGTACACTCCTTACCTTCCACTGGTAGCGTTAGGAATGGGGCGGTAGTTAATCGCTGCCTTAACTCCTGAAAGGCTCTTTCACACTTCTCTGTCCACTCAAATTTATTCGCTTTCTTCAGCAGATTGGTCAGGGGTGAAGCTATTTTCGAAAAGTCCTTAACGAACCTTCGATAATAGCCTGCTAAACTCAGAAAGCTTCTAATCTCAATGATGTTAGTAGGCCTCGACCATTCCGTGATTGCCTTCACCTTCTGGGGATCAATTTTGATTCCTTCTTTTGTAACCACATGACCCCCAAAAACATCACTTCTTCCAACCAAAACTCACACTTCTTTAATTTGCCATAAAGTTGATGCTTCCTTGGGGTTTGTAACACCATCCTTAAATGATCAGCATGTTCATCTTTTCCCTTAGAATAGATAAGAATGTCATCTATGAACACCACCACAAACTTGTCTAAGTAGGGTCTGAAGACTGTGTTTATAAGATCCATGAAGGCTGCGGGAGCATTGGTGAGGCCAAATGGCATCACTATAAACTCATAGTGACCATATCTATTCCTAAACGCAGTTTTGGGAATGTCTTCAGGTTTAATCCTAAGTTGGTGGTACCCTGACATTAAATCAATCTTAGAGAAGACTCCTGCTCCTTGCAATTGATCAAACAAGTCATCTATTCATGGCAAAGGATATATTTTTTTTATGGTGATCTTATTTAACTCCCTATAGTTAATACACAGCCTTAAAGCTCCATCCTTTTTCTTTACGAACAACACTGGGGCACACTACTGGGATACACTTGGCCTAATAAAGCCCTTCTACAATAGCTCATCTAATTGAAGCTTCAGTTTCTTAAACTCAGTTGGGACCATACGATATGGGGCTTTGGAAATAAGTTGGGCATAAGGGATTAATTCAATTCCAAAATCAATTTCCCTCTGCGGGGGTAATCCTGGTAACTCCTCAGGGAAAACATCCTCAAATTCACATACTACAAGAATATTTCCTGCTTTCTCTTCCTTTAATTGGGTGTCAATATCATAACACCAATATCCAGTATACCCTTGACCTAACAGCTTATTTGCTTTCATAGCAGAAATCAAGGAACAAGATTCTTCCTCTCTCTGCCAATAGAAACACACTTTCCTCCCTTTTTCATCCTTTAAAATAACTGTAAGATTCTCACAGTCAATCTTAGCTCCATAGATGTGCAACCAATTCATTCCAAGAATGATGTCAAAATCACACAAATCAAATTGAATCAAATCAACAGGGAAGGTGGTTCCACAAATGGTAATGGGAACAAGTTTATAGGAGATAGGGCATTCAATCACACAATCATTAGGTAGCTTGATCCTATAATTGATTTTCGTTCTCTTATCCTCCAGGTTCAATTGCATGGCAGATCGGGTGGATATAAATGAATGAGTAGCACCCGAATCAAATAATACACAAAATGGCTTTGAATTTAAAAAGTGCGTCTAGTGACTATCGTACCAGAGGTGGCGGCTTCCTTCTTGCTGCAGGCCTTGGTGGTGGGGCCCCTTGGCGAGGTGGGGCTAGGGGTTTTGCAACACCTTTGTCTACAATCTTCATCCTTCGGAGGCATGCAGCAATAAGGTGTTCAGGGCTTCCACACCACATGCAGTTATTAGTTCCTACTCGGCATTCAGGGGTGGTGTGATTTGTTCTTCCGTATTTCGCACAAGGCTCTGTCGAGCTTGTCGGACGGCTCTTGGGAGGTGCGGGAGAAGGTTTCTTCTAGTTCACACTCTCACTTGGAGTTCCTTGATCAAACCCCTTTCTCTTTTGATTGATTGGGTTCAGACCTCTCAACTCTGTCTTTACTCGCTCCACTTCAGCAGCTCGCTCATATAGCTCTTGGCAAGTCAAGGTTGGTTGCCCAGCTAGCTGATTTCAAATATAGAAGGCCAAACCCTCTTTAAACCTCTTCATTTGTAACCTTTTAGATGATACAAACTCAGGAACAAATCTAGATAATTCTGTGAACTTACTCGCATATTGAATCACAATCATGGTGCCACTCATCTTCAGCTCGATAAACTCTTTCTCCTTTTGCCTTTGGACCACAACTGGATAAAATTTTGCCCTCAACTCACTCAGGAATTTACTTCAGGTGAATTCAGGCCCTACGACCTTATCCTTAATAGTGTTCCACCAAATATCAGCTTCACCAGTCAAATAGCACGTCCCAATGTTTACTTTCTTTTCTTCTGGCACTTCTACCGCTGTAAAGCTTTTCTCCATTCCCATTACCCATTCCTCCAATACTACTGGGTTATAAGTTCCATCATACACTTTAGGGTTGCGTCGTGCTACCCTATCTGCTAATTTATATCTTTAGAAGGGGTTTCAACAGGTACTTGGGGAATCCACTTCATCAATTCAGCTACTAAGGTCAGCCAGTAGTTTGGGTCCCCAATGTTGTTAGCTAACTCAGAAGAATTGGTGGCATTTAGCCAAAATTTGGTGGCACATGATGGGAGGCTTGATCACCCCATCCCTAGCCATGATCCGAAATTTCCTTTATATAAACCTATGCATTGTTATGCACTGATTCGAACATTCTGATCATACATTAAACGAAACAATTCAATCGCTGGAATACCCAAACATATAAGATAAGCATGCCGAACAAATACATTTGATATAACTCAAAGATTATTGAAAACAAACCCAAAGCTTTATTATATCATTTCATAACTGCTTATTTACATACATAACTGCCTGTTTATATACATGATCAGCAAAATATATGACATCTAACTAACTAGGCAAAGTTAGTTTTGATTCCTACCTCAACCCCAAACACTAACTAGCCCCAAGACACTAGATCCATCACATGAACAAAAAGAGATACGAACCATGTCTTCACGGTCGGAGAGGATTGCACTGACTATATATACTGTCATATGCTACACAAAATACAACTATCCAATCCGACCATACTATATACACATACAGGGCTCAAAATGTACCCCACCTAGGTGCAATCCTAAAACAATCTAATGATCCCTAGATGGATCGTAATCTGGGTCGGACTCATCATTAGGCTCTTCGCCTGAATCGAAACTGCTAGTCGATGCCTCTAACTCAGCATCACCAATCTCCTGCTCAACCTGTTGCTCCACTATCATCTCGTCAATCTCCTAATCCCACTGTTACTCCACCACCGCCTCATCAATGTCCTGATCCTCCTCGGGATCATCCTCCTCCTCCGAATGACCCTCATCCTCAGAACTAACCCCCACTATCTTTGGTGTATCAGGGAGGTTTATCACCACATGAGCCTCCCTAAGACTGCTAGGCATCAGTGGGGTGCCTGGTGCAGGCGAGTAAGGTGGTCCTTGTGTTGGTGGTGGGGCTGCAGGCGGGGGATGTGTCTAATGTAATGGAAAGACATGCTGAAGAGTCTCCATGGTAATCCCCCTTTGCTCAAACTCCTCCCTGAACAACAACTCTGTAGTGATAGTTGTCCAAGTCCCTTGGGCCTGAAACCTAGACCCGTCCCAACCTGGGTTCCCTGTTATCATAAAATGATGGTAACGGAGCCTAAACTCTACCCATGGATCAACTGTGGGTATGGACCAGAGCAGTCTATGTGCACGGACCGTAATACTGTGAAACTCAGATAAAGGGTCCTATGCATGAGCCTCTATACTAGCATGCAGCAGCGTAATGTGAGTAGCTATAGATGAACCCAACATCATGTTAACGCCATAAGGGTCCATCTAACAAAGAAAACACATGTACGAGAGGCATACATAACCATAATTAAGAAACATGCAAATGTAAGCAACCTGCATTTCTAATATCGTTACTACACTTCTAATATCACTCTAGCAGTATACAATGGCACTTACTACCAACCATTCCCACCCTCTTATTTGTAAACTTCACATTCCATAAAGAAAATCTCAACCTGGCTCTGATACCAAATCTGAAACGCCCCAAATGTATGTAAATCACTGTTTGCGTTCTTTTCCTTAGTTTCCCCAATTAGAAATAATAACCCAAATGATCAGGCGCCATCCAACAAGGACAAGGTTTTGCTTGCACATGATAAACTTAGCCATAATAATCAATGTTTACCATCAAAGGGCATTCACACCATCACAACCCATCAGACCATTTAGATAAATATAGAAGCTATTTTAACATTAAAACCATTCAACCATCTCAAGGATTACACCAAAATATAGAATTCTGATAAAATATACAGTTTTAACACCAAAATATATCACAATACGGTGTTATAAACATCTCAACACTAATACACCACCATTTCATATAAACCTCCTGGCTCACTTACCATCTTCAGCTGTCCTGCTTGTCTGAGGGCGATTCATTGAACACTTTCCTGAAACAAAACATGAAAACATTTCGAACTGTTAGCCGAAGCTGAGTACATGCATTTCTATATTGTTAAACTTTCATGGAAAAACTGGTTGGGCCTGTATTACAATTCATTTTTAATTAAGAACAGTGTTGAGTTATTTTGATTAAGTTTTGATGATAACAAAGCTAAGTGTAAAAATTTGTCCAAGTAATGTTGCTCCAAACACGATCTCCAAACAGGCCTAACTGGTGTTTTCTTTTTTGTATTAACTGGTTTGCTACATGTGAGAACAAGTCCTTAAAACAGGTTCTACTTGGTGGTTCTATATTAAGAATAACTCGATTGTAAAAGCATGTTGTTCCTGGACTCTAGCAAGATCAGCTCGACGTAAAGCATGTGGTTCCGAAACTTTAGCAATGCAAAGAACAACCCCAGCAAACAAGGTGGCCTTGGTGTTCACAGCAGCTCTACAAATCTTGGACAAGATGACTGGTTCAAAACAAGAAGTCGTGGGTATATAGGTTTTATTTATTTAGACTCTTGTTAATATGCCAATATTGAAAACGCTTTTTAAACACCTCTTGAATCGGTATTCCCACTAAGTACTTCAGAACACCAGTTGCGAACAACCCTGCAAACAGGGTGCCTAGGGTGGTTCTGAACTGAAGTGGCCATACCCGGTTATCTTTGAAAATTCATTTCGGTTGGCCAAAATCTCCAATATACTTTTCTTAAACCCCAAGATTGCTATCTTTCTGGAAAGGATATTCCTTGAATATATTATGGGAGATTTGCGAAAATAGTTTTTGGGGAATTTGCCAAATCTAAATATTTTCCTTTGCCCATATTTTCGGATTTGATAAAAAATCCCAAAACTGAAGATTTCTGGTTGCTTTT
>JACYFF010010365.1:14361153-14418002 GCA_017589665.1 Selenicereus undatus
TGAGAAATATTTTGAAGAAAAGAAATAGAATAATTAGATCATATGATCCCGTAATTAAAAAATTTTCTTGGTTAAGAGTTATAAAACCAAGCTAACGTATATGCATATGACAACATATATAGTTACATGAATTTTTTTCCCCTACACAATTATGCCACATCATGTTTTAGACAAGCCATGTCATCATTAGTGTAAATAAATGAAAAGATTTAAATTAGTAAAGAGGGTGTTCACTTCAATTTCTAAGTTAGGGGGTATTTTCTACCTTTGACTAAAAGTTGAGGGGTATTTTATTTATGCAGCTAGCCACATCATTTCTAGCTAGCCGCATCATGTAGTTTTTTTAATTAGCCACATCATCAATTATTGCAAAGAGATAAAAGATCATACATAGTCAAAGGGTTTTTATTTTACTTGTATAGTTGAGGGATATTTACCAACTTTGATAAGAAGTTTAGAGGTATTGGATTTTTAGAACTCGTGGCTAGCTACGTAAATAAAATCCAATACCCTATAATCTACCCTATAATCTCACCACGTCATCCTCTTAGCATTTACTTATATGGCACCTCTATTATTAACAAGTGGTGAAAAACACAGTTATTAATAAATAATAAACTCTTTATAATTTCCATTATTATTATTATTGTTGGTGGTGGTGGTGCCTTTTTATTTAAATATAAACGTAAATATAAATATGTAGTATTCGAGATCAAAGATACAATACCATGACAGTTATGAATCGTATTTACTATAAAGATAGTTATTAAGAAACAATAGAACATTCATGACTTCTATTATTATTATTATCGTTGTTGTTGTCGTTGGCATCATCATTATTGTCTATTTTGATATATGAATATATGATAATTGAATAAAGAGATAAAATTGTCTAGAATACGGTCAATATTATACTTTTATCGTCTATTTTGATGAATAGGTAATTTTGTGCACATCAAAGCCAACAAGGCTTAATTTAATTTTTTTTATATATTTAATAATATTTTCATAATGTCAAAGTTCACTTGTAGGTTTTAAGAATGTAGGCAGGGTCTATACATTTAAGGGATGCTTTGAACATAAATGAAAAGAGAGGCATGTCGTGTTAATGTTATGAAACCAAGTAAGTTCGAATTTTAATTATACGTCCGATACGTTCTCAAAAGCAGCAGTAAATTTCTTATACTTATGTTGGTTCAACTAGAGCTTCATTTATGATTTCAAAAGCAGACGATGATATTAGATCTCTTTTGTTTTGTTTTCTTTGGATTTGCTTGTCCTCTATCCCACAAAAATGAAAAGAATAAAAAAAAATTGAAGAGCGATGCTTTGAGTCTTCTGGAGTCATATAATTATGACTTGGCGACACTGGTGTAGTGTGTATGTTGTATGAACCAAATACTTTAGTCTTATTGCATGGGCATCAAGGATTACAATTTGGCAAGCAACATTTTACTCTTCTATATGTATAAAAGATTGTATAAATAATTAAAGAAATTTAGCGGCCATAACTTTAAATTAATATAAACTACGTGTAATCTGGGTGCGTTGCACGTATGTTGCATGTGCATTGCACTTATAATTCATACATGACTAATTTATGTTGTTTTAGAACGAATCTAATTGCCTACCTAAAATGGCACTAGAGCTTTTCCAGTTAGTTACTTTGTTTCATTATCAATGAAGACAAATTGTTTCATTACAATTTGTTTCATTGGGTTTCATTTAACTAAACTCATACCCTTTAATTTTAATCAATTTCAATGAATCTAAACCTAAATCATATCTAGAATTCACTGTCATCCCTAGTCGCAAATGTTCACAGCATGTGAATGATTCTGCAAATGTCAAATCCAATATTGGTTTCAGTGCTTCAAATTAATGCACTTTCAACTTGTTGTTTGCGTATGGATAATTGATTTTGTGGTTTCACCAACCCTATTTTGACCTCCTCATTTTAAGTGTATATGTCAGGTAATTGATGCACCAACCAAATCAACTTCCCATGTTTGGAATGTGCACTTATTATTGACAACTCAATTTAGGCTCTTGATGGTGTATACAATTCAAAAATTATTCAAAAAAAGAAAAAAAAATTTAAAGTGCTCTTGATTTGAATTGAATCAGAAGAATATGGCCCCCATCTACTGTGCAGATGTTTTCATTGATCATGACTTTTATTAAAGAGCCTCATCCTAGTTCTAGGAATTGAATCTACCCTTTGGTTTCCCTTGTCACTTGTGCGTCTTACCACCGACTAGACAAACTCTTACCCACACCAACACTTATAGTAAGGTCTAACATCCCATGTATATTTTATAGCTCATCCTAACTTCCCTTGTATTACATTACACTACACTCAAAATTGTGACTTCTTTTACTCTGGTATGGGACTTCCTAAACTAGAAGTGTTGATCATGGTGCATGCACAGAGCGCCTATACTAGCATTGCGATTTCATATAAATATGCTAGCTAGCATGGGTTTAGTTTGAGGGTCATCATTACATTTTGCTCACTTGTTGCTACAATCATCCTCCTGCCTGTGGCCACCAGCTTACATTAATTCTTGAGTTTGATAGTAAATCCCAAGAATTACTGGAATAAAACTGTCAAGGTAAAAGTATTTGCTTTAGCAGATTAAGGATAGCAATTGTCATGGCGATGGAGACAAGATCCAAGCTCCACATGTAAGTATTGCAGCTCACCAACTCCCTAAAAGTTATCAAATGTTGAACTCATTAATTTTCGGATGTTTATGATCACAACCCAAATAGAACTAGAAGAAAAAACTAATAGGCAAAAAAAAGTATAATAAAAATGTCTAACTCTATCTTCTATGCTCAAGGTGCAAAGATCCCCTTAATAGTGAAGGGTTACCATTTCAGTCCACAGTATATCATAGAAGTAAAAAAAACTTTAGTCTTATTGCATAGGCATCAAACAATGAAATGGTAAGCAACATTTTAGTGTTCTCTATGTATAAAAGATTGTATAAATATTTAAAGAAATTTCGAGCCCTTAACTTTAAAGTAATATAAACTACATGTGATCTGGGTGCGTTGCACATGCATTGCACTTATAATTCATACATGACTAATTTATGTCGTTTTAGACCAAATCTAATTACCTTCCTAAAATGGAGCTAGAGCTTTTCTAGTTAGTTACTTTGTTTCAGTATCAACGAAGACAATTTGTTTCATTGGGTTTCATTTAACTAAACTCATACCCTTTAATTTTAATCAATTTTAATGAATCTAAACCTAAATCGTATCTAGAACTCACTATCATCCCTATTTGCAAATGTTCACAACATGTGAATGATTCTGCAAATGTCAAATATAATATTGGTTAGAGTGCTTCAAATTAATGCATTTTTACCTTGTTGTTTGTATATGGATAATTGATTTTGTGGTTTCACCAATACTATTTTGACGTCCTCTTTTTAAGTATATATGTCAGGTAATTGATGCACCAACTAAATCAACTTCCCATATTTGGAATGTGCACTTCTTAATGACAGCTCAACTTGGGTCTTGATGGTGTATGCAACTCAAAATATTCAAAAAAAGAAAAAGAATTTTTAATATGTTACTAATTTGCATTTAATCAAAAGGATGTGGCCCCTATTTGTTGTGCAAATATCTTTGTTGATCATGACTTTTATTGTAGAGCCTCATCCTAGTCCTAGGAATTAAATCTACTCTTTGGTTTCCCTTGTCACTTGTGGGCCCTGCCACCGACTAGACAAACTCTCACCCACACCAGCGCTTATATTAAGGTCCAATATCCCATGTATATTTTACAGCTCATCCTAACATCCCCTATATTACATTACACTACACTCAGAATTGTGAATTCTTTTACTCTAGTACGGGACTTGCTAAACTAGAAGTGCTGATCATGGCGCTTGCACAGAGCACCTATGCTAACATTGCGATTTCACTTACTTGTTGCTACAATCATCCTCCTTCCTGTGGCCGCCAGCTTACATTAATTATTGGGTTTGATAGTAAATCCCAAGAATTACTTCAGTAAAACTGTGAAGGTGAAAGTAATTCATTTCCCAAATTAAGCATAGCTATTGTCGCGGCAATGGAGACAAGATTTGAGCTCCACAGGTAAGTATTGCAACTCACCAACTCCCTAAAAGTTATCAAATATTGAACTCATTAGTTTTTGAAATTTTGTGATCACAACCCAAATGGAAATAGAAGAAAAACTAATTGGCAAAAAAAAAGTATAATAACAACGTCTATCTCTATCAGGGATTCAAAACTCGGTCGTTCTGTTATGGAGCGGTTGAGTTGACTCCGATTTTCACTTGACTGTTCCGAGTTTTGGCGAAAACTCGGTGGGAAACCTGTTTCACAGCAGAATGGCCGTTCCACCCGTGATGGAATGGGAAACGAGCATCTAGACCGGGATGAGGACAATTTGTTGACAAGATGTATGATTCTATTTGCTTTCATATGCAAAATTGACACAGAGAAGCGACAAAGAAGGCAGGCAAAAGAAAAAAAAATGAATCTGACCTACAATCTACAAATAGGGGAGCGTGAAACTTCAAATTATGCATATATGAGTGTTTAAGTGAGAGAAACTCAGATCTGAAAAGTGGGAAGTGGGAACTATACTACCACAACCACAAATTTATAGAGGTAACAAATAATTTGCATATTCTGACATACCTTCATTGAAGGAGACTTGATTTCTTGCTTTATTGCCCAGATTCGAGAGTCCAGCATGAGCCACCCTGTTGGAGCATCCGTGCGGAGTAAGCAAACCTAGAAGCGTGCGACGGTGTGACGGATAGAGAAGATGGTGCGACAGTGTCTGACTGTCTGGAACTACAGCCACCATTAGTGGCTTGGAACCAAGGCAGAGAAGGAAGCAGAAGGGCTGAGAGAGAGAGAGAGAGGTGATTGAAGAGAGAGAAGGAGCCTGCGTTTTTTGTGCTATAGTGGTGAAGTGTTGAGGAGATTGAAGATTGTCGAGGAAGCCGGGAAGGTTAAGTCAATTAATTTTTTTATTTTTTATTTTTTCTATTTTTTAGACTTTACAATTGAAACTTTGAAAGGGTCAAAGGGGGGTGGCGTGGTCCTATATCAAATTTTGAAATTTCAACTGAATTTGAATTATTGTATTAAGTTTCAAATTTTTTTCACAATAAATTAATTAACTTATATGTTGATGATGAATTACTTTTTATAATTTTTAGAAAGACTATACAATACATTAGTTCATAGTTTAATCACGTGAAAAATTTATTGGATCTTGAATGAGACTGTTTTATAAGAATTTGATTATAGAACATTATGCATATAACTTATTGTTTGACTTTATACATTTAACAAGATTGACCTTCTCGCAATATTTAACTATGATATCCTATGAATTTGCATTGAAAATCTTAACATTTAGTTTTGGGCCACAATGACAAACCGATATAAAAATGATAGTTTTTAAAATGGAAATGAGTATGCTATACATTCAAAATATATTTATATGATTACATTTTAATTAATTGCAACTCATATTCTTGAGGGCATACAAAACTAAATGATCAATAGATGAGTCCTAACTAAGATATTTGACACAAATTATAAGGCTTATAAAATTTAGGAAGATAAAATCATAGGGAAAAATAAGGAGAAGTAATGGAAATTGTTCATTCACTAAGTAATATTAATAAACATCTCCATGCAGGATTCGAGTTTTCATTTTCCGTTATATTATCCAACCTTTTCTTTTGTTCGTTTTTTTTGTGACATAAATAACAATAATTAAATTGAAGTTTACTATAACAATTTCAATTTAAGATGCGGTAATCCTAAATAATTATTTTTTAAAAAAAATTACGAACATGGATAGGTCCTGGCCTCCTATTTTGTTGATCGATTTGTTATTACAAATTACAATAGTACAAAAGCATAAAAATTTACATATAGTATTAATTATGAATGTTATTTCTTATATTAGTTGTCATTCAAAATTTCAAATAACAATAATTAAAAATATGTTTATTATGATATTCCAAAGTAAATATGAGGTAATCTTGGACATTTATCTTTATTTAAAATTTTGAAGATTGATAGTTTTTATTTTCATTGCTGCATTTGTTAGTAAAATAGTGCAAAACCATAAAAACACAATATTAAAAGTTATTTATAATATCAGTTATATTTACTGTTTTGAAGTTTATTTATTTTTGTACCGGTTTAAAGGGGAAAAAAAATGGCAGGACACAATAGTCGTTCTAACGAAGACATTGGGTGGTGCTTTAGTATAGCAATTGATGGAAGTAGAAAACAGGTTCAATGTAAATTTTGTAGCAACGTGATAAGAGGTGGTATAACACGTCTCAAGCAACATTTTGCTCACAAGACGGGTGGCGTTGCTCCTAGCCCAGATGTCTCTGCTGAGGTCAAAAGAAACATGATGAAATTGTTGCAAGACTATAAAGAGAAAGAGACACAAAAAACAAGGATCGCTAGAGATTTGGAAGATGAAATAACACGATCATTTCACCATAGTGATTATGTTGATGACGAGGAGGAAGATGCTCAGCTAGCACATGCTAGCTATCAAAGTTTAGAGCAACATCGATTTGAACATGACCAACGAGTCTACAGAGCAAGCAAGGGTACATATTATGATGAAGGAGGCAGTAGTTGGCAACCAAGTGTTCCCCAAATGCGTCAATCAGCTATTGTTCGAGAAACTAGCTCAAGAGGATCAAGGGATTTGGCATATGAACAAATGTCAACCCTTGTTGCTAGACTTAGCGCTGTTGTGGTAGAGCTTGAAAAAGATCGAACTAGGACGAAACAATCTAAAGTCAACTCAAGTTGGTTGAAAGCGGCAAAGAACAAGTTGATTAAGGCATTTGGAAGTTGGGTTATACATACCAACATGCCATTTACTATGGTGGATTCTGTACATACTAATCCGCTCCTTGAAACTATTCATGAGGTTGGTTTTGACGTAAGAGCTCATTCTTCTTATGAACTCTCAAATGTTTACCTGCCAGAAGTTACAGAGAAATTAGACAATAAATATATGAATTTGCCCCCAAATGGAAACAAAGAGGTGTCACCATAATGTGCGACGGTTGGTCCAGTATGACCAGATTGAACCTCATCAATTTTCTTATTTACTCAAATGGTTTCACCGTCTTCCATAAATCAGTTAATGCATCATATGTATAACGTAAGGATGCTGATTACCTCATCATACTCATGAAAAAAGTAGTAGAAGATGTTGGTCCAGAGAAAGTAGCCCAGATAGTGACTGATAATGCAGCTCCAATGAAAGCTACAAGGAGAACATTGATGGAAGAGTTTCCAAACTTATACTGGACACCATGTGTGGCCTGTTGTCTGGATCTCATCTTATAGGACTTTGCTAAGCTCAAACGCATTGGGGATGTTACAAAGACAGCCAGGATGATCTCAAACTACATCTATAAGAATGATTGGGCTGTAAAATATATGAAAAAGTTTACAAATAATCGAGACATCTTAAGACCTGGCATCACTAGGTTTGCGATAAATTTTGTCTCTCTTGAAAGTTTGGTGTGGTATAAAACTGCCTTAAGAGACATGTGGTAGTCATCTGAGTGGTTGAACTCTAGATTCGGGAAGTCAAAAGATGCAACAGCAAAAGAAGTGCGTCAACTCGTTCTATCGTCAACTAAAGACGCCTTGTCATTTTGGAAAAAGGTTGATGAAGTTCTGTAATCATTTGAACCTCTTGTCAAGGTATTGAGATTAGTTAATGGTGACGACAAGCCAACCATGGGCTTCATATATGAGGCAATGGAACGAACAAAGCTGACTATTGACAAAGCGGTTAGGCATAGCAAGAGGTATGAGGCAATCTTTGAGAAAAGATGGAACTTCATGCATAATGATTTGCATGCTGCAGGTATTGAATTAATTTTCTAATTTCTATTATCGAGTTTATATTTTTTACAACATAATTTATAGAATTTATATCATGTTTCCTTAATGGATGACCTGCTTTTTTTTTTACAGGGATATTTCTTTAATCCCCAATACATGTATCGACAAAGTCAAGATTGAGAAGACAGAGAGGTGAGAATTAGAGTCCAAAATGTGATAATGAGGTTGGAACCAAATGTTGATAAGTAAATCAAGGCAATGCGACAGATTGCGTGGTACAACTTATGTCTAATTATTAATTTATTAATTTATCTTCTACATTATATTTCATGAATTTTAACATTGGCATAAATGTGCAGATATTTCTTTACAAAGATAGGATGGACTCCTTTGGATCATCTATTGCTCAAAGGGAAATTACATCATTAATGCCAGGTGACCACAATTTATTCATACTCACACACATATATAATTATATATGCTAAATTGTAAAGTTTGATTTTTCATTATATAAGATTCTAAGAAAATGTATTTAATGCAACTGAATGGTGGATACTTCATGGTGGATGTGCACCTGAACTTCAATACATTACAATTAGAGTGTTAACTCAAACGAATTTTGCCTCTAATTGTGAAAGAAATTGGAGCATGTTCAATCGAGTACACACAAAGGCAAGGAACAGATTGACGTATAAGAAGCTCGATCTCATTGTTTTCATTCGTTATAATCAAAAATTGAAATTGAGATGTGCAAGATGAAGGACTAAGGAAGAACTACCTAAGTCTTTCAATCCTATCAACTTGGATAACATATTTGAAGATGATGATCCATTAAACCTTTGGCTGTCTGAAAAAGAGCAACCAGTTTGTGAAGGAGATGACTTGAATTGGTTGAATCTTGATGAAAATGAGGCGAATGCCGCCATCGATATTGAGGATGATGATGATCCCCAATCTGATGCGACTGTTTCATTTCGCTACAGTGTTGACCAACAACTACAATATATGTAAGGCAATGACTGTGAGTCAGAGGGACACTTGTCGCCTGTGAGTAGTCATGGTGGAAGCGGAGGTGGAAGAGATGGAGGAAACGGAGGTGCAAATGAGATGGGTCCTTCCTATTACTCTAGACCATCAATAGATTACTTTACTGATCGTGGTCGTCGTATCACTATTGAAGATGACAGAAGAAGTTGACGTTCTCCGGATGAGCAACGAAGAGAACCGACACAAACTTATCGTCGCGTAAGAAAAGGTAAGGAACCCGTTCAACCAAATGGTTATCCAACTGACGCCACATATGGAGACACAGGTTTTCAAGAAGTGCCATCAAGCTTTACAGAGCCCGGTCTGTTTGCTCCTTCAGGTGGCTATGACACATATGGCGGTGTCTTAAACAATTATGGATATAGTTCCATAGATACTAATTGCTCTCCACCGCCTTATCCTTCACATGAGCCACAATTTGTTGGGTCTAATTCAAGTAGACGACATCGAGATAACCCTCCAATGATCAACTAGGGGACTATTAATTACGAGGATCATCATTATCATCAGCCCACCTTTTATAGCGATAATTCAACTTCAAGTGAGCAATCTTGGATGGATTCAACAGCGTCATCAATCTTCAACCCACAACAAGAGTCACATGGTGTTGATTAGAATAATGATGACAACTATCAGGATCCTCCCCGTTATTCATTTTGGTGTGATAAATTTTTATGTATTATGGATTTCAGATATGAGTTTGTACCCAATGTACAATAAGATATCTAATGTGTTTTATCTTTTGTGCACTTCGTAGCTATGGATTGTTTAAACTAATTTTATCTTCTACCATTTGTAGTTTTATACTATTTTGGGATGTTATAAATCTTAACTTATCGTGTTTAAATATTGTGAAAATTATCTCATTACGTTAACATAAAATTTTAAAAAAAGTAATATTTTAGACCAAACTTAGTTTATCTTCCACCTAGCATCTTTTTTGTTAGGAATAAAATTGTAAAACGTCTTCTAAAAGTTTAAAATCCAGGACTGTTTGTTTTTTTTCCCTAAATAAGGTTAGCACTTGACCAGTTTGTCCCCACTCAGAAACTCCATGAGTCCAAATATTTTGTTTCAAACAACTAAAACAAACAGTCTTCGAATCCTAAAAAAATAAAATTAATCAAACACTCAGCGACATGCTAATGAAACTTTAAACTTTAAACTAATTGCCAGGCACTAGTGGGTAATGGTTATGAAAGGTCTTCGTCTACAAATGTTAACAAAAATTGTATTAATAATACAATTATTTACATAATTGTAGCACAAAGCAAAAAAAGTACAAATTCAACCGAATAAACAACCATGTGAACCATTTCACGCCGCTACGACTGCGATTCGTTCCGCAATAAGCGTATCATATCGTTTCCGCGACACCGCGACCGAAACTGCAACCACGATCGAATCCGCATTTTGAATCATTGATCTCTGTCTTCTATGCTCAAAGTGCAAAGATCCCCTTGACAGAGTAAGGTTACCATTTCAGTCCATAGTACATTATTGAAGTAAAAACACTTTAGTATTATTGCATGGGTATCAAGCATTACAATTTGGTAAGCAACATTTTAGTCTTCTCTATGTATAAAAGATTGTATAAATATTTAAAGAAATTTAGTGCCCTTAACTTTAAAGTAATATAAACTACATGCAATCTGGGTGTGTTGTATATATGTTGCACGTGCATTGCACTTACAATTCAGACATGAATAATTTATGTTGTTTTAGACCGAATCTAACTACCTCCCTAAAATGGAACTAGAGCTTTTGTAGTTAGTTGATTTGTTTCATTATCAAAGAAGACAATTTGTTTCGTTACAATTTGTTTCATTGGGTTTCATTTAACTAAACTCATACCCTTTAATTTTAATCAATTTTAATGAATCTGAACCTAAATCATATGTAGAATTCACTGTCATCTCTAGTCGCAAATGTTCACAGCATGTGAATGATTTTGCAAATGTCAAATCTAATATTGGTTTGAGTGCTTCAAATTAATGCACTTTTAACTTGCTGTTTGTATATGGATAATTGATTTTGTGGTTTCACCAACCCTATTTTGACCTCCTCTTTTTAAATATATATGTCAGGTAATTGATGCACCAACCAAATCAACTTCCCATGTTTGGAATGTGCACTCATTATTGACAACTCAATTTGGGCTCTTGATGGTTTGTGCAATTCAAAAATTATTCAAAAAAGAAAAAGAATTTTTAATATGCTGCTAATTTGCAGTGAATCAGAAGGATGTGGCCCCCATCTACTGTGCAAATATCTTCATTGATCATGACTTTTATTGCAGAGCCTTATCCTAGTCCTAGGAATTGAATCTACTCTTTGGTTTACCTTGTCACTTGTGGGTCCTACCACCGACTAGACAAACTCTCACCCACAACAGTGCTTATATTAAGGTCCAAGTTCCCATGTATATTTTGCAACTCATCTTAACATCCCCTATATTACATACAGTACACTCAAAATTGTGAATTCTTTTACTCTAGTATGGGACTTGCTAAACTAAAAGTGTTGATCACGGTGCTCGCACAGAGTGCCTATGCTGGCATTGTGATTTTATATAAATACCCTACCTAGCATGGGTTTAGTTTCAGGGTCGTTGTTGCATTTTGCTTGCTTGTTGTTACAATCATCCTCCTGCCTGTGGCCGCCAGCTTACATTAATTCTTGGGTTTGATAGCCAATCCCAAGAATTACTTGAGTAAAACTGTCAAGGCAAAAGTAATTGCTTTCCCAAATTAAGCATAGATATTGTCGTGGCAATGGAGAAAAGATCTAAGCTCCACATGTAAGTATTGCAACTCACCAACTCCCTAGTTGCAAATGTTCGCAACATGTGAATGATTCTGCAAATGTCAAATCTAATTTAGCCATTGCAGTTATTGCTTTTGTGTCAATGCAAAGAATTCAATTATGCAACTATTCACTCCCTTTCCTCTATTAGGAGAATTGCACAACGCCTAGAGAAGGATCAGCTTTCCTATTTTCATGAAACAAACAACATATCTGCTATCAGATTATTAATAGTTGTCATGTCATTCACTGAAAATCGAAGGGTTATAAATGATTAATTTTTTTTAAGAGTGGGAAAAAAACAAAGAGCCAACTTTCTCTCTCCTACCCTTGCCTAATTCACTTTGAGCACAAATAATGAACAACGTTCAACCATCTTTAATTAGAGCCCCCTGGTGTGTAAGAACTAATTCTTATTGGATGGTTCATGCAATTTATTGTGGTGACGACAAAGGAGTAGGGCTGGTAATTAGGTCAGGTCGGGTCGTGTTTGTGTTCGGGTTGAAATATCACTGACCTGAACCCAACCTATTTAATAAACGGGTTGAAGTATGCCAACTTGAACCTGACTAAAAACTAAACGGGTTAACCTGATTTTAACCCATTTACCCGCCTAAAGCAAACGGGTAAAAATCATGTCAGAATCTAACCTGTTAATCTATTTAAATCTAGACTGCATCTGTAACTTATTGGAAAGCTATTTAAATGTTTACAAACCAGAAACTTAGTTAATAAAGTTGATAGACCAAATATAACCAACTTAAAATATTTGTCCAACACCACACAGCCAAGGCACAAGTGAAGTAGGCTAATTAAGTAAGGTGGACTTCTGCTTAGTACCACTTCCAGCAACCTCATTAGAAGACCCTCATCCCTTTGATGGCACATCTCCATCTTCATCATCATTCAAGCTCATATTCATTACATCTCCACACAGCTCATCCAAATGGAATTGTGTTGGCATAAGCGCTAATTTAAATAAGAAAATAAAGATATGAATTAGAAAAGGGACAACAATTTATAAGGAAGTAAAACATAAACAATTAAATAAGGTTACAGGAGAAACATCACATTCTTGCCCCAACACCCAATCTCTTAAGCAAATCACAGCTTCTATCGTTTGTGGCGTAAGGGAACTACGAAATGCATCAAGTACCCTTCCTCCAACACTAAAACCAGATTCGGACGCCACGATAGACAATGGTATGGTCAATACATCACGTGCCATTTGAGAGAGAATGGGAAATCGAGAAATTGATTAGTACTCCAATAGTTAAGAACATCCATGTTTTCAACACGAGGCAACTTCTTTTCCTCAAGATACGTTTCCAATTCAGACATGGGAACAGGGGCAAACACCTCACTTTAATAATTATCAAAGTCCTTTGATAATAAAAAAAAGTCAATTAACTAGAAAAATAAAAACACTCTAAATCAACTTAATCTAGATTGAAAGCAAATATCCCTCAAAGTACTCATCAGTAGCGGCTTGTTAGGCATTATAAGAGACATGAGCAGCAGGAGATAGTGTAGAAGATGAGGCCAAATTAGAAGCCTTTGCATGCTCATCATATAAGGCAAACAACTTATCCTTTAATAAACCCAATTGAGCATTATGAGTGCCAACATAAATATTTTATAAGCCCAATATGCAAATTGGAACTTATAACGAGGATCTAAAATGCCGACAATTGCCATGATAGTGCTGAATTCTGCCCAATACTTGTTAAACTTGGTACACATCTTAGCTACCATATTCCTCATAAAAGCATCATCACCCTCCAATTCATCTTTCAAAACTAATCTAATCCTCACCACATTAGGAAAATAAAGATTGGAAGTGGGATATTTAGATCCAGAAAAAGTACAAGTCACTTCATAAAAGACTTTCAAGAAACAACAATTTTTTTCAATCTTAACCCACTCATCAAATCTAGGGCAATGAGTAAAGTTCCCATCAACAACCTCCAAGTGAGTAAACACTCTTTTACAGTAAATGACACTCTTTTACAGTAAATGGCACTCTCAAGCATAAGATATGTTAAATTCCACCTAGTTGGGACATCTTGTCGTAGCCCTTTACCATAAACGAGATCACAAACCTTAACCGACTCAAGAAATCTTTGCTTCCGCACTTGAGAACCTTTACAATACTTAACACACTCCCTCACTTTGACCACAGCCTCATCCACATCTTTTAATCCCTCTTTGACGCTTAAGTTTAGGATATGGGCACAACATCTAACATGAAAGAACTCACCATCACATAAAAGCTTAAGCTGGCTTTTCAACATGTCCACACACAAATCATTTGAAGATGCATTGTCAAGAGTCAACCACATTACTTTCTTATCAAGACCCCATTCCTTCATCAATAACAAGATCCTTTCAGCCAAGAAGACCTCATTATGTGGTGAAGGCATGAAAAAAAGGTTCAAAATTCTCTTTTGCAAAGACCAACTATCATCAATGTAAAGAGTAGTGAGACTAATGCAACCATCTGTATTAATTGAAGTCCAACAATCTGAAGTAAATGCTATCATACCAGGAATAGAATGAAAGAATTCTTTCAATCTTTCCTTTTCCCTTTTAAACATTTTAAGACATCATTCCTAGTTGTATGCCTTGAAAGCACTTTCACATCAGAATCCAATTGTCCAAAGATGTTTCAAACTCCATCATACTCAGCAAACTGAAATGGCAAATCATGCTTCACAACACACAAAGCCAGCAACTCACGAAACATTTCAATATCAAATTCAGGACGCCTACCTATTGCTTAAGGATTCAGAACGACTTTGCAATAGAAGATGACCTATGTCTCTGACATTCTTTCTTTTACAATTTAAGATGTGTCGTTTCAAATTCCTAGTCCCATACTTGCTATCCCCACTATACACTTGCCCACATTTCTTACATTTGCACCACAAATTACCATCTTCATCAGGTTCTAAGAAAGTATAATTTTCTCAAACAGTACCAGTTAATTTTCTTTGGCGCTTACATGTCTTACCACAAGCTGTTGGCTTATATGCCCCAATTCTCAAAGTAGTAGCTTTTTTTGCATTCTTGCTATCCACCTCTTCAGCAGCTGAGTCAATTTGAATGGGTGGTGGTTCACCATCCTTCGAAATCGAAGCCATAACCTTGCAATTCACAAAATTCAAATCAGAAAAAAGAAATCAAACTAAATATCATAAACATCATGCGAAGATCAATTGACAGTACAAGAACATTTTTTCTCTTCTATATGTCCAAACGTGGGGGCCGTATGTGTATTTGTGGCTTGATTTAGGGGACATTATCTCTACCTACGGCTACAGTATTATGTTTCTTTGTAGGATAATTTAAGAGCAATTTTTGCATGTAAATTTTGTCTTGGTAATTAGAGGTGATATGATCCCATTTGACAGTACAAGAACATGGAATCGAAAAGCAAAGCAACAAAATTCATATAAAAAAAAAACAATGCAATCAAAAAGCAGAAACCATGCAATCGAAAATTCATATCGGAACAAGAGAATTCATATAAGAATGAAAATTCTAATAAGAGAATGGAGAGAATTAATCATTAAAATTAAGGAGTCCAAAAGCAAAAACCTTCATATCAGTGAAGAACAAGAAAATTTCATAACAAAACAAGAAAATTCATAACAGAGCAAGAACATTCAGATCAGAAAATTCGGATCATATATTCATACCTTTGGCACAGAGCCATAGAGTCAACTTGTAGGAGGAGAGAATGGAGATCAAACGGACGCATAGCGTAGAATCGTAGATTTGAAAGGGAAGAAAACAACCACATATCAGTGAAGAAAAACCATGCAATCGAAAAACATGAACTTTCAGCAACAATTCATACCTTTGAAATTGAGAAAGGGAGAAAGCCTAGATCTGAAATCGGGAAAGGGAGACAGAGAGAGATTTAGAGTATTAGAGATGAAATACAATGAAACAAGCAAAAACCTGGGGGGCAAATACAACGAAACAAGCCTGAAAATCTGAAATTGAGATGCAGAGAGAGATGTGAGAGCTGCAGAGCGAGAGATCGAGATGCAGAGAGAGATGTGAGTGGGAAATGGAGAGGGGAAATCGAGACTTGAGAAGAGGGGCATGCCGAGAGGGAGATGGAATGAGTGAGGGTGTGAGGATTACTGTGAAATAGGGCTGGTAAGGAGGCTTATATATGAGGGCAAATTAGGGTTAGTCACTAAACCCTAAATGTCCAATTTTTCACGCCGTACACGCCCATTTTTCTCCTTTCCTTTGAATTTTCAATTTTCATTGTCCCTCTAAAATTGCTATAATTTTAATTTCAACAAGTTTTTTTTAATACTAAAAAATAAACGGGTTAGTGGGTAAATGGGTAAATAGGTTAACCTTTTTAACCCAACTAATTAAATGGGTTAAAGTAGGTATTTTTTCGTGTCGAAAGTTGCGGCCTTAACCTAACCTATTTAATTAAACGGGTTAGGCGTGTCGACCCCATTAAGTAAACGGGTTGAGAATCTTGACCCAAACCCGCCTAATTTCTTGTCAGGTTCGTGTCGTGTTGTCATGTTGTGTCAGTTTTTACCAACTCTACAAAGGAGCAATGAAAATTTGGTCCATCATTAATCATTATAGCTTGAATCCAAAGTGAGACTTCCCAAAAAAAAAAGGTAATGAAAATGAATTGAGGAAGACAAGGACGAAAAATAACGCGCGTTTGCTTATATTATAAATTTATTTCATTCTTAAAGCTGCAAGATTAGATGGAGACGGAAATTTTAATTGAATTTTATAAGGACTCATTTTAAACTTTGCTTAACTTATTTGTGAAATAGAACATGAATTCAAAATTTATTTGTTCAACTTAGGGCTTATTCTTTTCGTGGGTAAATGGAGGTGGTTAATAGATTGAAGTTGGTTGAAGTTGGTTGAGTTGGGTTGAGGCGAGTCAAAGTTGGTATTTTTTTTTTTTTGAGGTAGGTTAAAGTGGGTTAAAGTTGGTTGAAGTGGGTTGAAGTTGATTGAAGTTAATATATTTTTTTGTGATGGTTTGAAATGGGTTAAAATAATGAGAATGTAATTATGTGTGATAATTTATGAAGTTATTGTAATTTTTAGTGCATTTTTTCGCTGAATGATAATTTCACAATTTTGTAACTGTTTTTCTGGAAGTTGGAAGTCAGCACAACTTATCAATTATTTTTAACGATTTGGGCTACCAAATTTATTGATTATAACTTTTTATATACGTGCCTTTTTTTCATGGATAAATTTGAAAATATCAATCTAAACCCACTTCAACCCACTTCCACTATCAACTAAAGTTCAATTTATGACATTAAAAAAACTCAACCTATTTCAACTAACCTCAACCTACTTCAATCCACCTCACCCTTTTACCAGCCCCAATTTACCGACAACAATAACAGGTCCGTATTCAAAAAATTTAGATGTAACAAAAGAAAATAGTATGATCGTAAGTGTTACAAAATATATCAGCAATATAGATTTGTTGTTAATTTTTAAATTTAGGAGTTGGTTGAAAATATAACATTAGCTTTTTTATAATTTTACAAAATACGAAAAATTAGGTTGTGGAAAATAATAAAAATATGATGTAATTTGAAAAGCGTGTGACAACAAAATATGATGATGATAATTTGAAAATTAAAATAGAATCATATCTAATCAATACTGCCTGATGCATCATGATACTCAACAAAATAGAATTGTATCTGGTCAATTCAAAAATGCCAACTTCAACCCACTTCAACCTCCTTTCATTAGTTTAACTAAGTTTAATTTATCACATCAACAAAAACTCAACCCACCTCAACTTACTTCAACCTACTTCAACCTGCTTCACCTTTTTACCCACCCTAAGTTACTTATAAATTTCCACAATTTTCAAATCATACTACTTTGCAAAAATAATTAAATCTCACATGACACTTTACAAATTATTAAATTTATGAAGGGATGGGTTGAAGTTGGTTGAAGTGGATTGAGGTTGGTTGAAGTGGGTTGATGTTGGTAATTTTTTTTCCAGGTGGATTGAAGTTAGTTGAAGTGAATTGAAGTAAGTTTTTTATTAGAAGTGAGCCAAAGAGAAGATAGCCACACTCATCATTTCGCGCATTTATGGACAAGAGGGACTACAAACTCGATTTGTTTGGTTTATCCGACCTGACTTTAATTCAGAATGGAACTTTTTCCATCTCTAAATTTATCAATATTCATATTGCTTGGTCGGAATTACAGACCCAATAACATGGTTCGACTTAGACAAATTAAAGAAAACATTTTTTTTAAGAAAGGAAAGCATGAGATAGCGGTTGATTTTAAAAAATAGAAAAATTATCATATATAATATTAATAAATCGGGTCTATAAACCTCAAAATACCTTATAAATTTGTGTAAATTCATTTGAGAGGTTTCATGTATTTTTTGTTTTGCAAGATTCGGTTTTTTTTTTTAAATCTCTTTAGATTAAAGATGATTTTAAATTTAAAAGATATGCTTATAGTGGTTGTCACTATATGACAACCACCACAATTAAGTAAATCTAGACCGTATATTTGTTTTTTCACGATCTAAACCGTTGATTTTTTTTAAAATGAGTGAAAATGTATTACAAAAATCATAAAACATTTATAAATTGGGAGTAAAAATTATATTTGTAAGGCTTGTTTGGATTTCATTATGATGAACACTAGTGTTCTGCAAGAAAATTTTTCATTATGTAAGTAAGTTTCATGTGTTGACATCAAAAAAAAGTTTTACCAAGATTTCCTCCCTTCTTTTTTTGGTGCCAAAAAAAAAAAAAAAGAAGAGGGATGGAAATCTTAGCACAAACTTCTTTTTTATTTTTTTATGTTTTTTGCTAGTGCTTATAACCTCAACTACCTTTATTAATTTGGATTTTTTTAAATTTGCAAGCCTTGCATCTCCATTCCTTTTTAATAGTTAATAGTGTACAGAGGACAATTATGTACTTTTTGTATTCTCTGTTTATTATATATACATTCTCAGGCTCCCTAATTGGGGTAGAGCCTCACATTACATTCATATGGTATCAGAGCCTCCAACCCTTGCCTGATTTTTTTTTCTTTTCTTGCTCATTAAGCAACCGGTTTCACGCCTCTCTGTCTCTCCTCTCATCGAAACCCTAGCCATCTCAACAGACTCTCAGCCACCGCCATCGAAGCCATGACCACCGCCGCTTCCACCTCGATTGTTTCCGAGCCTATCCCCAACGTCACATCCTCAGTCTCCATGGCTGCCTCGAGCTCGTGTTCAGCGTGGGGCTCTATTTCGGTATTTACTCCAACCTCGAACACCTTCCTTCCACTGCCACCACTTCCGACGTACAGTGGTTCGTCACCATCGTCACCCCCTTCTGGCTCTCGCATCTCTGCCGACGCCCTAACTGTACCGTTTGTGGCTGACTACTCCTACCTTTACACGATGGCGTCTCCTACGGTTCCTTGGTCCTCAGCCGTCATTGCTGCCCCCACTCTTGTCAATTCACAGCCACCCCTTCCTGGCCCGACTTCATAGCTCTTCTCGGTAGGTGCTTCGCTTCATGACTCATGAAGCTCCATGGCCTCCGTTGATTTCTAATCTTCCACCACTTTATCTGGGTTTATTCATGCTCAATATCAAGAATTTTATCACTATTGTTCTAAATACTGTGGAGGAGTTTTTGTCCTGGTGTACTCAATTTGTTGCTTTTCTGGTTACTCAGCAGTTAAGTGGATTTTTTGATGGTACAATTGACACTCCCTCCCCATATATTCTTGATTTTCATGGCGTACAGCATCCCAATCCCTCCTATTCTCTTTGGTTATGGTTTGATCAACTTATTTGTTCTTGGTTAATTGCCACGATTTTCACTGGGTTATTAACTGAAGTACATGAGTTGGTTCATTCTAAACAAATATGGGATTGCTTGTCACATCATTTTAATATGGCCAGTCTTGCCCCGGGCTATGGATCTTAGACGTACCTTGTCTACTCTATCTAAGGATCCTAAACAAAGTATGGAGGATTACTTGCGATCTATTAAGCATATTACTGATTCTCTTGCATCTGTTCGTACTCCTATTCCTGACATAGATCTAGTTCAATTTACCTTGAATGGACCGGATGAGGATTATCATGCCTTGGTAACCACTCTTTCCTTTGGTACCAATTTTTTGACATTTGATGACCTTCGATCCAAGCTCATTCATTATGAGCAGCATCTCAAGTTTATTAAATCCAAGGACTTGACTAGTATTCAACATTATGCTCTTGCTACATCAGTTACTAGTTCTGAGTCAGGAAAATCAAATTTGATCTCTACCTCTACTCAAGCTACTAGTTCGGGCGGTAACGGGAATAACGATCGTAATAACAACTGCAAAGGGAATCGCAATCAAGGGAGTGGCAATCGCAACTCCAATCAGCAACAACATCAATCTGCCAATAGAAACATGACTGCGGGAACTGCATCTGGTAATTCTGTTTATTTATGGCCTAGTATTCGATGTTCATCTCCTTCTGTTCCTAATTCTCTTCCTGCAAGTAACACTTCATCTAAAGGGGTCTTAGGTTCTCACCCCAATGTCGTGTGCCAAATTTGTTTCGCTCCGGGTCATATCGCTATAGGTTTCCCTCAATGTTGTACCTCCTCCCAAACTCATTCAGTTCTTGCCTATGTTACATTCAATGCCATTGATGCCAACGAATCAGTTTGGTATCCTGATTCGGCTGCCTCACACATGACACCTACAGAAGGTAAATTGCTTTCTAAATCTGCTTACACTAGCATTGATTGTGTTCGGGTTGGTAATGGAACCCTTCTTCCTATTAAACATGTTGGTCAGCTTACAATTCCTACAGTTGCTAAGCCTCTTGATCTTAACAATGTATTGCATGTACCTTCACTCAAACACAAAATATTGTCTGTCAAACAACTTTGTACAGATAATAATTGTGTTGTAGTGTTTGATGACTCTTCTGTTTGTGTTAAGGACAAAATCTCAGGTAATGTTCTCCTGCATGCGTCCTCAACCAGCAATGTCTACCATTTCGCTGTTCCTGATTCCTCTTCCACGGCTTTTGCTGCAGTTCTTGAACCTGTTACTACCTCGCACTGTCGACTTGGACACTGCGGAGTTAGAATTTTTTCTTTTCTTAAAACTAGAAATTTAGTTTCTTTTCCAAATAAGTTTCATGATTCATGTAATTCTTGTTGCCTTGCTAAATCTCATCGCTTACTCTTTCAGTGAGTAGAACATCAATGTCTTAAACCATTGGATCTTATACATTCTGATTTATTGTAGTTGCCTGTTCTTTCTACTATGGGTTATCGGTATTATGCTTGTTTTGTGGATGATTTTTCTCGCTATACGTGGGTCTATCCATTAAAACGCAAATCAGATTTTCTATCCATTTTTTGTGCATTTCAGAAATTGGTTAAAAATTTGTTTAATACCAAAATAAAAATGTTCCAAAGTGATGCAGGCTGTGAATTTGATAATACACCTCTTAGTGCTCATTTTTTAGAACATGGTATTTATTTTCGAAAATCTTGTCCTGAAACCCAAGCTCAAAACGGTGTTGCTGAACATAAGCATAGTCAACTCAATGAAATCGCTCGTTCGTTTCTCATTGAGGCTCACATGCCTGTAACTTTTTGGGTTGAAGCCATTCAAACTGCCGTGTTTGTTGTCGATCGGCTCCCTACACCTACTCTTCAAGGACAATGTCCTTTCGAAAAATTATTTCAACGCTTACCTGGTTATAATTTTCTCAAATCTTTCGGTTGTGCATGTTACCCAAATTTTTCAGCCACTTTTGCGAATAAGTTGGCACCAAGATCCACTCAATGTTTTTTTATTGGCTATGCCTCACATTACATTGGATATAAATGTCTTGGCCCTCTCATGGGTCGAATTCATATTAGTCGACATGTGGTGTTTCATGAACATGAATTTCCTTACTTGGAATTTATTCAAAACCCTAACTCCATCATTTCCTGGTCTCCTACCCCTTCGCCTAAATGCCTTGTTGAGCTGTCTTCTCCTACTCTCACCATCCCTTGTGCAGCCCAACCCACAATCATCCCTAGCCCAACCCCTGTGGCCCACCGTCCTCTTTCCCCCACTCCGCCTTTCTCTTCCTCGACCCAATTCCTTGGCCTAGCTTCCCCTTCGCCTAGTCCGTCTTCCCCAGTCCTTGCCAACCGAACCTCAGCCCAGTTCATTCATGCGTCCAGCCCTCCTGAGCCCATGCCAACTGCACCTTTATCTAGCCCCTTTGCGAGTCTGACACCCAACGTTCCCACGTCCACTTCTATTACCTCGTCCATGCCTCTTTTCCTGTCTCTTGTTTCGGATGCCATGCCGCCATTCTGCACGCCCATCAATGATCATCCCATGATAACTCAGGCTAAAAGCGGCATTCGCAAGCCCAAACAGCTACTGTCCCTTGACACAGACATTGTGGGGCTTGAACCCACTTCATTTAAATAGGCATCTAAGGACCCTAAACGGCAAGAGGCTATGACTGAGGAATATACTGCTTTGATTGATAATGACACATGGGAGTTGGTTCTGTATCAACCTGCACAAAATCTTGTTGGTTGTAGATGGGTTTATAGGGTTAAATTTCATTATGACGGTTCTGTTGAGTGGTACAAGGCACGGTTGGTTGCTCTTGGCAACTACCAACAACCTGGCATTGATTATCATGGGACTTTTAGTCCTATAGTCAAACCTGCTACAATTCGTCTTGTTTTGTCTCCAACCCTCACTTTTGGTTGATTTATTCGCTAACTTGATGTTAAGAACGCCTTCCTTCATCGTGTCCTCACCGAGGAATTTTATATGCATCAACCCCCTAGGTTTGTTCATTCTCAATTTCCTAATCATGTTTGTAAGTTCAAGAAAGCTATTTATGGGCTCAAACAGGCCCTTCGAGCTTGGTTTCACCGATTCAGTAACTTTCTTCTTACTCATGGTTTTACTTGTTCCCCTTCTGATACATCCATGTTTGTTTATCACCATGGTTCTATCACTCTGATTTTACTTCTTTATGTTGATGATATTATTCTGACTGGTAGTTCCTCGACTATCCTTCATAATTTTATTTCAGTCTTATCCCATCAGTTTGCTATGAAGGACTTGGATGACCTACACTATTTTTTGGGTGTAAAAGTGGTGCAAAATTCTACGGGCATATTTTTTCCCCAGCAAAAGTATGTTCGTGACCTTCTTCATAAATTCCATATGCATACTGCTAAGCCTGTTCGCACTCCCTATCTTACTAGAACCTCCTTGACCCTTACCGATGGAGAGTTACTTGCCGATCCCACTAAGTACAAAAGTATGGTAGGTGCATTGCAATACTTAACTATGACTAGACCTGATATTGCCTATGTTGTTCATGTTGTTTCTTAGTTTATGCATACTCTTCGTACTACTCACCCGTATGCTGTCAAGCGTATTTTCAGATATTTGCAAGGTACCTTGGGTCATGGCTTGCTGCTTCGCCCTACCTCTACTCCATCTGTTATCTTCGCCTATTTTGATGGGGACTGGGCTGGGTGCAAGGAATTTTGTCGTCCTACTACGGGCTACGCCGTGTTCTTTGGCCTCAATCTAATCGTCTGGCGCTCTAAGAAGCAACCTACAATTTCCAAGTCTTTTACTGAAGTAGAGTATCGCGCTAGCATTTACACTGTTGCTGAAACCATCTGGATTCGCGAACTTCTCCATGATCTTGGCATCTCCATCCCCTCTCCCATTCAGGTCTACTGTGATAACATCAGTGCCTCCTACATCGCTGCCAATCCAGTTCAGCATGATCGCAGCAAGCACATTACTATTGATTACCATTTTGTTAGGGAACGGGTTGCTTATGGGGATCTCACTATCCGTTATATTCCCACTGAACTTCAGTTAGCCGACATATTTACCAAAGGGTTGTCTTCTAAGTTGTTTGATGTTTTCAAGGACAATCAGTCAGTTCGTGCCTCCCTAACAGATTGAGGAGGTGTAATAGTACACAGAGGACAATTATGTAATTTTTGTACTCCTGTTTATTATATATACATTCCCAAGCTCCCTAATTGGGGTAGAGCCTCACATTACATTCACACTTTGTATTTAGAAAACAAGTTTTAAATATAGGACTATCTTATTGATAGTGTTGAACTTAAATACCAAAAATAAAATAAAATAAATAAGAATATATAAGAGATGTAATTGCTCTAGCTACAATTTAAAAATTAAATGTAAGACTATCTTCTTGATATTTTATAACTTAAGTCTTTTTTGACACATTTTAGATACTTTTTACTTAACAATTATCTCAATTTTTTATTCAATTTTTATTTGTTGTTAATTGCTTCTCTTAGTTAAATCATATTTTTGCTACTGATGTTACTTTATCTATATTTATCTTTTAATATGATTGAACTTAAATTTACAAGATTTATATTCTAAATCTTTTGAACCTTTCAACTACAAGTATAAACTCAGAAGCGATAAATCATACAATATTTCAAATGTTGACTTACAATTGTGTTATACAGATTTATTAAATTATTTTATTGTACATGGTGCACTAATTTTAATTTTCAAATAATAAGTAATTCATTATATTACTTGGATTTTTTGTTCTATACTAATATATTATCACTATGTTATATTCCATTTTGTTTACATATTTTAATAATAACAACAATAAGGCATTTAATTACAATTCCAAACTAGGATATGTAAAGTCATCTTATACAATCCTCAAAGCAAACCATCGTTTCTAATTTTAAATCATAGAAATTAATTCCCACATACAACAACCCTATATATTTTTTTTCGGTTACACATGCACATAACATTGGAAGAATAATCAAAACCATATATTATTAATTTATTTATCAATAATTGTACTATGTATAGTTACACACATGTGTACGATATTAGATATATATTTTGAAAAGATCAACAACAACATCACTACTACATTCTAATGTGGGTCTCACTTTTACAGGATTTGAAAAAATTCAAATGTAGATAACTTTATATCTAGAAGTATTTCTATTTATAGAGAGTGATCCTAAAGAATCATAAATAAAGATGTTCTGAAAACATTTTATAGAAAAAAAAATTAGTAAAAACAGTGTAGAAAAAACTAATCATTTCGACGGACGAATTACAGAAGTGAGGCATAAAGTCTTGGCGGGAAATCTGGAATGGATGGAAGCTCTAGGAAGACCAACTTTGCAGGAATTCGACGGACATGGTGGCGGGCCTGCAAAATTCCGTCGATCCGGCGAAAACCATACTTTCCTATCCGCCGTAGCCCTCCCCAATAAATCTGTTTCATCCTCTCTCTCTCTTCCTCTTGTTCTTCTTTGCAGATGGGAGCTCACTGAGGACATAATTCGCCCAGCTCGAAGGTGAATTCTCTCCCTCTAATCAAACCTCTTTCAACTCGGTTGTGGGGGTTTTAATTGACGAAAGTCTGTTTGGTAATTCGTGGTTTGGTTCCCTTGTTAGTTTCTTGATCGATTTGGTCGAGAGTTTGAGCTTTTGATAGTATTTCTTATGTGTGATGATTTTCTATGGTTTAGGTCTGAAATTTTTATTAGAATTGTAATTCAAATTTAAACAAATTTTGTTTTGGCTGATTCAAATTTAAACAAACTTGGAGCTATCATCCCCCCTTTCCATTTTCAGTTGTTAGTTGAATCGCCAAGTTTACTTTGCAAATTTGCTTGTCTTGTTTGGTCGTGGTGTTACTGGTGTATGTCGTTATTCTTATGATTTAGTTGCCACTGGTGTATGTCGTTATTCTTATGATTTAGTTGAAATCATTGGTCAGGTTTTTTTCTTCTTTGGATGTGTTTGGTAGGGGTGGAAATTATTTTCCTGAAAAATGATTTTCTCATTTTACAGTGTTTGGTAAAATAATGAGGGGAAATTCATTTTTAGGGGAAAATCATTTTCTCTAGAATGAAGAAAACATTTTCACTTTGAACAGGGTGAAAGTTGATTTCACATTTCTTGGGCACTCACATGGTCTCACACGTTTTCTCTATTCCGTGTCTATTTCCTCGACATATGGTTCGAAGATTAAAGAAAATCATTTTTAGCTTTTTTGTTCATTTTTTGTTAATCAAACTCATTATCTAGAAAATTCATTTTTCTTTCTACCAAACAACTAAAAATATGATGTGAAAGTCATTTTATATGAAAAAATCATTTTACATGGAAATTTATTTTATAAGAAAATGGTTTTCAACCCTACTAAACACATCATTTCTTTTTTTCCTCGATAATTTTTTGGGCATATTTTTTAGGATGGGAAATTATAGTGGGAAGGAGCTGGAAGACTTGAAAAGGAGTTGGATGGATTAGGGAATGTAGATTTTTCACACAAAAGAAGTGAAAAATTTGGAGTGGGATGTGGGAAGAGTACAAATTAAGATTTCCCACCTAAAAGAACAGGCCTTTAGCGGTCAAGCCACCCGTATCTGCCTTCTTAGGGGTAAAAATCATCACTAGGGGAAAGGTTAAAAACGTCTCTTACAAGTGATGGGATTCAACTCTTGATTTCTTTGAGTGTGCTGGGACAGCCCAAAACCTCATTTATAGCAAAACACTACGTTCTGCAGGGACAGTCCAAAAGACTCAAATTTGGGTTCCTTTGTGCACAGTTTTCAAGTTTGAAAAACACAAGTTTAGAGCCATTAGCTCTCATTCAGCAAAAGATTTAAGGCATTTAATAACTTTTGTTTCTCATATGCATTGGATGAGACTCTTAAATATATACATACATATGCAAGCATTCAGCCAGCATTTGGATGCATACTTCAGGGAAT
This sequence comes from Selenicereus undatus, assembly GCA_017589665.1. Classification (NCBI taxonomy): domain Eukaryota; kingdom Viridiplantae; phylum Streptophyta; class Magnoliopsida; order Caryophyllales; family Cactaceae; genus Selenicereus; species Selenicereus undatus. The sequence goes on from JACYFF010010365.1 coordinate 14,387,778, forward strand.
CCTATTTCAGATTTTGTAAGATATGTTTGTTTTGCAAGCATTTTTAAGTATCACGAGAACCCCTCCCTCACCCCCCCCACCCCCCCCCCCCCCCCCAAAAAAAAGAAAAAAAGAAAAAAAAAGGTATGAAGAGAGTAGTTCCATGTGTACCATCCCAAGTTTGTCATTTTGGAGGCCCTGTTCTGTTTAGATACATTTTTGCCACATTAGGGAGGCCTACTACCCCCTCTGTAAATATGTGATTTAACACTTCTGAAATCTGGGCAGTATACTCTTTGCAGTTATGGATTGAGTATTCTTTGAAGTTGGTGGTTGATTGGTGAAGTTACATGAAGTAGTAGAAGTTACAAAGAATTTATAATGTATGTTGGTACAATAACAAACAAAAATGAAATACATAGGAAAGCATGAACCAGCATCCCTTTTAGTTTTTAGCTTTTGCTTAGTGCTAAAATGCTACTTTCAGTGACATTGTATGTCTATATCGGTGCATGCATGCTCACAGATATTCATACAGAAATTACCTACACAATGTGGAATGTTTCCCATGATTGGACTAGTTTGCATTTCAGTAGTGGATTATTAATTAGACATTAACGGAACCGTTTTCTTACACTCTTGGCATAGATATGGAAGTACCACAACATCATAAGTGGATGGTTAACAGACTTCTACCTGGTCAAGTTGGATATACACAAGAATTTATTAATGGAGTAAAGGAGTTTGATGCATTTGCAAGGGCCCAACAAGTATGCATAGACAAGCAGATGTACAGGTGTCCTTGCTCAAAGTGTGGGAACAGGAAGTTCTTATCATCAGACGCGGTGCAAGTTCATCTTTTCCAAATTAAAGGGGGTTCAAGAAAGGGTATTGGCATTGGACTTGCCATGGGGAGCTTGAACCTCAAGATTACAGTCAAGCTAATATGCATCACAATTCTTTGAACTTCATGCAAGATCATGGCCTGCAACAATTTGGTAGTAACCCCACTTTAGAAGTAAAAACAAACAGTGTTCCCATTAAAAGGACTCATGCTTCAAATGTCGATGAGCTATGCTCATCTCTTGGTGGCAATGCCTCTATTCCCATGCTAACTTACAAAAGGCGTCAGGTGAGATGTCTTTCGAAGAGAGATTTTTTTAAATAAGCCACTATGATAATTTCTTAGTGGTATTTTATCTTACCTGTCGATATCATTTCAGATATGCAGAAACAAAGGCGGGGAGAAGATGTGCCAGCTGAACCGTTTCTGCATAAAAAATCGTCTCAAGCAGATGTCATTATTGATCTCATTTCTTTTTTTTAAAGTTAAATATTGTGGAGCAATTTTTTAAAATTGCATTTCCTCCAAAAAGGAAGACATCATACAGAGAAACCTTTGTATACCTGGGCAGGATTACATCATGATTCAAGGAGGGTTCCCTCCTGCGCATTACTCCTGATCCCAAATAGTATTACTACATATCAGATATGAATTCCCTATATGTATTGACTGACTGAATGCATTTTGTCCATAACACTGAGATCTGTGCTCTTTTGTTGAAATTTTCTGATATTCCTCTCTTGCAGAGTTCATAAATTGTTACTCAGAATGTAACTAGATCATATGCTGTTTCCCTTAACCCTCCCCTAAACCAATTAGGTTCCTGAGCTAAATTCGACCTCCTTGCTGGAAAATTCATCGAGCCAGCAAACCATTCCAAACTTCATTAGAAAAACTATGTTTAAAGAAAGTTTGTTTGATCTCTGGTATTACAAAAACAACAGCTCATTTGTCACATATGAAACATTTTCTCAATTCTATCACCAGTGATTTACCTGCCTTGCAAAGCCAACCAGGTGCATGCACATGTGGGCATTTGGAATGAAATTTTGACTACATCAGCTTCATTCATTATATTTTCTAGTACTAGTTTGATATAATCTAATAAGGAAGAGGTTACAAAGAATTTAAATAAACTGAAGTTCAATCGAAGCCTAATGGTCCCTTTTAGCCATGGTGAGGGTAAAATGTAGTCAGTAAGCATTTACTTCAAGATAAGTAAGCATTATACTTTCTAACAGTAGCATACTGTTTTGTTTGATACTTCTGATTGAGTTCCGAGAGTATTCAAGCAAGATAATTATAGAAACTAGTTATGAATCGAACGATCATAACAAGTGCACAGAACTGTTTTCATAGTCGTAGAGATGAAATTATGCCTTACTGTTTTTGGTTTTGGGTATCATTTTAAAATGCAGAACGAAAAGAGAGGAGAAGATATGCCAGCTGAACTGTTGATGCAGCAGAAAGTGGAGGACAAGGCTCTGATGGATAATGAATCTTCTAAAGCAGACGTAAGCATCGATCTCATCTTGTTTCTAATTTCATTAACTTCATTATATTGTGTGGTACAAAACTTTGAAATGAGTTGCAGTTCCTTTCAAGCCCAATCCCAGATGAGAAACATCCTACACAGGTAACAAAGTCAGAGGTATGATTCAAGGCTAATTTACATTAAAAAAGGGCCATGTTTATGGACTTTTTGATTAGGGACCAGCAAGCATTCAGTTTTGTGCCAATATTCCTGATTTCCAAGAGCATTTTAACTGAGAGAATCATAGAACTCGCTTACGTTGCACTGAGTTGCACATTTCAAAAAAAAAAAAGAAAAGAAAAAAATTTCGATGAAGTGAACACTGTCAGCATTTCCAATGGCATTTTTGGTGAACTACGCATACATGAAATCCATCCATCACTAGTTGTGCTTCTAAAACTTTCATGGTTTTCGGTTTCTTATTGGCATTACCCACTTCAAGTTCCCAAAACCCAATTATTTATATTCGTATAAACCAGTGTCAACCATTGCAGGAGAAAATCCAGTATGGTAATGGGGTACTATCTACTCAGAGCTCAGCCGACCCTGGCTGCCAAGAGAAGATGCAGGCTCCCAATGATCAGCTAGAGGTGCATAGTGGAACCAGAGACCGCGCAACTAAGAAAGAGCCCATTTCTGGACTCAGATCAAAGGGAGGAAAATTAGAAAACTCAGGCTATTCCACTGATCCATCTGTACAAGGTTTTCCACGTCTAGAGTGCAAGGAGTTTTCGAGAAAACAGCTTGTTCGAGTAAATGATCAGTTATTTGCAGAATTAGAAAGGGAGCGTATTACAAATGAAATCCTACTAAAGAAGCTGCATGAACAGGTGAAAGAAAAGACAGTGCTAATGGAAATGATGCTGGATACATTTAAGGGGGACAAGAGCACGCGGAAATTGCTTAAGCTACAATGTGAGACTTCTGTTTGCCCGAGAGACGAAATTTTGAAGAAAAGGAAGACCATGCACAAAGCCGTGGCCTTCATAAAAAAATCAATGAAGCAAATAATCAAATCTCAACCTGGCTTATCCATGGAGCCGTCTACGTTTAAAAGTTATGCTTTTGATTGCTCGCCTTCTGGCAACTGATTTCAAGATGTATGCTTAGGAGTTTGACATGTTCCCCACTGCACTCCTTTGTACGTTTTTGGAGTACTTACATGTACTGTTGTGGTGTATGAACTTCAAACGTGTCTTATGGATTTCAGGTTTTATCTGTAAGTTATCAAGTATTGTTCATGATGAGGATGCTTATGGCTATTTGGATCAAATTCAGCATATGTAACATCTTTGTGCCGTAGGTAACCAATGAGATGGCCAAAGATTACGCAAAAGAAGATGATCAAATTTCGTAAAGAAGAATCATAAGAAGAAAGGATCTTAAATGAGCAAACTAAAGGTGCACCATAACAGGAAAGGATCTCGAATTATGTGTTTTTACATATTTTTATCAATTACTGATAAAAGGACTGTCCTTGAACTTTTCATTTGGAAGACATGGTGAAGGTCCAACCGTGTAAACTAGCTCCTTCCTGTTCGATTACTTCCCATGGCGAAGCCATGAATTTGGGGAATGAGTGTCGAAAATAAGTTCTTTGTGGTTGAGTGATATCGTTTCCACTTTCATTCAATAATGAGTTTTCAGATTTAGAACTTGACGGAAATAATGATTTCATAGCTATCTTTTTTAAAGATCTACGTATTTTGAGTTAGAATTCAAATTAACTCACAAATTAAACAATTGTATATGATAAATTAAACTTATAAATTAAAACGAAAAAAGCAAATTAATCTCAAATTGAAGGATTAGGCACAAATTGAACTATTGAAGTCAATTAAAGTGCTATCTTTTTGAAATATCTATACACTTTGACCTAAAATTGAAATTAGACCTTAAAATTTTTTAAAACCTAAAATAAACAACATTAGAATTGAAATTGTCAAATTAAACTCATAAATTAAACTAAAAAAGCAAATTAATCTACAAAATAAAGAATTAAATAACAAATTAAAGTCATAACAAATTTGAACTTCAAATTGAGAAAAAAAAATTTAAAAAATAAAAATCAAAACAATAAAACATCCATAACAAGACTCAAACCGACGACGCCCATGGACGAAACAAAGGCCATGCACGCTCCTACCATCACGCCAAGCACGTCTACTTCATCTGTTTGCCACAATCTTTATATATAATAAACCTGTTCCTGATCTAGTTTTGCCGTACACGTTTTTTCTTGGGTGTCAGATGACTTCACTGATACCATACTTCCTCCGTCCCTGAATTTGGACCCATCAGTCGTTCTCACATTGATTTAGCTAGGTATACTGCAAAGCTTTCCAACGTATGGTTGGTGTCTTGGCTATCGCACTTGAGATTATATGACAAAATATTGTTTTGGCAACTAACATTGTCAATAATTCATTTTATCCATGCTCCTATAATTATTTAGCTTTACCATGTCTTCATATTTAGGAGTACAATCTAAATTAACATGATAGGATGATATCACATGATCTCATTGTGAGTCTAACGTCATTTAGTTAGAATCCATGTACTGAAATAACCATCCATTATATTTGGTTGGATGTAAACTACACTGTACCATAAATAAGTTTATAATAGTATTTTGATTAACTTCTTTGATTGTAAGAAAGCATTGCAAATAACAACTATATTATAATTATAATTATCACGCATTATATAATCATGATTGCATTGAATCAAACATTATACAAATGTTCTTTCAATATAGGAGACATGAGATATAATTAAATTCTACCGGACACATTTCTCCCACCTGTACAAGGCTCGTTGGGTCCGCCATGCATAAAAGTCCAATAAATTACGTAGCTCATCCTTCATAAAATAAAAATATAAGACCGACTTTCAATCCAGAAGCATATAAAAATATTGGAATCGAAACACATGATAAATGCTAAGTCACCAAAACCCTCATATTATCTGAAGTTGCAATCTAATTAACTTGTCCAACATTCTTTTTTGCTTCTTGTTGTTACATGGTACCACGTAAGATAACTTTTCCAATGAGATTTTGAATGACATGACATGACACGCATGTTCTAGGAAGGAGCCATATGGTGCACAAAAAGCATAATGTCTTGATCCATTTAACCATGTACACGGCGCCTATTTCCCGACGTGGACAAAATGGAATATATTTTGGAAGACTAAGAGTACCTACCTTGAGAAGCTAAGGCAGATTGACTGACCCATTACAGTAAGTGGTTCATCCCCTATATTAAAGGGCCTAAAAACACAAAGCAAGTGATGTAGAAAGAGGACCAAGACTTTATGTTAAAAATGCATGACAAAACGTACACATGACTAAATTCATTCCCTGTATAAGGGCATTTTCACACTGGTAGATATTGGAATTTTTGATAGTGAGGTTGTCCCACATTAATAAATTAAGAGGTTATAAGCATGTATATAAGCTAGCGAGGTCACTCAATCTCTCGTCAATTGGTTTTAGGTTAGAGCTTCACATAAGTTTCTATGTGCAATGTTCATCTGCTTCTTTATCCCAATTCATGTAAAATTTAATTTAGTATTAGAGTGGATTGGACAAATTAAGAAGTCTTAAGCATGTATGGAAGTCATAAACATGTGTATATTAGCTAGTAACTCACTCTACCCATTGCCAATAAATTTTAGGTTGAAGCATCACTTAAGCTTCAATGTATTGCTTGTTTATTTTATTGTGTTTTCATTATCTTGTTTGGACCGTTTGGTTGTAATGCAAATAATTTTATAATGCAAACAAGATTATATTGTGTTTTCATTATCTTGTTTGATTGTAAGAGAGTATTGTAAATAACAATTACCTTGCAACTATAACTACCATAAACTATGCAATTATAATTACATTATGAGATTGATTACATTAAATTACATTCAACCAAACATCACATTATAGTAACTGTCTCACTAACTTTTACAAATTGGCAAATGATGACAGACAAGAAGTGAGAACATGTTGATCTGGGCAATCTTGTTGGCGACCTCTAACATTAAGTTGATATAGAGGGAGTTCATATCTGAGTACTACCATAACCAAAGATAGATGCATTTTATAGTATCAATATCTCGGGATAATGTTAGTTCATAAAATACCCAAAATTCTGTATCCAATTTGCTCCGAAACCCATGCTGTAGCTAAATTTGTACTATATGTGACTACAAATGTAATGACCCCGCAGAAAAGACGATCCTCAAGCACTAAGGTTGTGATTATAAATGATCTCTGTATCTTCCTTGAAGTCACAAATTAAGGAGGGTGACCTATCATAGAAAATGTAAATTTTACAAATTGATCATATTTCATCACAACGTTTTATTTCATTAAAATGTATTTGTTGATGAAATTGATCATATTTCACAAAGAACTTATATAAGATCGTTCGTGCGCCAACTATATTTTGGTGAAAAGGTTGAGCATAGGCTTATCCGATTTGATCAAATGTAAAATAATTCAATTGAAATTCAAGAAGATTTTTTTTTGATATGAGATTTACTTAACAAAAAATTTGAGTTCAAATAGGATATAACACGGTTAATTTTGAAAGGCAGGGTAACATTACATCATATTCTACAATTTGAGCTAACTATTTTTTTAAACAATTAAAATCTTAATTTTAGTTTTTAAAATTTAAAAATGTACCTTACTTTACCCTGATTTGGTCTAAAGCTAGTGTTCATTGTTCAATTATTTGGTTAGTATAAAAGGAATCCACATATTATCATGTCAATAAAATGAATAGAAAAATAATACGTCAAAGGAGGAAAAACATATTGGATTGGATTGAAGTCCGATTCAATCTGATCCAACTTTGAGCATCTAATCTAGCTTAATTAGCACAAGAAAGGTCCGTGCATGAGATTCAAGCAATAATTGCAAGCCATGGACAAAGGAAAGTGGGGGATAAGGCACGAACGATAGAATTCGAATTTAGGGCTGCATGCAAAAATGGCAAGGGATACGTGTCTGTCTAATGCTGAAAGGAGAAATGAAAATAGTATGATATAGTGTAAAACAAAAGAGTACTTGTTTTATGGGATTGAGGTAGTTGGACTAATGACTAGTGACAAAGTAAAGCTTGTCGAGCTTGCCGTGAGTCCTTCCCCCTTTCTCCTTTTTTGTCTCTTCCAATGGGAATACCCAGATTTTCATAAATCCTAAGGTCACACTGTACACGTACAAGGTCTACGTGTAAGCGGCCTGGTAATTCTATATATGCTGCTTGGTGGCGTGGCATGATTATTATCATGTATTTGAACTAGCTTGTAATTCAAAGCAATACATATATGATTAAAAGTGAGGCTTAAAGGATTTAATATGATTACTCGTATCATCAGAAAATGCACATTTCTTTTCAGGGAGAGTGACCTTAAGAATTCCATAATAAGATAAGCAGCCTCCTAGAATGTTTTTCTCGATAAAGTGTACGTGAGAGTAGATGAAACATGCTGGAAAGGCTTGTGGTGATTTGTAGAATCAATCATCGATTCTTAAAGTCATTATTGGTAATCGTTCACGATCTGAGAGGAATCGAGGTGTTACATTTTTGTTGTGGATTAGTGTTCAAATTGGCGGCCTTTTTGGTAATTTCTCAAGTAGCGTGTGAGTGACTAGTCGGGGCTTTATATGCTTGCTATGGATAAGTTTTGCGATTTGGTAAGTTTTTCAGGTAGCATATGATTGAAAACAAAACACATTTTTCATGAAAAGACTCATGGCGATTTGTAGAGCTGATCGTCAATCCTTAAATCATATGCAGTAACTAATCTACATCCATGACGGGGCCTAAGCAATACAGTATTCGCCAAGTTAAAATCTGTTAATTTTGGAGGTCCACCATTGATGATGCTAAGCTGAAAATAAGAGAAGAGAGAAACAAGGAAACAGAAAATATTGAAGTGTTTTCTGTATTATTCTGGATGTTTGTCGGTACCTATATATTGGGCTACAAGTGACATAGCTACTAAAAAATCTGATTTTTCCAACAGATATTCTTTCTGAAAAAGGCACTTTTTTTGTCGGAAAAATGATTTCTCGACAGAATAGCTGACCGAATTAAGCCGTCGGAATAAGGGAGGTCGGGACCATGTTACGATGGAATTTTGTATTTCGTCGGCAGGATTCCGACGGAAAATTCTTGTCGTTGGAGCAAGGTTCCGACGGACCACCAACGGAAACGCTTGCATCCAATGGCAAGAAAATCTGTCGCGTCCCATCTGCTAGAGTTTTTCAAAAAAAAAGGGAAAATTGAAATTTTCCGACGGAATTCCGTCGGAATGCGTAGGAAATCCGTCGGCTTCCGTCGGAAATTCGTCGGCCCCTGTCAGAGTTTCGGTCACAATTTTTGAAAAATTTTTATAAAAAGAATGGGCGCCTTCAGCCAGCCCAAAATACAATTTACACCAAAACCTGCAAATTGAAACTTTACAACCACCACACGCGGTATATGAATCAAAACAAGGTAGCCACCACACATGGTTACATTCATTCAACTCAACCAGTAGTCATTTCCACATAAACGCATCGGCATTCTACCTAATTCCAAAAGTAACCATCACACATGATTACTTTCATTCAACAACAAAATTACAATGTGTTAAAAAATTCAGATGATCATAGCACACACAAACCCAAACCATTGTACCCAATATACATAACACAATATGAAATTTTCCAAATGTTAGAAGTTCTAATAATTAAAATAGTTATAAGTAGAGTACAGATCATACCCATCACCATTGTCATCACCATCACCATTGCCATCATCACCACCACCACCATCATCATCACCATCACCATCACCGTCACCATCACCATCACCATCACCATCACCATCATCATCATCATCATTTTGAGGTTGAGGAGGAGGAGGAGGAGCAGCAGCAGCAGCAGCATAAGTGGAGCGGCGGAGCTGTCGAGGGTGCGAAGAAGGGCATGGCCGTGATCCAGAACCAGATGGTTGTTGAGATCTAATGAACTCACTCAGTGTGTTTTGCACCCCACTAAGTTGTTCACTCAACATCATCACTTTCTCTTCTACATGACGGTTCCTCTCTTTAGTTCAGCGATTTAACTTCGCCATTGAACTTAACTCATTGTTCAATTGAGTGACCGTCTCCCGTACATCTAGCTGCTGACTGCCCCTGGATGTTGCTGAGGACTTGAACAAGTGTTTCAGTTTAACCCCTTCTAAACCTAATCCATACACGCGCCCCTTTTTGTTTAAGTTGCCTTGCACCCATAGCTCCGTCTCAGATGAAATTTCAGATGGTTCGGAGCTAGGATTTGTCGAGGATTGGGAATTCATGATCTGTTCCCATTTCTATTGATGCTCCGTCTACAAAATAAGTTCAAAAATATTAAATGTTGCTGATCTAGTAACGTCGACAGAGTACGAATATTTTATACACGTAAAAAATGCATGTTACTTACATATGTTTTTTCAGATTTTTTATCAACCCATGTGTTGTCCCACTCGTGTTGATGAGTGTCTTTGAATAGCTCTATTGCAGTCGACTCCCTTTGAAACTTCTTAGCCTATACAATATACAAATAAGATGAAATATGTGAGACTTCTTCGTACATTGCAAAGTAAAACACATACAAAGTACAAAATGCAATAAGTTAAAATAAGTGAGAGTTCTTCGTACTTATCAAGCGTCTCTTTTGCTCGTTGAATGGGATTGAACCACATGTATGCAAAAAAGGACCTAAGCCATCCTGATCACTGTTCCGATTCTTCTTCGCTTGTGCACTCACCTTTTGAAATTTTTCGGAAGCCCAGTACTCTTGAAGTGACTTCCAAGTGCTGTCAGACAACCATAGTGGCTGCTTGCCCCTTTTCCTAAGCTCCCCACATGTATCCTTCAATCTACTCCCCCCTTTCTCCTCAAAGTTGCTCCTAATTTGGGAGTCATGCTCTGGAGCCCAATAGAAACGCTTCTTTGAAATAAAAGTGAGCAAAACATAAACAACGACTTCGTCTTTTGTATTCATAATCATCATCCCACTCTGCCTCCGCACCTCCCTCTTTTGCACCTTCCTCATTAACAACTTCAATGTCTTCCTCGCGACTCAACAAAGTTGCAGGAATTGTGTCATTCACCGATGTCACGTGAGACACATGTTCCTTTTGGAATGCAGCTGGTAAAGTGAATTCGTTATTCACTTTATGCCTAGGTTTGTTTGGTACAACAACCCACCAGTTAGACTTAGCTCTTATTCCATTCGGGTATTTCATATACACTACTTGCGTTGCAAAACTAGCAAATATGAATGAATCATATTTTCTATATCTTTGAGTGACATTCACCTCTACAAATGGACATAGTTTGGAACAACGTATTCCTCGAGGGGTGCTATCAAACCAATCACATTTGAACAACATACATTGTTTGAGCGGCTCTCTATGATATTCAATGCGAATAATCTCTTGGAGGATTCCATAATAATCATCCTCATATCCACCTTCCCCGCTCCCTTTAACGCAAACACCAAAGTTGAAAGTCTTTTTCCCTTCACACCTTTTCTGTGTGTGAAATAGAAATCTATTAACTCTGAATGCAGACCAAGATGTAACTTTTCTTGAAGGCAATTGAGCCAAATGGTATATGTGTACTTGGCGTTCGTCATTGAAGATTTGTACAATGTCAACCTACATTAATTTTTACAAACTTGATCAATATGGGAACCATATTGTGTAAGATGTGCTCAAGCAGGTGAATATATAACACAAGAGGCAAGTTTACTCTCTTACTGTTTTTTTGAACCACCAAATAAATTGAGCTTCAATCAAGGCATCTATATCCACGTCCATTAAAGTGGGATTTTCTTGTAATTGTTGTTGTTTGAATAAATTGTGAGAATGATATTCATTAGCACTAAGTTCCCAATTAACTTCATGACATTACAAAAAGGCGCATGTTGGACTTACTCGATATAAGGTTGCACTCCATTACAATTCAACACAATGTGAAGGTGTGCAGCGTGGAACTCTTCATCAGTTAGGTACCTCTGTGTACGACTTCCCACTGCAGTTCCTTGGGTTTGAAAAACTGATAAAGTAGGTTACATTTGTGCCTCGTTATTGTCATCCTCATTACGTCGACGTCTTGTGCGCATTGAAAGCACATCATCGCCGAAGTAATACGAGGAAAATTTCGATATCTCAAACACCAAGTATGCTTTAGCCATTGATCCCTCAGGATGTGTTTTGTTTCTTATCTTTTTCTTAAACCATCCAAAGCACCTAAAATAGAACAACGTATATAAGTATTTTAGTATAGCACTACTGCTAAATTTAGTGCTCTATGATATTTGGATAACTATTTACCTTTCAAATGGATACATCCATCGATATTGCACTGGACCCCCTAGGTATGCTTCTTCTGCCAAGTGCATGGGCAAGTGCTCCATGACGTTAAAGAATTCCGGTGGGAAAACTCCGTCCAATTTACAAAGTATTATGCTTACATTGCGTTGTATTTCTTGTAACTTATCAACCCTTAATACTGTTGAGCAAATTTTTTTGAAAAATTCACTTAACTCAACGAGTGGTTCTAATACATCATCTAGAAGGGCATAAAATGCTATTGGCATAAGCATTTACAAAAACACATGACAATCATGACTTTCCATGTTTTGAAACTTTGCGGACTTCGAATTCATATCTATGCAGTTTGCAAAGTTGGAGTCCATCAGGCATTGTTAGTTGCTGTGCCCACTCACACACACCCTTTCGTTTGTCTAAAGAAAGGGCGTGCGTAGCCTTCAGTTTTAGTGTTCGGCCATTAACACCATGTTTGACGTTCAGCTTACTTCGATCACACATCTTCGCCATATCGAGTCTTACCTTAACATCATCTTTTGTTTTACCAGGTGCATCCATGACAGTGTTGATGATGTTATCACAAAAGTTCTTCTTTATGTGCATTACGTCCAAATTGTGATGTAGTATTTGGTCTATCTAATAAGGTAACTCCCAAAAGATGTTTTGCTTTGTCCAATTATGATATTCTCCTTGAAACCCGGGATAATGAAATCTCCATCAGTGGTTACTTTAGGAAGACTCCGAACCTCTTCGTATAGTTCCTCCCTATTTTTTCTGGATGGAGGAGCATCGTTAACAACTTTCCCTCTACAAAATGCATGATTTCTGGGCAAGAATCGACAGTGATAGTCAAACTAGGATGCTTTGCCCCCATGTTTCAAATGTGTTGTTTTCAACTTCTCCATACAAACATGGCAACTTAAAACACCATGAGTACTCCATCCAGATAACATTCCAAGGGCTGAGAAGTTATTTACTATCCACATTAATGCAACTCTCATAACGAAGTTCTGTCTCATTGAAATGTCATAAGTTTGAACACCATCCCATAACATTTTCAACTTATCAATCAAAGGTTGCAAGTACACCTCTATTTTGTTCTTCGGATTTGTAGGCCCGGGTATAATGCAAGTTAAGAACACATATGGCATTGTCATGCACATATCCGGGGGAAGGTTTTAAGGTGTCACAACGACATGCCAAATTGAATAAGGCCGTGCAGATTATGCAAATGGGGTAAACCCATCCGCACACAAACCAAGTCTCACATTATAGGGCTCTGAAGCAAAATCTGAGTGTTTGCGATTAAAATGTTTCTATGCTTCACCATCTGAAAGCTGACAAAGAACACCATCCTCACGCCTATTGTCGTAATGCCACCTCATGTGTTCAATTGTGCTTCTTGAGGCGTAAAGGCATTGCAACCTAGGTATAACTGGGAAGTTGAACATTTTCACATATGGTTTTGGTTTTCCATTATCACCTGACTTCTTTGGCTTCCACCTTGGTGCATCACAGAACTTACATTTCTGAACTGCTGAATCCTCCTTAAAGTACAACATACAACCATTGCGACAATAATCAATGGTTTGTACATCTAAACCCAAACTTCGAACCTTCTTTTTCAACTTTGAGTAATTTCTAGGGACACGATTGTCTGTCAGACAACTTTCATGCATTAATTGCATCACCTCGTTCAAACAATTTTGAGGCATATTATAATCAGATTTGATACTCATCAATTTGACCGCATTTGACAATTCAGTTTGGTTAGAACACCCATCCCTTAAAGGTCTCTGCGCAGCTTGAAGCATATTATAGAATGTCTGAGCTTCTGCTTTTGGTTGCTCATTGTTACTAACTTCATTAGTAATCATTACATCATTCACCATTGCTTCAACATTATCCACAAATGGTTCAGTATTATCAACATCTATGGGACTTGAAACCATGTTGTCATATGAGTTCTGTGCGTTGCTACTTCCAACATTGTCATAGGAGGTTGGTTCTACTTCCCCATGAGATGTCTAGTACTAATAACTTTTAACAAAACCGTTTTCGTACAAGTGTAATCTCACGTCATCAAGTTTTCTATAAGCTCTATTCTGGCATTTGGCACAAGGACATCTATAATGTCCATTATTTATGAATTCCACTTGACTTCTTGCAAATTGGTCAAACAATTCAACTCTATCTAAAAATTCTTATCTATACCCTTTTCTACCTGGTAAAAATCTTTTATACACTCACCTCCGATGGGGTGGTCCATCAATATTATCCATTGTACAACATTACAAATGTATACGTTAATTCCTTATTTATAATAATAATGGACAAAATGATTACACTTTTCTTCATACATAGTTAGAACAATAATTTACATATAATTGTACTACTTCGTCATGCACTATGTTCAATATGCGATGCACAAAAATAAGACAGTACGACAATTAGGTCAGGCTGTAAACCTGTTCGAATGTCTGAAATTGCAGTCTAAACTTGTGACATTCACACCGACAATAACAACATTCACAGCAACAATAACGTATTTTTTTTTCTGTTCACAATATGTTTTCTCTTATGACCCATATCCTTCATATTAATCATCCACACAAATTAAAACTTCAAATATTTACATTATATATAATAAACGTATTATTATTTACTCTACGTATATAACAATAAATAATATTGACACATTTACAAAAAAAATACAATTTCATCATCCAACTCCCAATTATTATCCAACATACCTTTATTTAATTTATTACATTTTAGGTACAACATACGAAATAATCTACTAATTACAAATATTATCTAATTAAAATTTGAAATTAATATAGTACAAGTACTTGTATAGTACTCAATAACATGTACACATATTATCCAGATAATACGTCGCAATATTTCACCCTCCCACATTTTCTATATACTAACATACTAATTTTTCTAAATAGTCACTATTAATTGTAACCATATGAATTCTACGAGATAGCCACACCAAACATCAACTTCCAATATGAAATTCTCTAAAGTCACAAATTCAAAACTCCCAATAATAAGTTCCAAAAAATAACATTCAATTAAATTTTTATATCATCCACACAATTACGTACTAATAATACTCAATAATTACTTTCATATTCACATCAACACAACCACATTTAAAATCCAAAATCTATCAATTATTGAATAAAATTTCTACAACTAACACAAATTACCATATAATCGTTAAATTGTAACTTCAATTTCTCAATTTCATCAACATATCTACTAACAACATTTACATATTAAACGTTCATATTCACATCAACACAACCAAATTAAAAACCCATAATCTACAAATAACTCAATAAAATTTAAACAACAAATACAAATGATCACATAATTGTTAAATTCTAGCTCAAATTTGTCAAATTCATAAAAAAATTTACTACAAATCATATAAACATCACATACTTGAATTTGGAAGAGAAAAGTGGTGGTGGTTGAATTGGGGTGCTCGGCTGGGAGGCGGCGGCTTCACACGGCAACGACGACGGTAGGTCGGGCGGTGACGGCGATGGCGGTGCTCGTCTCCTTCTCCCTCTACGTCGCCCTCTCTATCTCTTTAGCGTGGGGTGCTGAAAACGAATCCCGATTTCTAGGTTTTAAAGATGGTCCGACGGAATATTTCGTCGGACCGTCAGTCGGACGGCCATGTCCAACGGAATATCTGACGGAATATTCCGTCGGACAAGGAATCTTTTTTTAAAAAATTTCCCCATTTTTGCTGCAGACAACTGGTCAATTTTGACCAGAGGACCAACGGAATATCAGTTGGATTTTCGTCGGAATTCCAACGGACAGTCGGATTCCGTTGGAAATTTCGATGGAACAGTTGTCCATCGGAGTATCCGTATGTCCTTTTTGCTTTTTCCGTCCTTCTGTCGCCATGTCTACCAGCCTATCAGACATTCTCTTTTTTTGTTGGCATTTTCCGTCAGAAAATGCAGATTTTTAAGTAGTGACACGTAGGTAGTTATAACTAACTTACATCAGAAATATCCAAAACTGAAAAATATCCTACTAGACAACTTTTATTTGTAATTTCCAGCTCTTGCAGTCCATGCCATCGGCTCTCACATGATATTGCTCATCAGCTCATTTCATCATTGTCTTCAACACTCCCCCTCAAGCTAGTGGTTGTGTAAAACGAACAACCCCTAGCTTGCTCAACAGGATTGCATACTAACTAGTAGAAACAATCTTAGTGAACAAGTCAGCCAACTGATTCTTGGAGTTCACGTAGCAGGGCTTAACTTGTCCTAACTTGAACTTGTCTCTGACATAGTGACAATCAACTTTGATGTGTTTCGTCCTTTCATGGAACACCGGGTTTCTCACTATGTGAAGTGCTGTTTGATTATCACAAAAAAAATTGCACTGGCAACACTGGTTTCACACCCAAGTCTCTCAGCAAGGCCAACACCAAAGTCAATTCACAGCAAGTGTTAGCCATAGCTTTGTATTCTCCTTTTGTACTGGATCGAGACATAACCCCTTGCTTCTTTGATTTCCAAGAAATCAAGGAGTTTCCCAGTAGTACAACATAACCTGTTACTGACCTTCTTGAGTTGGGACAACTCCCCCAGTCTGAGTCACAAAATGCTCTCAGTTGATAACTTGAGTCCTTAGCAAAGAATACACCATGTTTAGAGGTTGTTCTAAGATACCTCAACAAATGGAAAACTTCCTTTATATGAGCATCAGTAGGTGATCTCATAAACTAGCTTGAAAACTGAACAACAAAGCTAATATCAGGTCTGGTAATGGACAGGTAGATTAGCTTGCCAACCAACCATCTGAATCTGTTAGGCTCCTCAAGTGGCTATCCTGTGTTTGCATACAATTTTAGATTTGGAGTCAGTGGAACTTTGAGTGTTCTGCAGTGTTTCATCCTTGTTTCTGCAGTGCCTCATCCTTGTTTCTTTCAGAAGATCCTTAGTATACTTTCTTTGACATAGAAATATACCCTCAGAGGAATAGAGTACTTCTAGTCCCAGAAAGTAACTAAGTTGCCCAAGGTCTTTCATGTGAAACTGAGCACTCAAATACTCTTTCAGGTGTGCTATATCTTCACCATTATTTCTAGTAATCACCATATCATCCACATAAATAAGTACAGATGTGAACACTTTGCCATTCTTCTTTGTAAACAAAGCGTAATCTGCTTTGGATTGCTGAAAACCAAAGTGTATCAATGCCCTAGATAGCTTCTCAAACCACTATCTAGGGGCCTGTTTGAGGCCATAAAGGCACTTCAGCAGCTTACACACACATCTCCCCCTGGATGCTGAAGTGTCTTGAGGCTGAATGGAATGGCCGGGGCCTACATAGCCCAAAGGCAAGGTCATGTACACATCTTCCTCCAAGTTACCATGTAAAAAAGCATTGGAAACATCCATTTGTACCATAGTCCAGTGTTGAATGGCTGCCACGGCTAAGAGTGTCCTGACTATAGTCATCTTCGCTACTGGGGCAAATGTTTCCTAGTAGTCAATGCCAAATTTCTGTTTGTAGCCAAGGGCAACCAACCTAGCTTTGTACTTGTCGATACTACCATCTGATTTGAACTTGGTTTTGTAGATCCACGTACAACTGATAGCCTTTTTACCTGGTGGTAAAGTAGTAATGTGCCAAGTGCCATTATCCTCTAAGGCCCTAATCTCTGCATCCATGACCTTGCACCATTGAGGGTCCTTAACTGCTTCAGTAAACGTAGTAGGATCATGAGTGTTCTCAATGGAGGCAAGAAGAGCATTGCAAGAAGAGGTACTTGGACGGGGCAAACTAAGCCAACAAGAGATGTGGCAGAGGTGTCAGCAGTAGTGGACATGGGAGTAATAAAATCAGTCATCCAAGTGGGGGCTTTCTTGACTTTCGCACTTCTTCTCATAGGCTATGGGATTGGTTGAGAAACAGGTGATGGGTGTGGAGGAATGACTGTGAGATCATGGGATTCAGGAAGAATAGGTAGGGAAGCAAGAGAAGGATCAGGTGTTTGAGGAGGTGAAGTTAAAGGCTGGGGGGAAAGATCTGGGAGGGGTGATGTGGTAGCATTGGTGTTACACATTTCAGAAAGGATATCATCTAAATATAGATTTCTATCCTTGGTAACTGCTGTGGGAATGGGCTGCAAATATTATTTGTAACTTTCTTTGTGGTAGGGAAAAATATGTTCATAGAATTGAACATCCCTAGAGACAAATCTCTGCTTTGTCAGCAAATTCAATAGTTTAAACCCCTTTTGCTGACTAGGGTATCCCAAAAATAAACAAGGCACTCCTCGAGGATCAAACTTGTCATGATTCCTAGAGGGATTGCTAGCCATAGCCAGACAGCCAAAGACCCTTAGATGATCATAGGTAGGTTTCTCCTTCAACAAAAGTTCAAAGGGAGTTTTGTTCTGAAGAATATGAGAGGGCAGTCTGTTAATGATGTGCACAGCAGCCAGCACACAATCACCCCAAAAATGTAAAGGCAAGCCAGCTTGAAATCTCAAGGCTCTTGATATTTCAAGGATGTGTTTGTGTTTTCTTTCTACTCTGCCATTTTGCTAGGGTCGATCAACACATGAGGTTTGATGAAGTATTCCATGTTTGGAGAAAAACATGTCACAGGGACCTGGGTCAAACTCCAATGCATTATCTGACCTTATGGTCTTGATCTGTTTGCCAAAATTATTGTTCACATAGTGCCAAAATTTTTGCAGAACTGTCAAAGCCTGAGATTTATACTGCAGTAAGTACACCCAAGTTGCTCTCGAGTGATCATCAACAATAGTTAGAAAATATCTATATTTTCCATGAGCAGGCACTCGATAAGCACCCTAGATATCAATATGCACAAGGTCAAAAGATTCAGCAGCATGAGATTCACTCAAAGAAAAAAGAAGTTTTGCAAATTTAGCCATCGAACAGGTTAAGCATACCTCCTTACGGCCACTAGGCCTAGGTACACCCTTAACATGTCTTAACTTTGACAGGGAGCATGCCCTAGTCTTTGATGCCATACACCAAATCCTACCTGTTTATTTGCAGTATTAGCATAGGGATGAATGCTGTAAGTGCTAATAAGTTGACTCATGACTTTGCTTCCAATGTGCAGCAGTTTTGGAGAGATGTTCTTTAGTGGGGAATTCACCAGCTGGTAGAGACCATCTTTGTGCTCACTTATACCTTTGAACTGTCTTGTTGCATAGTCCTGAATCAAGCATATTTGATCACGAAATATGGCTGCGCAGTTGCTGTCCTTGCACAGTTTGCTTACTAGCAGCAAGTTATATTCAAAGGTTGGAACCACCATGGCTTCTTTTAAAACCAGATCATTGCATAACTGTACATCTCCTACATGTGTAATGGGCACTTGAATGCCATTGGGTAACTTAATGCAACATCTGCCCTCACTACTTTTGATATTGGGTAGACTTTTAGATGATGATGTCATATGGTCTGTAGCACCTGTGTCTATGATCTACTGTTCAGTTTCACGTTCTGTATGAAAACAAATGGCTATACCTGCAAAGTTATAATCCAGCTCCTCATCAGTTTCCTGCTCTAAGTGATTCAATGAACTAGAGGAGGATGCTGAGGGCAACAACTCCAGTAGTTGTTCAATCTGTTGTGGAGTTAGGCTTGGCATATTATCTACTACCTCAACTTGATTTGCATTTCTCGACCCTGTTCCTTTTACTCTGGCCCCAAAACCCTGATTAGTTTGTCCTTGCCTGTTTACTACAAGTTTCCTTTGTGGATTTTTCTTGGACCTTGGAAGCCAACTGGGATAGCCTATAATTTGCCAGCATTTGTCCGATCCTTCACATGTCCTCTATTTCCACAAACACTGCATCTCACCTCAGCATTCCTTGCCTCCACATTTTTACTCAACAATGCCGAGATTCGACTTGTGTATGAGTGTCATCCAGCACTTGCCTTTGCAGTTCTTCTTGCTAGAGCATTAAACACAAAGATTCCACTGATGGTAGAGTACTCATTAGTAATATTTGGCTCCTTTGTGTTGCATATGTTTCATCTAAGCCATTGAGAAATTGAAATAGCTTCTGCTCTTCAATTTGTTTGGACCAAGCTTGCAAAAAATTGGTCTTCTCCTCATTCCAATAGTGAATCGTGGAAAGTTAGACATGGCACTTAGTTCTTCCCAGATTCCTCTCATTTTTGTATAATAATCATTAATTGGAGCTCCATTTTGCTTCAAGCTATACAGATCCTTGTTTAGCTTGTACTTCCTCGATCCATTACTGATTGAGAACCTTTTCTCTAGATGTTTCCAAATAACGTTTGCAGATTCAATGTATAGTATTGATTCGGCTATTGAATCAGAAACAGAGTTCATAATCCATGCTATTACCAAGTTATTACAAGCATCCCACTGGTCACCTTTGATCAGATCATCAGCTGGTCTGGCTAGGGTTCCATGAACAAATGGTAGCTTCCTTTTAGTCGACAAGGCAATTTCCATAGCTCTCTTCCACGATCTGTAGTTGCTTGATCCTACTAGCTTTATTTTCACTTCCAGAAATCCTGGTCCATCCGATGGATGGACAAACAAAGGATTTTGGATTTCTGAGAAATTGTTTCGATTCCTCTCGATAGACATTTTGCACTTTTGATTTCAAGAGCGAACAGTGTTTGATTGATCAAATTATGAAAATCAATCAGAAATTTGAGCTCCTCTCTTCAATCATCAGACCAGCAATCATCATGGTAGCTCTAATACCATGTTAATTTTGGAGGTCCGCCATTGATGATGCTGAGTTGAAAATGAAAGAAGAGAGAAAGAAGGAAAGAGAAAATATTGAAGAGTTTTCTGGATTATTTTGGATGTTTGTCGGTACCTATATATTGGGCTACAAGTAACATAGCCACACGTAGGTAGTTATAACCACCTTACATCAAAAATATCCAAAACTGAAAAATATCCTATTAGACAACTTTTATTTGTAATATCCAACTCTTGCAGTCCATGCCATCAACTCTCGCATGATATTGCTCATCGGCTCATTTTATCATTGTCTTCAACAAAATCAAACATAAGGAACAAAATCACTGTTCCAAATTTTTTATTTCCTTTGTTTCTTGTAGAATTAAAAGGAGTCTAATGAAAATAAAAATACATCTTTTAAACTCTTGAACTTTTTTGGCTGGAAAATAAGAGAGGGGGTGAGACTGTAAGTGCTTATTGCCCGTTTTAATGTTAAGGCCAAGGTTTTTGAAAATTATTGCCCTCCACTAAGCTCTTCTCCGCTTAGAATACACTGTTTTGTTTTGTTTTGTTTTGTTTTTTTTTTTTTTGTTGGGGAACAGGTTACGATAATTCAAAAAAAGGGAAAGCTTGGTTAATCACAACCCTAGTCCAATATTTTTAGGGTGGGTGATGATACGTGTCTAGCTGCAAGACGCTCTTAAATGTCGTGTTTTAACTGCAATTCATATGATTTATGCTTTAAAATCATGAATTTTTTAATAATTACAACTTATTATGAGTTATGAAGTTTTAATATTCGTTGGTTAATCTAATAAATACAAGCTAACACCCTAACCAGATCAAACCCATCCGCGAAGGCATATTATATCTATGATTTTGTAAATGTGAAAGATTATGTATAAAATGATGATTTTACATAATTTATAAGTTTTGGCATCCTTCCCTTATTCAATTATACCATTTCTTTTCGATTTAATATGTAATAATGCACATTTTAAGTGAAAACAAGACACTTGAAAAGTATCTTGTGGCAAGATACTTATCATTTTGGTTTTAGGGTATGTAGTTTTTTGTCTATTTGAAGCGGCCGCTATAACAATTGATATGAAAAAAAATAATTTAAACTTATGTTTTCAACATTGTAGCAAATATTTTTTTTAGATAAGTTAATTAAATTTAAATCATAAAAAGCTAATTAAAATTTTTGTAATGTTTGGTGTATCTATGCATCTAATGCATTATTTTAATATCTAACTTAGATCATTCAAGAGTATTTTGAGTCTAATGTTCTTTTATTATCTTTCTCTATATGTAGTGCAATGGATAATGTCTTCACAAATAAAGGTTTCAAGTCTTTGGTAATCAATTTTTAAATATTTTTACAAAGTAATTTTACCAGGTGCAATCATGCAACCGATACAGCCTCAACTTGTCAAATTTAACTTGCAATTTGATATGTGTTACATAATTGTCTATGTACCAATGTCGTACTAACGAATTTAATCAATAACATGAGTCTTCCTAAAGGAGTCATGACAGCTCGAACCTTGATTGAAACACTCTTCCTTAGCTCTGTTTTTATCTCCCCTACCCATGGAATGCACTACTTGATCAACCCCTTGTAGCAAGTGGATTAGAAGCTTGAAATCCGCTCGATTCCCTAGCTCTATTTTTCTTATCAACTATTTTTCATCTTAGATATTTTGAAACACCCATGAAAAATTCGTCTCATTATTTCTTTTATGTCAGATAGTATTGTTCAAAAATTTCTGCTATAAATAATGCAATATTTTAGAAGTAGGGAGGATTAAGTCTAGCTGTCATAGTTGATCTTAGGGTCATTAATTTGGCACCCAAGTGAGCACCATATGAGTGTTATTAATCACTAGCTCACACTGTCACTTCACCTTCCAAACCACTCCCCCGCCTCCTTAGAACTGGCAAAACTGACCCGAGACCCGAAGTTTGAATTAAACGACCCGGACCTATATCAGACCCGACATCTGAAATATGCTCACCTAAAAGTGAACCCGAAACCCGAATTGACCCGAAACGAACCATACCCGACCTGAAATTTTCTACAAAGTTACTTATTTTGGCATGGAGAGTGTATTTGACAAAAAATTGGTCGATCCGAAATCGACCCGAACGAAACCATACCTGACCCAAACCGAAGTTACCTGAAATGTCACTTAACCTTAACATGACCCAACCCAAACTTGACCCGACCCGTACCCAAACCGAATGGCCCATTTTGCCACATCTGCTCCCCAAAAAAAAGAACAAAAAAAGAAAAACAAAAGAGAGAGTTTTGCGTGTAACCATGTCTTTCTATCTTTATTTCTTTTGTTTTCTTTTCCTTTCATGGTTTTTATCTGCCTAAAAAGAGACGTAACACAAAAAAGATGATCACATGGTCAAGTTATCTTCTTCCTTCACATAATAAATATTCCCTCAATCTTCTCAACTCCAACCCATGATCTCGTTTCTTCCTCTTTCTCTACGTGGGTGTGTTGTCTTGTGCCCCCGAGCCTTCCTATCATGTGTCTCATAATACTAACGGTAGGTATGTTAGCAAATTCTCTTTCGTTTGCTCTCAACGTACGTCCTACTTCTTAAGCATGCAATTAAATAGTATATGTATGTTATAACATTTGGATTTCCCTAGACTCCGTAAAAGCGGGACCCACAATGGAAGGTGGTGGTGGTGGTGTTGTATGTATGCTATGACATGTCTCTTTCATGTAAAGTAGTGCTATAAAGTAGATAAGCTTACATAAGTATAGAGAAGAAGAAACTTAGTTAATATGTCGACCAGAAGAGAATATAATGTATATGTATTAATATGCACTTTCTAAGGAACAAGGGTAAGGCTACATATATTTAGTTTTCTAGAAGCTAACCTTAGCAAGATTTACCCTTATGGGAGTTGTTTTACTGTTGATGTGATGATGTATCTTCATTTTCTCACACTCTTCCCTTGCAGAAAATGCCGATTTAATTGAGATATTGAACTTGGTGCATTAAGATACTTCAAAAGGAGGCCTTATAAGTATTCCTCCCCATGGGATTTTCCTTGTATCGCAATTGACTATCTTTATCACTAGTTATGATATTTGACACATAGGCAGTAGAACCAAGAGCACCAATGTTTAACTCCTTCAATACTACTTCTAGTCCGATCTCTTATAATTACCTTAATGATGATAATGTAAACCCCATTTCCAATTTGCTAGAAGAACTATCTTATTGTTCATCATACTATCACTTACCTTCTCCCTTCATCTACAATGAAATCAACAATCTTGGAGATTTCACCCGCCATCCTCAGCTGACAAGTATCCAAGATGGTGGCTTGGAGGTTAATAGCTCTCTTATCATTGATGATTCTACTATATCTCAAGCAACTAACAAGAGGGATTCAAACAAGGGTATTGTAGAAACCATCAATGAAATAATAATAGATGGTGGCAACAATAACCTCCTAGGGTTGGGTGTTAGTCATGGCTCAAGGAGGAGAAGACACAACATGGGAGATAGACACAGCAAAATTAGTACTGCTCACGGCCTAAGAGATCGGAGAATCAGACTCTCCCTCAAGGTTGCTCGCCCATTTTTCAAGTTACAAGACATGTTGGGATATGACAAAGCGAGTAGAACTGTTGAGTGGCTATTGATTCAGGCAAATTGTGCCATTCAAGAGCAACTTCAAAGCAAGCATGGGAGCCTATCAAGTGCCATGACTACCTCAAGCTCTGATTATGAGGTGGAGTCCATAATAATTGACAAAGAAAGTTTGAAGGAGAAGAACTCAAAGGGTAACAAATCATCAACATGTGTTAAGAAAAACGTTGATAAACGTAAGGAAATGAGAAAAAGAGGCACTACAAAAGAGTCAAGGAAGGAGGCAAGGGATAGGGCAAGGAAGAGAACGTTGGAAAGAATGCAAAGCCGAAGGGTTAACAATGATCACAAATTAGCAAATACTTGTTCCACTTGGGGAGGTTTTAAAATGGTGGAGAATGGTAGTGTTTCAAATTCACAAATTCACCAAAGCAACACTCCCATTCAAATTGAAGATCATGTTGCTGGCTCTTACATAAGCAATTGGAGTCCCTTGACCATTTTCCATTACCTGCAAAATGGTGAAATCCTTCAAAATGGTATGAACTCTATGGAATATTCCCATGATCAACACAATGGCATGCTCTTTTTCAATTCACTGACACATACATACCTCCATAAGTACATGCTTGCATTTGCATACATAGACACATACTTATTTTAGGTGGTGATGTTATTTTTGGCAGTTCCAAGCTACAGCATTTCAGTGCAACCGAACACCACGGGAGACCAACAATAAACATGGTAAACTTTTTCGGCGAAGAATAATCAAAGTGTAGTTAATGTAAATTATAGCAGAAGATTTCCTAAGATCTTATGATTGATATACGATCGACAAAATGGTGCAAGACTACAAGTAGTAGTACGTAATGTAAATTGTAGCGAAGATTTCATCCCCCAGGACCCAACATATACTATCAGCAATTTTAGTTTGGTCTAAAGTAGGTACTTATCGGAGATCTTACAGAAATGATGCAAATCGATCTTATAAGGTGGTTGTGTTTGTATTTGAATTATTGTTGTTTGCCTTTATCTTGCCTCAGATGTATTTGATAGATAACATTAATTTAATTTGAACTGAAAATTTCATTAATTGATCTTCTTAAGTTCGATGTTATGATAGCATACATAGTAATCACACTAGAAGCTTGTTAGCTCATGGGACTGAAATGGCATTGTCATTGTATTATATCTTCCATTCATTTGATGTGATTATTGCATAGCCTATGTTAGCTGTAATTATTGCATAAACAAACAATTTATTTCCTCACCAAAAAAAAAGAAGCAATTTCTCTGATGGATGCATAGACTTTGAAGTAGATGTTCAATGTTTTATGAGCACTCAATCTTGGATGTTCACTTTTCCTTGTTGGTTGTTTAAGCTAATAACATATATTTAACCCATAAAGGCTAATCTTATTAATTTTTCTTATTAGTGTCGGCTTATAAGAATATCAAATATTCCATTTCTTTCAGTAATTGATAACTTGTAATAACATAATGTCACATCACCTATTTTTAGCAGATTTTATCAACTATCGGAAAAAAGCAGGTGTTGTGATCAAATAGAGTTTTACTACCCGCTTCAACAAAGCTCCTCATAAATGACACTGCACCAATGGAAACAAACCCTAGACGCATCTTAACAAAGAAGCAACTCCTAAGCTAAACTTGATATTTGCCTTCATAAAAGATGCCCCTAAAATTTCCTACCTACATATTGAAAATATGTTTCAAATCTTTTGGTGTGAAAAGAGGTATAAAGACCAATACGCATGGAGGATCATAATTCATGGTAGAGTTTCCTGTGTCCTTTTGTCACTTCAGTGGCGTTGAAAGGTGTTTGAAGGATCTTATAACCCAATTATTAAAAAAAAGCCAATGTGCCACGATAAAGTGAGCTCAAGAATATGGAGAGGGGAGGGGAGACTAGAATAGGTCAGGTTTGGTCAAGTTTATATTTGGGTCGATCTGAAATGAGTTAAGAATTCATCGCCTGAACCTAACCCGTTTATTAAACAGGTTGAAAAATCTATTGATCCGTGCCCATTTAATTTTTAAATGGGTTGACCTGCTTAGCCTGTTTAAGATAAACAAGTCGAGTTTAGTCGCCGGATTACTCATTTGTGCATTTAACACTTTCAACTTAAACATAATTACATAGCGTTAAAAATTAAGTTTACACATCACATTAAACAATTACCCTCTAAAATTCCTCCGATTCATCATAATTAACATTTTTTTAAAAATTTTATAATTTTATTATCTAATAAAAGGGTAAATGGATAAATGACAAATGAAAAAATGAGTTGACTTGTTTAACCTATTTAATTAAACGGGTTAAATAGGTACTTTTTTTGTGTCGAGAATCTTGAACTAAACTTAACCCATTTACTTGAATGGATTAAACGTGTCAATACATTTAATTAAACAGGTTTAAAGTTTATACGAAAACCCACTTAACTTCTTATCGGTAATCGTGTCATGTCAACTTTGCTCAACTCTAGGGGAGACACCATAAGAAAAATTCAAACACACAAATTGCATACACCTGCTTTTAGTAAACAATATATATATATATATATATATATATATATATATATATATATATATATATATATATATATATGTGTGTGTGTGTGTGTGTGTGTGTGTGTGTGTGTGTGTGTGTGTGTGTGTGTGTGTGTGTATGTATGTCTTTCTAAAGCCATTTAAAAATTAAGTTATGTGGACAATGTTTCTAATACTCAAATCAGGGCCATTAAGGAGTAATTGATGTTATACATTATATAAAATAGTTGTATATGTAATACTTTGCTGCTGCTAGATCATATGGTTGACTTTTGTGTCAAGACTGTTCCCTTCATGCTTTTGGTGTTGGGGCTTGTAAGGCTCCACTTGCTGTATAGTTCTTTATCCGCGTTATTGGAGTCTTATACTTTTGAGAAGGATAAACACTATGTGAAAGCAAACATGCTCTGATCTGTTAGTTTCAAACTATGAATTTTGTTCCAGATTTCTGCTGAAAAAATACACTACAAAAACACTGCTAAACTCCGACAGAAAAAGTGACGCGGGGTCCGATCGTCGGAAAATATTAGAAGGACCGATGGAAAAGAGGACGGGGCCCGACGGAAGTCGGAATTTCCGACGGGATTCCTGTCCGTCGGAAATTCCGACGGAATTCCGTCGAAATCCGTCGGAATCCGTCGGTAATTCCGTTGGAATTCTGGCATGGATCTCGGAAAAATTTTGTGCCGCGGGGTTTTCAAAATTTCGGGTGTTTTAAATATGGGGGAGGGGGGTTTTCGCCGAGCATTTGAGGATTTTAGAGAGAGAAGAAGCTTTGAAGAGAAAGAGAGTGAGGAGAAGGAAGAGAGAGAAAGAGATGTTTGAAGGTTTTGGTGATCGGAAAAAAAGAGGTAAGTGATTATTTTTTGTTAATTTGTTGTTTAAAGTTGAAATAATTAAGTTAACTGATGTTTTGTACGATTTTAATTTTTCAAGTTTGACTACTGCCGTCGGGCCACCGCCGCCGCCGTTTTAATTGTGTTTGATGGATATTGTTCTGAATGTTTGTAGCACATTTTTAATGTTAGATGTGAAACTATATATATATTTGGTAATTATTTATTTTATTTTATTTGCTGGTTTAAATTTTTGGGATGATTTAGTTTTTTTTATTTTACCCACCAAAAGTGCTTCTAAAAAAAATTGGAGTTCTGTAGGAATTCCCGTCGGAATTCCTCCCCCCAAATTTTTCCCCTGCAACCCGAACAGCGCCCCAACGGGCTTCCCGACGGGTGTTTTCCGTCGGAAAGTCTGTCGTATTCCATCGGTATTCGTCGGATAAGTTTCTGTGACGAGCTTAATCCCGACGGGCAACTATCCGTCGGAGTACCACTTTTCCGTCGGAAATCAGACCTTTTCCCATCGGTTTTTTCGTCGCTGATTAGATGTTTTTTTGTAGATATTTAATGAATTTATGAGCTTGTAAGATTCCTAAATGGTCTCCCTAATATCTGTTTCTGTCTGAAATGCTGATCAGATGTACATTTTAATTCCTAGAACTGTATTCAGTCCAATCCTGAAATATAAAATAGAGCTAACATTATATGAGACTTATGTGGAACTACCAGTTCATTAGCTGGCAGAAGTTGCTCATTATCAGTATATATACATGAATTATCAGCATATATACATGAATTATCAGCATATTATGAGTACTGTTTTAGGGCTTTGCAAAGAGAAAATTATATTCATTCATGAAAGTGATATATGTTGTGGGATGTAACTTGCAGTTTCTATTCGCAAAAGCCATGGCTCGTTTGAACTTAGCCACAAGGAGAACAAACAAGAGAAAGCAATATGCAAGCTTGGTCTTATTATGGTTGGAAGTTTTGAATGCCATTGACAAGTTTATTGGGCCAATAGAGCGGAATTTAGCATTTGAGTTTGAATTAGCATTTAAGTTTGAATTAGTGCTTTTATTTCTTATAATTTTGTTTCAATTTAGTATTTAAATTTGATTTAGTATTTAATTGATGAAACAAACATTTCTAAAAAAAGTTGGATGTAAAGTTGATTCCATTACATATTAGATAGCTAACCAAACATAGTAATGGAATGATATTTACATTATCTTATGCAATTAGTTTATAACCAACCAAACGTGATAATGCAATCACTATTGCATTACATTTCATTTGCATTACATTACATTATTGTTTGCATTACCACCTTGCATCCAATCAAACGCCACCTTATAGTTTTCAACCTACTGGGTGGTCTTTCGTATTCTTATTCTATTTCCTAGGTGGTCTTCCGTGTGTTGGTTGGTAATACCATAACGTGGACGTAATATTTTACAGACACTTGTATATCACTTGTTTGTTTTGTACTGATAGCAGTTTTGGTTGTACTTGACTAGGAAGAAAATGCAATGTACAAAAGCAAGATAGGTAAGGTCACAGATGAAATAAAGGGCTATGTTTTTGTTTGTACTAGGCAAAAGTAAATGCCAAGGGCATTCCTATCTCAATCGTGTGTGCTCTCCTATAAATGTTTTTGCCTTTTGACTCGTCCAGTTAAATAAATAGTTTTATCCCTTAGACTTAATTTAATATTTTAATCTGATTAATTGGCACTTAATTTGAATGTTTGATGTCTTAATTTTATGTATTTAGAAAGCTTATTTTAGAAAAGTTCAAACCACGTTCTCTTTGTTCTTGCTTTATGTCAAACATTTCTTTTAATGAACAAAACAATTTCATTACACTTATTCAAAACCGTATGAAAAGCTAACAACTAATAGGAAAAACTTAACATAATTAGATAATAACTAACAACTAATTGATAAAAAAGGCCTATGCCTTCCAACTAATTCACCAAAAACACATGTCATAAATTGATTGACAAATAGAGATACACAAAAATTGATATAGTAATTTGTAACAATAATATAAAAGATTTTAACAGAAAGCTGGACTGTACTTAGACAAATTAATTAAAAAATAGAAAACCAAGCATGTACTAAGGGCCTGTTCTTTTCGTGGGTCAATATGTTTTTACCCACTTCAACCTACTTCAACCTACTTCAACCCATTTTAACCTACTTCAACCCACTTGAAAAAAAAATACCAACTTCAACCCACTTCAACCTATCTCAACCCACTTCAACCTACTTCAACCAACTTCAACCCACTTCAACCCACCCCTTCATAATTTTAATAATTTGTAAAGTATCATGTGAGATTTAGAGCCTGTTGTTTTCGTGGGTAAATTAGGTAGGTAAAAGGGTGAAGTAAATTGAAGTTAGTTGAGGTGGGTTAAGGTAGGTTGAAGTTGATATTTTTTTTTTTTGAAAATGAGTTGAAATAGGTTGAAGTAGGCTGAAGTGAGTTAATGTTGGCTGAATTTGGTATATTTTTTATGTGGTGGGTTGAAATGGATGAAAATAATGAGAACGTCATTAATGTGTGATAATTTATGAAGTTATCCAAATTTTGTGAAATTTTTGTTTGTTATTTTTTATTTTACATTTTTTTGATTTTTAATTTTTAATTTTTAATTTTTAGTTTTTATTTTTCATTTTTAATTTTTCA
>JACYFF010010365.1:14423002-14445787 GCA_017589665.1 Selenicereus undatus
ACCCTTTTGACCCACCCAATTTACCCACGAAAAGAACAGGCCCTAAGGAGGTAAGTGCCGAGAGTTTAAGACATCACAAAACCTAGTTCAAATTTATACCGACTTTCAACCCAAAGTTATAAATATTGTGTTGGACATTACCCTTTTTTGAAACTGCTATGGGACATATTAGGCTCACACTGTTTAAAGTTTTAGACTATAAAATACTTGACTATTTTTAATTTTTCTTATAACAGGCAGTAGTCAGTTGGAGTCAATTTGTATAATTCTGTACAAGTCAATACTATCCGATATAGAGCAGTATTTGGTCAATGCAAAACCAAACTTTAGCTTGAATTGTTTTTCCAATCGGTACATATGTTATAGTTTGGCCCGCACTAGACATTACGGCATGACACATATGTTATAGTTTGGCTAGTACCGTTTGGTACAAAGCAGTATTGGCCGATGCAAAACTGAACTGTAGCTTGTACTATTTTTCCAACTGATACATACGATATGGTTCTGTAAGTGATAGCTGGTACTGCACTATATTCATAACGATGGTTCTTCTACCCTTACAATTTTTAAAAAAATCTTCACATCATAATTATAATGAAAAATGCAAAATCAATCCTTGTCTCAACGGATTATAGGCCAATTTCCCTAACTGACATGCATTAGAAGCCAAAAACCTGGTATCTGCCTCCGTTTTCATCATTTCATCGCATACGACATCAAACACGAAGTGGACATTACATCGACATGTCCAACAGAAATAACGTAGCCAATACACAACCAAACAAAACTGAAAAAAAGAAGGGGTTAAAAAAGAAGGAAAAAAAAATAAATAAAAGAGCCACATTCCGTGAATCAATGAATGAGGGCATGCACAGTTAATTTCGTTGTTGTGCTAGAACATGGAGGCTGTAATTTTTGACTACCTAGCTGTTGTACTTATGGCTTCGTTCTTATAGTAAGTTACCTATCACTGCTGCAATGCTATTTCTTTTATTTTCTTGGTGCAGCCTTGTTCTTTCAGTAGATTCAAACTGATTTTCCAATTCTGACTTATACTACTAAAGTACAACATATTTTAAGGGATTAGATCCTAAGCCAATATGATCTTGTCCTGCAATGACTCATCACTTATGCTTTCGTATTTGTAGTCCCAACAAAAATAGTTTTTGCTAACTCTATGAGGGCAACAAAACTTGGAACATCTTTGACTCAAATCATCATTTCGTCTGCATTCGATGAATATTTGGTTTTCATACCATCTTCCTCCCCCAAAAGTCCTGCTCACACTCGATCTAGGCTATGCCAGCCATTGTTCTGTACATCAGCCGCCGAAAGAGACGCTTGTGAAGACATGCACTGCTCCTTGATGACGTTGAGATGCATGAGTCGCACCTTGCCACTTGATTTTGGTCGATATGCATGGGGGTGGCGGCGATGTGACCTAGAATGGCTTGATGTGGCAGCTAGATGCATTTTTGTGCAGAGGACGGGGGTGGTAAGGTGCTTTCACCACGTGGGTGTTTTAGCGGTGAACAAACCGTGGCTAAAAGAAAATTGAAGCCATGGTGTAGCTTCCTCTCAGACGGCCATGGCTACCAGTAGGAATAAAGAATATCAAGAAGGGGGGGAGGTCTCGAGGAAAGGGGATTATGTTAGGTCAAGGAGACAGGTCGAGGGAGAAAGAATAGAGAGATTTTTTGTTGTGCTACTGTTCCTTCATTTTCAATATGCTAATATGGATATGTTCCAGCTAAAGTCATGATTTTATTTCATGCTATTACATAAATTAGTTTTGTAACTCTTACAGATGATTCACGATATAGGTATGTGTACCTAATAACTCACCGCTATATATTAGGTACTTGATGTGTTCAAATGTTTGTGGCAGAAGTGAAGACTTAATTGGAACGAAAAATTAAGAGTCTTCATAATGATCCAAGTTATGAATATCTCTTTGATATGTTCAAAGAATTTTGTGAGAAGAAAGGTATACAAAGACAGCTAGTGATTCCCCATACTCTGGAATATAATGATGTTGTAGAGCATATGAATTGTATATTGCTTGGCATGGTCAAATCAATGATGACACATGCTAACCTCCCAACTAGTTTATTAGGGGAGGGGGAATGCGTTGCTATGACAACCTATATATTTAGCCGTGTGACAAGTAAGAGTATATTTTCTACACCATATGAGTTTTGGTTAGGTAAAAACCATTCTTGGACCACTTATGTATATAAGGTTCGGCTGGCTATGTGCACAACTCAACCCACAAGCATGGTAAACTTGGTCCAAGAGCTACCAAGTTGGTGTTCATAAGATATCATGTGCATTCCAAATGATATATGATGTATGGGGAACACCATAATGGTGGTGTCACGAAGCTGAATTCCTATAATGTCAATTTTCTTAAGGACAAGTTCCCAAGTATTTGGTGAAATTGAAAAACAACCTCAAATTGTATGAGTTATAATAAGGCGTTTAGCCATCTCTTGGTTGGGGGGGGGGGTTTGAATTCTCATTAAGTCATCGAGAATGGTACATCTTCCTTATTTGATAGGAACCGGGGAGACTTGTCTACTCAAGAGAATGAGGTTCGTCCTCATTCTCCAAATCCTAAGGAAAGTCAACCTAAAAATGAGGTTTATCCTCAATCCTCTATTCCTAAACATGTAGTTAGTCCATATGTTCAGGATCCCACACCTCCAAGGGATAATGGGAGTGATTCTCCACATGTTCAAGGTCCTACACCTATTAGAGAAAGGGGGAGGGATTCCTCACCTAGAAAGACAAATACTAATTAAAGGTCCTAGGCTCTAAAGGAGTGAGCATGGAGAATTCCTCGACGATATTCTAAATCAAAGAGGAAATATTCCTATGCACTCCCTGGTAAAAAATGAGGAGCCTACCTCTTATCAAAAAGTGATTGATTCACAAAATCACAAAGAGTTTATAGACGCCATGAGGGCTAAGATGGACTCAATAGCAAGAAATAAGGGTTGAACTTAGAGTTGTTTCAAATGGACGTAAAGACTGCTTTCCTTAATGGTAACCTTGAAGAAGAGATTTATATGGACCAGCCTATTGGCTTTCATCAAAGGGACAAGAGCACAAGGTATGTCGTCTTAAAAGATTCATATATGGTCTTAAGAGATCATTCAAATCTTGGTAGTTTAGGGTTCCATGAAGCCATAACTTGGTTTGCTTATCGATGATTTCAAAAGACCATTGTGAGTATGTCAAAAGATCAATTAGGGGGATTATGTTTTTATTGTGTATGTTGATGGCATACTGCTAGCTGGGAACAACTTAGAGATAATCAAAGGTACTAAAAAGTGGTTGTCCTATGTCTTTGAAATGAAAGACATTGGTAAAGTTAGGTATGCCCTAGAGTTCGAAATAATCCAAAACCATCCCAAGAAATATACATCAAAGAGGTCTCGCAATGATTTTGGATGTATAATTCCAAACCCGGAGATACTTCAGTTGAGAAAGGTCTAACCTTAAGTCTTGATTAATGCCCCAAAATAGGTAATGAAATAGAGACAATGAATAATGTCCCTTACGCTAATGTCGTGGGAAACTTAATGTAAGCCATGTTATATACACGACCTGACATTTGTTTTACGTTTGGTTTGGTAAATCGTTATCAAAGAAACCTAGGTCTTGTTGATTGGAAAGCCGTCAACAGAGTCAAACGCTACCTTCATGGTACCACTGACTTAGTCTTTTGCCATCAAGGATGAGACTTCAAGTGGAGAGGATACTCAAATGCCGATTGGGGTGGTGACCTGAACGAGTCTAGGTCACCATCATGATACATCTTCACCCTAGGTGGGAGAGCCATGTCATGGTGCAGTAATAATGTCAACTATGGAGGTAGATTGTGCTGTTTGTTATCATAGAGACAAACAGTATTGCCCGTGGGTATACATATACACTAACAAGGTTATTATGTTATCTTGACTAAACCGATTCCTAGCAATACGTTCAAAGCTCATTTGTTGAGTCTAGGAATTCACAAGGTTTAGTGCTTTGATGTATCTTGTTATGTGATGGAAATATTTCTTTTGTAAATTAGCAAAATGCTTATGATTTATTGGTGCATGTTAGGCATATTAAAATGTCACTAGGTATCTAGTTCGCCTAGTCACACAGGCAATCGCCCTACCACTTAAGTGGTGGACAGGATGAAAATTTTCAATATTAACACTAGGTGTGTGTAATATTGAACTATTATTATACTTGTGCTGTACGAATGATAAGTTAGGTAATCGCCTTAGTAAGTCTAAGATGTGACTTGTGAAAGTCGAATATGAAATATAATGATTTCATATTGAAGTCTTATAGCTGAATCTTGAGTGCCAAGATTAACATTATATATGTTGTTCTAGTTGCTCAGGTTAGTTTTTTTAGGTAAAAGCCAAACTTACAATTCGTCTAGCATAGAAGAGCGACACGCCCAACTTAGTGAGAACTATGCCATGACGGACTCTCATACTTTGTGTGCTAAATGTCGACCTGTTTGTTGAGTGACAAGTGAATTCCCTTTCATTGTCACTATGTAGCATCTATTGGCAATACTCTTTGACTTAGAATTATGATATGAAGTCAAAGCTTGATGTTGCTACCTGAATGTGTTATGTGATGGTTAAGATGCAAGCGGTCTAGCAGAACACATTAGGAAAGCAGTTCTGATAAGATGGATTATTTTAATTGTCTAAGGAAGAATCATTTTTCCATCACTATATCAAGCCCGAGTGATTATATTAAGTATATAATCAATTGATACGCATAAAGGGAGAGTGCATACCATTGTTGATGTTTTAAATGATTTGGGGTATTGTTATACTTTGAAAGTGTTATGTTGGTTAGATAGTGACTTGATATAACACTACTAATTCTTTTTGATCACACGCCTCATTCCCAGTTCAAGAGGTGAAGAGATTAGTTGATAGAGAGATGTATAATTTATGATTTATGTGACCGAAGGTGAGTTGTTGACCGAGTGTAATGGTCAAATTGATCACGCACATGAAGTGGGCGGTTATGAAATGATTAATTATATATTAATCATTTCCATTAAATATTCATTGTCAGTTACAAGCTGTGTGATGTTATTTTAAGGGTTTAGGGATCTAAATCTGAATCTGTGATAGAAACCTAAACAACAACCTTAGGTCTCTCACCCCTCATCTCACTCTAGCCTTACTATCATTTGGGTTCGGGTTTGGTGCGTGACAACTACAATGACTCTAGTAGCCACCGTCAGTTTTGATTCAACAATTCATGGGCAAGTCTCGAGCAACAAGATTTTTTGCTTCGCATTGCTAATTTATTTCCTTAATCTACCAACACTACTGAAGTACAACATATTTTAAGGGATTAGATCCTAAGCCAATATGATCTTGTCTTGTGATGACTCATCACTTATACTTTCAAATTCGTAGTCCCAACAAAAATGGTATCTAGGTAACTCTGTGACGGCAACAAAACATGGAACATCTTTGACTCAAATCATCATTTCATCCACATTCAATGAATATTTGGTTTTTATGATTTGAATCAATGAAGACAAAATGCATTAGAATTGGAGCTTAGCAGTTTGGATATGGATGATGTCTTTCATATTGTTGTTTATGTAGGTTGGAAATGAGTCAAGACGAGCTCCAGCCCGCCAAACTTGTAAATTGACTCGTCCCTCTTCGGTTGAGCGCGAGCTTAGCTCATAGGCCACCAAGCCTAAATTTCACCAACCAGAACTTGACTCACTATGACTTGTGTGGTTAACTCAGGGCTTGGCCTGGAATAACTTTGTTTCTTTTCTTTTTATCATTAGAATTGTTTTTGCTCTAATTTACTCTCAAAACTTATGTTTTACTCTTTTAGGGTGTTGGGAGTGTTTCGTAACAATAACCGTTTGGACATAAATAACTGTTTGGGAGGATTTTAGCTGCTTTGACCAAGTCAAACAGTCAAAAAGTATTTGGTGAATATTTGTTTGCAATAGTTGTTTGACGCCATAAAAACTCTTTTTGAAAAGTTATTCCAATTAACCTTTTTGTAATAGTTTTTTGTAGAAATCATATAATTGTCTATAAGTTTGAAAAAATTATACGATATGCCATGAAAAAGTAATGTATAGACAAAGAAATAATGAATTTCATCAACATATTTTTTTTAGGAACAGTTATTTTTACCAAATATTTTTTTTTAAAAAAACAACTAATTTAAACAATTAATACAAGCAACTCATTCAAATAGCGAACAACTAACGACTAATATAAATAGCTAATAGCTAATATAAACAACTAACAGCTGTTTGTCAAATGATTCTATTAAATGATAAACTAGTGATCCGTGGATGAAACGACTGAGATTGGAGAAATGGTGTGTTGCTACTGTGGAATTTGATTGATGATGTTATGATGATGTAAAGTCGTAGGGTTTTTCCGTATTTTTTAATCTTCGTTTAGTGTGCAATTTTTTTTATTGTAAGTTAAATTGGGCCAAAACAATTTGATTGATTTGATTAAAAAAAAAATTGATTGATGATGTTATGATGACCTTATGATGATGTACGTTGATGGCAAACACATGCTTCATGAGTTGACTGAAATGGTTGATTTAATAATGCTAATAAATAGTAATAATAATTGTCATCAAAAGGAATTACTAGCGAAACAGTTAAAGATGGTAAAAACAAGGTAACGGTTTTAGAAGTTGTTAAAACGAATATGTAAATGTAAAATTAAATGATAATTAATTTTAAATCATATTTTCCATCAATCACCCACATGATTTAAAATTATTAACACTTGACAAATTTGGAGAAAATATTTTTATTTAATGAGCATATAATATCATGCAATAGGTGTAGGTATCTTTTGAATTTGAACCTTCACTTAGTGTAAGTGACTTTTCATCTAAAGAATAGTAGTGAAATATAAATATTTTGAACTAAGGCCCTTGTAGCTAGATTTCAAACCACCATACACATGATACAGGTAATCAACATGGTTCTGTCAGTGGCACGCGTTCTGATAATGTGCAACGAATCTCGTATTATGAGTGTCATTAGAAAGTAGCCCATATTTCCACAATAGTGATCCCACCACCACACTCACTTAGGTGAATCCTCCACGGGTGATATGTGACTAAACCACTTTGCAAAACACATGCCTTTGGGTTCATAAAAGGAATCTAATCTTAACCTCAAATGTCACATAAAGAGCGATTCATCACCTTAAGAATGGAGCCCGGCAAACCCCCGCTTGAAAATGCTTTTAATAAATAATTGTGGTCTTCCAAGTCACCCTTATTTGACAGCTTCGTTATCAATTACCCCTTGAACGTCGTTCATGAGATCCCCCTTCCACGAAAAATAGGTGTCTACTGTGGTGACTCATTTTTTAGGCTTCAGTCTTATTTCCCTCAATGATATTATCGATTTAACGCCATCTCTTTCTATATGAAAGACGTCTCATGATATAATCGGCTTCATGGTGCCAATATTTGTTTACACCCATCTGGCCTCATGATAGCATGCGTGCATTTGTCAAATTAGCAATCAACCTTTTTGATGCATCAAGATTCATCAATTCCTTTCTAGATAGTAGTATTTTGCAAGTGGTCAACCCCATCCATTAAATCGAAATTGTCCCACTAGCACCAAAATTTGTAAGTTCTCCTAGGCAATCAATAAATCTATAGTGAGAATTCAATGTAACTATAGTTTTAAAAAATGAAAATTCATCCACTTCTAAAAAGGTGTTGCACATATACTGCCAACATGTCCAAATGTCTAGACGAAATAACTTAATAGGAGTTATGATCTCCAATTTTTGTATTCTACCAAATCAATAACTTCTAAACAAAGCACTATTTTCAATATCAACTTGGCAATCTAAATATAAACATAAATGTACATCTCCAGGCCATAATATAAACACTAGTCAAGAAAATTACCATACATAAGCTGGACATCAATGAAGGCCATGCTATAACATATATCACAACTCTGTGGTATGCCCCTTAAAATAAACTTATCGCAGGTGTCAAAACATCACGGATAGCTGTAAATCATTGTTCGAACCTTTCATGGAACAAACTGATATTATATAGCCAAGCCACCTAGCTGTATGATTAAGAAAAGATCAAAAGACATCACTAGATCATAGTGTGTCAAATCATATGCATTGATGACGTAAACCCACGGAATATAGTCAAGTAGGTATTTTTTTCTCTTAGACTCCACGAGATATTAAACTGTAAACTCAGTTAACTCACTATGTGTACGACTCACCCAAACTAAAGCATATTATAAGAACTATGACAGTATCCGATCCCTTGTGCACAACTAAGCACCACATGCCACAGTTTTCTATGGAAAAGATCATATACACATATCTGAAAATGAATAACATACTCAACCTCAGTAGGACAAGAAAAGAACTCTCAATTCTTATCTGCTATATTTTACTCTCAAAAAAATTATAAGAAAAAACACAGTTAATGTAATCCCAAACTAATAGTAAAGTAGTTTTCTTCTCTAAGCTTGTTGGAAATATTTGTTCAAAATCCTCAAAAAAATCAGGCGAAGACTTTTCTATTAACTAGGCATTACAACACCTCACAACAATAAGCTCTTGTATGGATATAAAATGCAACAAGAACATCCAAAATACATGAAGAGTACATAGGAAGATGATATTAAATTTGAATATGATAAATGTATAAATGAGATGAGATAAGGAGATGTATAAAGTTTAGAAGTAGTCTGGGTTGCAGCACAAAACGCTTTCTTTAGAGAAGAAATACCCCAATTGCACTTCTAAATTTATTGATAAATGTAGTCTCTTCTAAGATTCAACAACCCATTGTTCCTATTCAAATGCAGCAAATAGGACACCGAATCAACCTTTCACCCAATGCTCAAAATATAACAATGTAAAACGTAAATATTTCATAAAACATTTCTTTTTGGATTGCAAATCAAATTCCTTGCAAAAGTATACGTTTTATTGACATTATAACGTGCAAAACATATTTTGCAATCCGACAGCCTCCAAAACTACACATCTTGTGCTTTTACATATCAAAAACAAATTAACACTAGAAAAGCTAATAAAGATATTCTGACAAACATTTTGGCCTAACAAATGCTCCATGAGTTGGCCAAAACGGTTGATTTAGTAATGCTAATAAATATTAATAATAATTGTCATCAAAAGGAATGACTAGCAAGACGGTTAAACATGGTAAAAACAAGATAACAGTTTTAAAAGTTATTAAAATGAATATATAAAATTAAATGATAATTAATTTTAAATCATATTTTTCAATATATATAAACAGATATATCGATTAAATTTATAACTGAAGCCTATCTAAATTATAAGTATCCACTGCACAAATTTCTTGGTGGAGGGAAGAATTGACGAAGGCGGAGGTGAGATGGAATTGACGTCCATCATTAAAGGAAAATGGGTTAGTCTTTACAAATGACCATAAAAAGATAATAAATAGAATATTATTATATAATTTTAGGTAAGTTGAAAACACTAACAAATAAAAATTGAGACTACTGTACAAAATTTCAATATGTGAATAGGATGGGGAAATTCTACGAGGCAAAAGCAAATCAATAATCTTAAATCACAATAAGGATAATAAGTTTTAAAGTATCCTTTACAATGCAAATAGCCTTTTTATGCTATGACAAAAATATATGTTGTTAGGGAAAAGTTGAGCAACTTTAGTTGCGGAAGAGATAGGATGAAACAGATATTCAGAAATTTAAAGAATGATAACACGAACAAGGCAATAACACACAAGAATTTACGCAGAAACCCCATGCGGGAAAAACCACGGACGGCAACGAACACAATCAATCCACTATATGAGCAGGGAGAGTACAAAGTGATCGCAATCACAACAAGTAATTTGATCTAGTAGCAGGATTACAATATCTCTTTTAATCTCTCTCAAAACTCTCTCTACCTCTCAATGTGTTTTGTGTTTACTTGGTTATGAGATAATCATTGATCCTAGGCAAGGTCTCTTTATATAGAGTCTAGAAGTCCAGGGTTTTTCTCCTAGAGAAGAACCTTAGCCGCCAAGAAGACTGCACGCCAAGATGCAAACCCTAGCCGCCAAGAAGCCCGCGCTCGAATTGGGAACGCGACACGACCGTGCTTGGTGGCACGGTCACCCTGTGCCATGGTGGCACGACCGTGCCATATGGCACGGCCCACCCGTGCCAAATCTTTGCCTTCTTTCGTCGTCGCTTCTTCGGCCTGATACGCCTGTGTCGTTTGACATGGTCCCACCGTGCCGTTTCTTTGATTTTGGCCCACGAAACCCAACAATCTCCACCTTGGACCGAAATCTCCAATTAGCAATTCTCTACCGCCGTCACCGTACCCCGAAGGGTGATGCCCCCTAAGGGGCAATGCCTCGAAGGGCGTTCAAATACTGTGAATGTCAATTAAGTCCAAGCAATGCTTGAACTTAGCTATAGGGAGAGGCTTGGTCAACATATCTGCAGGATTCTCTGAAGTGTGAACCTTCCTCACAGCTATTTCCCCTGCAGCAACTGTATCTCTAACATAGTGATACTTGAAACTGATATGCTTGGTCTTTGAATGGTAGGCATCATTCTTAGTCAAGTGAATTGCACTGTGACTATCATAAAACAACACAGTAGTAGCTTGTGGAACTCCAAGCTCAGTAACAAGGCTCCTCAACCAAGTAGCGTCCTTCACTCCTTCAGTAGCAGCAACATACTCAGCCCCTATAGTAGATAAAGCTGCAATAGATTGAAGCGATGCTTTTCAAGAGATAGCACCTGCACACATAGTGAAGATATACCCAGATATGGACCTTCTCCTATCAAGATTACCAGCATAGTCAGAATCAACAAAGCCTATAACATCACATGTAGCAGCTTTGTTTCTATCAAATATCAACCCTTTATTAACAGTACCCTTCACATAGCGAAGGATCCACTTCATAGCTTCCCAATGATCCTTTCCAAGATTATGCATATACATACTTACTACACTCACAGCATGTAACAAGTTTGGCCTAGTGCATACCATAGCATACATCAAAGTACCAACAGCACTAGAATAAGGGACATTGAACATCCTATGAATGTCCTCCTCAGATTGTGGTCAACACTTAGCAGACAATCTGAAATGTGCAGCAAGAGGTGTAGAAACTGCCTTATAGTTACCCATATTAAATCTGCCTAGTACTTTCTCAAGGTAGTGTCCCTAAGACAAGTATAGCTTACCAGCTTTTCGATCCCTCTGAATCTCCATGCCTAGAATCTTCTTTGCTGCACCCAGGTCCTTCATCTCAAAATCCTCACTGAGTTGAGATTTCAACTTGCTGATCAAGGATTTATCCTTGGAGGCAATCAACATATCATTAACAAGTAAATAAAGGAACCATCAGAATATTGCCTAAAACACACACAATTATCATATCGGTTGCGTGTGTATCCTTGTGCAATCATAAATGTGTCAAACCTTTTGTACCACTGCCTAGGAGCCTGCTTAAGTCCATACAAGGACTTCTTCAATCTACAAACCTGTTGTTCCTTCCTAGGAATAGCAAAACCTTCAGGGGTCTTCATGTAGATCTCCTCCTCTAACTCTCTATGAAGGAATGTAGTCTTCACATCAAGCTGCCCCAACTCTAGATCAAACAAGGCAACAAATGTAAGAAGCATTCTAATAGAGGTATGTCTAATAACAAGTGAAAATACCTCATTGTAGTCAATACCTTCCTTCTGGTTGCAGCCACGAACAACCAGGCGTGTTTTCCACCTTACATCTTCAGCTCCAGGAATGCCCTTATTTCTCTTGGAGATCCATTTGGCAATTAAGGCTCTTCGGCCTTTAGGTAGCTCGCACAGTTCCCAAGTCCGATTCTTTTGCAGACTCTCATTTCCTCTTGCATAGCTAGGATCCAATTAGGTGAACTTGAGCAGGATTGCTTTAGAATAGGTTGAAGATTCCACACCTTCACGCACCTCCTCTGCAACCGAAAGTGCATATGCTATCAGTCCCTTATCATCATTGTAGTGAGCAGACCTCCTGATCTCCCTTCAACGATGATCACGAGCTATAGAGTGATCAACATCCACCTGAGGCTGATCAGAACTGATAGTGCTAGGTTCAGTAACCTGAGCCTCCCTATTGGGCTGATTAGTAGCTCCACCTTGAGCTTCAACGGTCTCCACTTCTATCTC
The DNA here is from genome assembly GCA_017589665.1 of Selenicereus undatus. NCBI lineage: Eukaryota > Viridiplantae > Streptophyta > Magnoliopsida > Caryophyllales > Cactaceae > Selenicereus > Selenicereus undatus. The sequence continues at coordinate 14,435,265 of JACYFF010010365.1, forward strand.
CATACTCCCACTGGCATGCTCCGGATCACCTACACTAGTAGAAGAACACAACAGGATTCTTTCTAGAAGATAAATTAACAGTCTCATTGAAAGTTATATCCCTGCTCTGAATAACTTTCTTAGACTCAGGATACCACATGCGGTATCCTTCAGACTCATATGCATAACCAAGAAACATGCAATTGATAACCCTAGGGGCTAACTTCCCATTATTCACATGGGCATACATAGGACATCCAAATATTCTCAAAATAGAATAATCAACAGGATTATCTGACCATACTTCTTCTGGAATATGAAAATCAATGGAGGTGTGTGGTGAACGATTCACCAAATAGCAGGTTATAGAAATAGCCTCAGCCCAGAAAGCTTTGCGATCCCAAAGCCCTGCATTGGAAGGCATACAGCGAGCTTTCTCCAGTAGAGTCATATTGATTCGTTCTACAACTCCATTCTGCTGTGGTTTCCCAACCAAAGTCTTGTGCCTAGCTATGCCATTCACCGCGCAGAACTCATCAAATTCTAACTCAACAAACTCAAGACCATTATCAGTCCTAAGCTTCTTGATCTTTCTCCCAGTCTGGTCCTCAATCAGAGCCTTGAACTTCTTGAACATGGAGAATGTCTCATTTTTCTTTCTCAAAAAGTAAACCCAAACTTTGTGTGAGAAATCATAAACAAAAGTTAACATGTAGCGCTTTCCTCCCAGAGAAGGAACCTTCGAAGGACCCCACATATCAGAATGAATGTAATCAAGGATCCCCTGAGTACGATGTTGTGCTTTAGAGAAACTCACCCTCTTCTGTTTCCCAAATATACAGTGATCACAGAAATCAAGCTTACCCGTACCAGCGCTACCCAGACAACCTTTCTTACCTAGAATGGTCATCCCTTTCTCACTCATATGGCCCAATCTCATGTGCCATAACCTTGTATTAACATCTGCTGATGTTGTACCAACTGCAGCTACTCCTGTAACTGTAGTTCCTTGTAGGATGTAGAGACTGCCCTGCCGCAGTCCCTTTATTACTACCATGGCCCCCTTTATGACCTTTAGGACACCATTCTCCATAGTAATCCTGCAACCATTAGTCTCAAGAGTATCCAAAGAGATCAAACAACGAGTCATATCAAGTATGTGACGAACCTTAGACAAGGTTCTAACTATACCATCATGGGTTTTAATATGCACAGTTCCTATTCCTGGAACCTTGCACTCAGCATCGTTGTCCATAAGTACAACCCCGGTATCAACAGGCTCATAAGTGACAAACTAGTCCCTACGAGGATACATGTGATATGTACAACCAGAATCTAAAACTCAATCATCACCTAACCCCTTCTCAGAGGTGGTGGCCAAAGACATGGTAGTAAGCAACACATCACTATCAGACTCTGACTCTACTACACAATCAGCTGCAACAGTTTTCTCATTTTCTTCTTTCCCTTTCTTATTTTTCAGCTTCCAATTATTAGTCTGAATATGACCCAATTTACCACATTAATTACAGGTCTTATTGGAATGAAGATTCCTAGACTTAGAACCATTCCTTTTCTTATTACCATTATCCTTTTTCACAGTTGTTCTACCCCTAACAACTAATCCCTTAGCCGGATCAGCGTGGATATCATGGTCAAATTTCTCCTTAGACAACAAATTAGATTTGACATCCTCAAACGATATAGTATTAGAATTACTATATAGCATAATCTCCTTAAAGTGTTTATAGGAGGGGGGTAAAAACACAACAAGCAGAATAGCTTTATCCTCATCCTCAATCTTTACATCCAGACTCTCCAAATCAATAAGAATAGAGTTAAACTCATTTAAATGTTTTTGAACAAGGGTACCTTCAGCCATACAAAAGGTGTACAACCTTTCCTTCAAACGGATTTTGTTGGTTAGACCATTCGTCATGTAGAGTTCCTCCATCCGAATCCACAGATCCACTGCAATTGCCTTATCGAGCACCTCTGGTAAGATATGTGGTGCTAGGCACAATTGAATGACTGAAACTGCTTTCAATTCCAGTTCCTCCCATTCATCGTCTGTCAGTGATCCACGCCTCTTCTTTTGGTCTGCTAGCCATTCTTCATCTGTCATCTTCTCGGGTTTCTTGTGAGGTCCTTGCAGAACCTTCCATAACCCATGCTGGATGAGAACTGCTCTCATCTTCACCTTCTAGATATTAAAACTAATCTCCCCATCAAACTTCTGAATATCAACCTTCAGAATTGAAGACATCTTAAACCACAGCTCTGATACCACTTGTTACAGAAAAATTGAGTGACTTTAGTTACGGAAGAGATAGGATGAAACAAATATTCAGAAATTTAAAGAACGATAATATGAACAAAGCAATAACACACAAGAATTTACGTGGAAACCCAATGCGGGAAAAACCACGGACGGCGACGAGCACAATCAATCCACTATATGAGCAGGGAGAGTACAAAGTGATCGCAATCACAACAAGTGATTCGATCCAATAGCAGGATTACAATATCTCTTGTAATCTCTCTCAAACCTCTCTCTATCGCTCAATGTATTTTGTGTTTCCTTGGTTATGGGATAATCATAGATCCTAGGCAAAGTCTCTTTATATAGAGTCTAGAAGCCTAGGGTTTTTCTCCTAGAGAAGAACCCTAGCAGCCAAGAAGACTGCACGCTAAGATGCAAACCCTAGTCGCCAAGAAGCCCGCCCCCGAACTGGGAATGCGACACGACCGTGCTTGGTGGCACGGCCACCCTGTGCCATGGTGGCACGATTGTGCCATATGGCATGGCCCACCTGTGCCAAATCTCTGCCTTCTTTCGTCGTCGCTTCTTCGGCCTAACACGCCCGTGTCATCTGACATGGTCCCACCGTGCCGTTTCTTTGATTTTGGGCCACGAAACCCAACATATGTAAAACATACAACAAATCTTAGTTATTTATAAAATTCAACATAAGGATAGGATAAATTCTAGAAGGAAAAATCAGTAAGTTATTGATTCAAAAAAGGAGTACCTATTATCTTTTAGATTATTAGACACCATTTTGTACGTCTAGTATACATGTGAAGCATGCAGACAATGTAATCAATGTTGGTACTCAACATAGAAATAGACGAAATAAAATTCTAGGAAATAGACCAAATAAAATTCTAGGAGAAGAATCAATTCATAAAAAAAGAAACATCAAGTAAGAAAAAGGCCAGCTATAGAAACATCTGAATTTGTTGAGCCTACATTATTATGAAAATAATCTTGTGGTTTATTGCTTGACCTAGGACATGAGACCTACCCATAACTTGTTAGAATGTTTTATGCCAATGTTCGAATTGTTTTAACAAGGCTCTGAAATCTGTCCCGAATGCTAGTTAAATATAGCAAGTTCACTCTAACTGAAACTGTTTCAACTAGATTCTTGGCTTGAAATCTATTAAACAACCTCTGGCGTCCATATTAGAGGCCCAAAATAGGTGCCTCACTGAGTTTGCAGACCCTCAACATCACACTTATGTAATGTTTGGTTATATGTAATCAACCTTGTAATGCAAATGAGTTTTTAATTGTATTTCCATTACTTTGTTTGGTTGTATGAAATTATAGCAATAAAAGAACTATATTTGTAATTATGATTACCACAAACTTAGTAATCATGATTGCATTGTAAAGTTGATTGCATTGTATTGTCATTGTATTACATATAACCAAACATCACATTAGTATTTGTCATGTCAGATGTCTTACTTGATCCTAAAGCATAAACCAAGGCTGCTATATTAAGTTGTTGTTCGAACCTTCTTACTTAAGCCTAGCTCTACTAATAACATCAACATCAAAGCCCTTGAAGCTATATATCTGCTCATGAATGGCTAACCCATTAACTACTCTCGATATACTATTAGGTTTACGTCCAAAGTTACCTCAATCCGTCGCCCAAGGCCCCTACCATGTGCCAATTTGCTGACTCTAGTGTTCAAACATTTTTGGGTGTAATTGGAATATGATATTCGATAGTGAAAATTTTCCCTAAACACATCAATTTTTTAGATATCGAGGCTAGTGGTTGGAATTTTGTTGATGAAATGTCTAAGGAGGAGTAGGATTACGTTTCTAAAAAGTTTGGGCACATGTCAAGCCATCTTCGGATTTTGCCAAATCTATCACACCTTCCTCTCTTCTTGATCGGTTTTATGAGCGGGATGACTAAGTGTTTGAGTAATAAGAAACAACTAATAAACTTGAGTACATTTTGGCACAACATATTGATTAATTGGATGCACTCACTCATAACCAAGTGATATGCTTCTAATTTTCCTATTTTAGTCCTCCGATTTCGCTACTCTTCTTTAAACATTTCCTTGATTCATTAAGGAATTTGATCATATTTACTCTTCTTTGCTCATAATCATCTTATTCAGATTAATTTTTCTTCTTGTAGGCATTTTAGTCCTAATTTGAGGGAATTTGCAGTCAATGGCTTAGAGATGAATAAGGAGCAATGTTTTGGTCAAGAAAGAGCTTCAAGGAGTCGGTAGAGAAGTCAAAGAGTTAAGAAATGAAGTTGGAAGTAGTTGCACAGGCAACTATGCATGACCATGCAAAATCACTATTTGCGGCTAAAAAGTTGAAGGATCACACGACTAGTCATGCACTTTCTACACAGCTGTGCATATGAGTCAATAGAGGAGGCCAAGGATTATGCACAACTATGCGTCCTTATATTTCGGCCAACTTAATTTTTGTTTAAGTGTTATATTTTGGGATTCAGAGGATGCTTAGTTCTTAGCTTTTCAATAGAGATTTTTGTAGTATATTACTCTGAGGGTTAGTCGTTAGAATTGGAAGATTATTGCATTGAAGATTTATGCTCTTGCACTTGATCATTTTCCAAGTTTGTTCTTTAGTCTTTCTCTCTCTCTTTCATTATATCTTGTTTGTTCTTATTGCCAAGTATCATGTTTAGGTTTTGAGGTTTTTGAGTTCCATGGTTGTGATTATGATTGTTACCATGTCTAGAGGGTAAATTCCCAAACTTGGGTTGTTATTGATGCCAATTATGCCTAGTTAACCATGAATTAGCAGCGATCTTGTTCATGTCATCCTTGCATCACTTGAATTTTGCTAAGACTACCACATGCTTGGTGAATTGCTTGAGATAGTATTCATATTTATTTATTATGGTTTAGGAAAATGTTGAAAGATGAAACCTTTATCTAGCTAACCTAGCAGACAATTAGAATTTCAATATGAAAATAATTAATTAGGATTTGACGTTGTCTGTCCTGTAACCTTGTGACTCATTGTCCTATGAAAATAGGCGGCTTTGGTCTTATGATTAGTCATCGATCCTTGAAAGAGGGAGAGGATTCCTTAATTGTCAACTATTCCATTATTCATATTAGTTTGAATAGACTTGATAAGGGTTAGCGATTGTTTTTTTTTTTGGGCCTAATCATGTAGTTAATGCCATCTTAAGTGCTTCAACCAACAGTTTTTCGAACCATATTTATAGACTGTTTATCACTTCTTTAGTAATTAATTCAACCTTAAAATCTGTTTGGCATGAATTGAGTAATTTGATTAGTTTCGATAATTGAAAACAAACTCCTTGTGGATTCAACCCATACTTGTCGATGCTTCGCCCCCATCATCTCTCCGACGCTCCCACTGCCCACATTTCCTCCATTCACACCACCAAATACCATCAAACTCTCCAATGCCATCAAACCTAGCCCTTATCTCTTCCCTCATTTTTTGACCCCAATTCTTACCCTATTTTTTAGCAGTCTCCGATAACTTTCCAACACCAACATACCCCACTTCCATCATCCCCTCTTGGTCCCTCAATTTACCCAACTCCACTAAAACCCATAAAATTTAAACCCATCCCCTAATTTTGCCCCTCATAGTTCTCCATTGCCTTTCCAATGAAGATCTGGCATCACCTCCTTTTGATGCATTATTTGGGTTAATTTGGCGTCTCATTAAGTTCAGTTATAGGTTGGTTGCTCACATTGTGGATTCAAGGGTTTTGGGGTTGAATTGAATTGAAGTTCCTATCACTATATATTGTCGTGGCTCCAAAGAACAAAGGTAATTCGTCCTCCTTAACTTGTAAGAAGTCCTCAAAGTCCATTGAGACAACCACCGCTTCCATAAGCTACCCACCTTTCCCCCTGCAAGGTAAAAGTTCTCAATCCCAGCTTCTTTATGCTCAATAAGCATGGGTTTCAATTTATCAATGAGGAAAATGTCAAAATTGTGATGCTTTGGTTTCAAGCAAAATCTCTAAGTCTCAAAGTGTTGATGTTGGGTTGGTAAAATATTTGTATTTGTGGAATGATATGCATGCTCTATTTGAAGTGTTAGGTTAGTAAACTTTTGTGATGCATCTCCCCACTCATGAGAGGTTGGTTTGAGAATTCTTCAATTCATTTGTGATTCATGAGACAGGGAGTTATAGTAATGGACCATATTATGTTCACTTAAGATTGGGTGAAATAACATATATGGGTAGAGTTAGCACGTTTTAGTGAATTGCTCCAACTTTTCATTGATAAGGTGGTTGAATTTTTTCACAAGAACTATAGTAGGAGTGTGTTTTAGAAGAAGATTACTTATGATACCCCTCCTTATGTCTCCCACTCTAGCAAGGCCACCAATATGTACAACCCTATCCTTGGGTGCCTCCAATGCCTCACGCCAAACAGTGTCTTCTCTAGATCTGATAGCTAAAGAGTGCCACAACAAGATGAAATGTTTATGTTATGGGCTTCCTTGAATGGGATTTGTGGCAACACCAGTTTTTATGATCATTTTCACCTTGACGAGCAAGCTAAGAGTAAAATTGTTGTCATTGCTACTAGTGGCATTGTCACTACCCTTGTTAGCAGTTTGGGACTAGGAAATATTTTCACTCTTATGCCCATTCTCTATGAAGGTGGGCATCTTAACTTGGCTTTTTGTGTGAGTATGGAAATTTTGTTGTTGTTGGTGGTGGTTAAGTGTGGGTAAACCATTATGGTCGTACCATATTTCTTTTTCCTAATGTCGCCAAGAAAACCATCACTAATGAATCTAACTAGAGTTATAATGATGATATTGATGTTGAAGGTGATTATGATGAGGAGGAGGAGGCCATGCCTCAAGCTGAGGATGTTATAAGGGGCAACAAGGGTGTGGAGGATCTATAAATGGGGTGCCGAAGCCGGACCATCTGGATCCTAGGAGATTATTCTCTGATAGTTCCTCACTGATGAGTTTACTCGCCTCCACCTGAGGCTTGATCACATGGATGAGCAACTCCCCCATGACACGTGAAGCTTATCCATAGGCAAGATGAGTTGGACCGCCACTAGCAGAACATAGAGCATCATGTCTGTTTTGCTTACAAACACATCCACTGGCCTACCCTCCGCGTGATTGGAGGCATAGTGCTTCCTCGGTCCTTATTGATTACCCTGTGAGTATTTCTCCCTTATTCTTGTTTTTCCTACACATTTGTTTCATTGGAGACAATGAGAGGGCTGAGTATGGGAGAGCGGGTAAGGTCACAAGCTCTTCTTTGGTGATATGGTATTTGGATGTGGTGATTAATTTGAGGTGCTTTTTGGGGTGTTGAGATTATTGATTGTTGATCGTGAGATGGTGGATGGTTGGTGTGATTAGTTGTAGTAGTATATTCATGTCTGGATTTACCATACTAGCATTTAATATTAGGATTGATACTAATTTTAGGTACATATTTAGGATGCATCAATTTTAACTCTTTAGTGGAGCATGTAGGATAAACCATATAGATAGATCTTGCATTGTATATATATTCTTGTTGACCATTAATCTTAAGTGGGAACGTGTTGAGTGGGGCATCCTTAAGACTTCCAAGTAATTGTTTTACCCTTTCTTCACTCACCTTCTTGTTGATTATCTTAAATGGATTTATTGCTTTGAGATTATTTTTTTTGGGAAATTCCTTTTTCTGATGATGATTCATTTGATTTTTGCGTGATTGTGCATGACAGTGAGGACTCTCTTGGTGATCCTCTTTGAAAACTAGTTTTGGAAAATGGTTTTGATTGCTTTGCATTGATCTACACATTAACCACCTACGAAAGTCTCCTACCTTGACTTGCTTGACCCTTTCAAGGGAGAAAGTCTCCACACTAGTTGCATTATCCTGATAGTAATCCTATGATATTTTTGGGCCTATTTAGACTATTTACGGTTAGATAGTCTCACTCTTCTCATTTTTTGTGTGGCCATCCCATGTACATAATTGTAGATGCCTAAAAGTGGCATCTCATTTTTTTTGGCCAGATGATAAAAACAATACTCCAACTTATGTACTTTAGGGCCTAGTGGAGTGATCATGAAGTCCAAAATAAAAAGAAAACAAAAGGGAGTGCGAGAGAAACTAGCCCAATGGGCCTGGTCCAAGCTGAGAAACCTAACCGTCCGGTTAATAGGGAACTCAATTCAGCTCCTTTATTTTTTTCCTACACTCTAACTTTGTGTCCACCTAAATGCGACTAATTAATCTGAATACTAGGTTGATTACTTCTTTGTGTTAATTGATCAAAATCCTAGCTAAATTAACTCATTCTTTTAGATTCACTTTAACGAGACTAGGATTAGGTCTCATTTCTCTAAACTGATTCAGATTATCGGCTCAACCACTTTAGAAGGGGGCTTCCACCAGGGGTTAGAGGGCATCAATTAGACGTTAGAAATTGGCATCAAATTATCACCCACTTTCCATTAGTGAGAACATTGAAAAATCATGACAAATTTCTGGTAGAGAGATATTGACAAATTGGAGAGGTAGAAACTAGACCAAAGCCCAACAGGAACACTTAATGCATTAAGAGCATTAAAAAGGTGAGATCAGTTTAGCCATTAAAAGATGTCACTTTGTTGGTTCTATGACAATCGGGTGGGTTATCCTAAGGGTGTCACTTAAGTCTTCTGATATCTTTTTACCTTGTTTCTTTTCATGAATTTTAATTTCAAATTAACAAATATGTAATCTTTAGGTAGTTCCCGCCTATTGTAATTACTTACATTGTTTTGATTTTCTCTGGACTAGTATTGTACCTTTGATTTGTGTTATTTGATGTAATTGATACTAATGTGCTATATGACTGTGTGATAGTGCAATTAAGATCTAATTTTTCATATTTAATAACATAGGCAGTCAATGATGATGAGCGATGATGTGATGCACCCCATCCTGTCACCTTACCATCGCCCCTAAATCTAGATGCTAAGTTCGATCTATGAAGTCAAGATGTTCCCCACACTAGGGATTACTGAGGGGTCTTTCGAAAACCTTTTTGAAGCGAACTGACTGTCCATTTTGGTGTCCAACTCGGTTGTCCCTATTAGCTATGGCTTGCTTCGAAGATTAGACTTGGTTTATACATTGTCCTTAAAATTCATTGGCGATTCTATTTGTTAAAATTTCATACTATTCTTATTTTTTTCGACCTTATTTTTGAATTGTGCATTAGCTTAGGATCTCGACAGTAGAACTGTTTGGACTTGAATTCGGGCTCATTTATGGCCCACGAACCCTACTGAATTCTTGGTTCAAACTTGCAGGCTCGATTCCAAGGTTAGGCAACATCTATTGCTAGGATCTAGCCTCGACAGCTAGACCAGGCTCTTTCCTAAGAATCTGGCCAATTTCGTAGATCAGATCCAGCCCATTGGCTCGAATGTGTAGTTCTTGCTACAACCTAACCTTCTTTGCTAGAAAAATAAAATAAAAATAAATTTGATTTAATTCCAAAACAAAATGCTGAGCAAACGAGTCCAACCATTCGTGGGAGAGCGCACCTGGGATAGGTTCCTCGGCGTCATTTTCTTTACAGATATATTCTAGAACTTGGTTTGTTTCTATCTAAGAACACCCATAGCATGTGCATTTGACAATATGGTAGAGGCATTTATTAATTGATTGACAGCCATATAGCCAACTAGCTGTGATTATTGTTCTACCCCTTTCTAACCATCTGTGCCTATGAATGAATTCATTCGTGGCGAACATTCTCACTTAGCCCTTGGCCTAGTACACTTTCCTATCCTTATGCTAAGACCAAATAGGGCTTTGCTTTAACAAGTGTTGATGGGTAGTGTGTGATATTGATTTATTTATCTCAGTGGTTAGCTTTGGGTGTTTTGTTATGATGAGTATATTGTGATTGGCTCAATTATTGTTGTTCTTCTCTTTTGAGTTTGATGGGTTGAAAATGTGCTATGAGTTAGGTTTGAGGGCCTGTTCTTTTCGTGGCTAAATTGGGTGGGTCAAAAGGGTGAAATAGGTTGAAGTAGGTTGAAGTGGGTTGAGGTACGTTGAAATTGGTATGTTGAAATTGGTATTTTTTTTTATAATGGGTTGAAATAGGTTGAAGTAGGTCGAAGTTCGTTGATGTTAGTTGAAGTTGGTATATTTTTTATGTGGTGGGTTGAAATGAGTTAAAATAATGAGAATGTAATTAATGTGTGATAATTTATGAAGTTATCGAAATTT
>JACYFF010010365.1:14446187-14562475 GCA_017589665.1 Selenicereus undatus
ACCACATAAAAAATATACTAACTTCAACGCTCTTCAACCAACATCAATCCACTTTAACCTACTTTAACCTATTTCAACCCACTTAAAAAAAAATACCAACTTCAACGTACCTCAACCTAGTTCAACCTACTTTACCTTTTTGCCCACCCAATTTACCCACGAAAACAACAGGCCCTAAATCTCACATGATACTTTACAAATTATTAAAATTATGAAAGGGGTGAGTTGAAGTAGGTTGAGATAGGTTGAAGTTGGTATTTTTTTTTCAAGTGGGTTGAAGTAGGTTGAAACGAGTTGAAGTAGGTTGAAATATGTTGAAGTGGGTAAATATGGATTGACCAACAAAAAGAACAGGCCCTGAATTGTGCCAATGATATGTTCCACCGTGCCACTTTTCTATTGACTAAAAAAGAGGGGAAAAAAAAGGGAAGCAAAACAGAGGAAAAAAAGCGAAATAAGATATGAATAAAAGTGTTGGCATGGTTAGAATATAATGTATTATTGATTGTCTTAACTCATTTTCCTAGACCTATCCCATTTTTAGGTTATTTAGTATGTTGTGATATGGCGATGTTTGCTTTTGAGGGAGTGTTTTTTTTGTGTTCTTTAGTATATTGGTTTTAGCTCTACATTTCCCAAATCCATGTTTTCCTCTTTTACCCTAACCTAAAACCTCATTACAACCCATAACAAGCCCTATAGACTGTCATTTGTGTTGTATTTTAGTATTGGAAGATTGAGACTATAAACAAACCTATGCTAAGATAGCCACATTGACAGGATAATCGAGAGAGCCATTGTCATTTCAATCACATGAGAAGGAGTGTTCTTATTGTTTCTACGTGAGAGGTTCTAAAAGGTTGGCTAGTTCACCGCTAGTTTGGAACATTTTGATTGGTGTGAGTTTTGATATCGGTTGGCTATGTGTTGTGGTTAGGAATTGAGATCTTGAACTATTTTTCAAACTGTATCTATGCACCTTGAATAATCTCGTTGTTGGGTGTGTGGTTGTGACTAATCAACTGACTATCATTTGCTTCGCTTGAGGAGATGAAAAATAGTGGCTTTACTCCTTGTCTTGTTTGACCATGTTTGTGAGTCTTGCTTGAGAATCAGTATGAGATAAGCATGGAAGAGCTGATAAACATCTAAGTTTACTATTTTATTCCCTTGATTTCACATTATTGTTTACACATTTCCTCGATTCAGTGATAAATTTGATCGTATTTGCTCCTTTTTGCTGATAATCATGTTATTCAAATTAGTTTTTCTTTCTATAGGCATTAGTCCTAATTTGAGAGAATTTACACTCAACGGATTATAAATAAGCAAGGAGCTATGCTTTTGTTAAGGACGAAGTTCAAGGAGTTGGTAGAGAAGTCAATGAGCCAAGAAATGAAGTTGGAAGCAATTGCACGAGCAGACATGCATATTTGCATGGTCGTACAAAATTACTATTTGTGGCTAAAAGTTAAAGGATTGCATGGGGCATGGGTGACGGTGCTCTTTCTGCACGACCGTGCATATGAGCCAAAAGAGGAGGCAGGGAGTTGCAGGGCAAGCCGTGCATTTATGCATGATCGTGCATCTTCAACCCAAGGATTATGCACAGTCGTGCATCCTTGTATTTCTGCCGCCTTAATTTTTATTTAACTGTTATGTTTTTGGGACTCAGAGGGTTACCTAGTTCTTAGCTTTTCAATAAAGATTTTTTTGATATATTCCTTTGAGGGTTAGTAGTTAGAATTAGAAGATCGTTGTTTTGAATATATGTAATCTTATAATCAATCAATTTCCAAGTTCATTCTTTAATCTCTCTCTCTCTCTCATTTGTTTTACCTTGTTTGTTCTTATTGCATAGTATCATGTTTAGGTTTTTGAGATCCATAGTTGTGATTGTGATTGTTACCATGTTTAGAGAGTAAATTTCCCAACTTAGGTTGGTATTGACGCTAATTATGCTTAGTTAACTACGAATTAGTTGTGATCTTGTTTGTTTCATGAATGCATCACTCGAATTTGCTAAGGTCCCCACATGCTTGATAAATTTTTAGGAGTATTCATATTTACTATCAAGGTTTAGGGGAACAATGAAATATGAAGCCTTTACCTCACTTAGCACACAATTACGATTTTAATATGAAAATAATTAAGATTTTAATTAGGACTGAAGCTGTTTATCCGTTAATATTTTGACACATAGTCTTGTTAGAATAGGCAATTTTGGTACAAGATTAGTCTTCGATCCTTGAAAAAGGGAGAGGATTTCCTTTATTATCAACTGTTTAATTCATGATGTTAGCTTGATTAGGCTTGATAAGGATTAACAATTTAATTTTTAGCATGATCGTACTGTTAATTCCAACCTAAGTGCTTCAACAATCTAATTTTCGAACCATATCATAGGCTGTGTATGTATCGCTTCCTTAGTAATTAATTGAACCTTAAGATCTATTTGGCCTAGATTGAGTAATTTGATCAGTTTTAGTAGTTGAAAACAATTTCCCTGTGGATTCAATCCGTACTCGCCGGTTGCTAGCTATAGTTACACCCTATGCTTGTGGTTAAGACTAAACAACAAGCCATCCTGGATAATTGCCTTACTTGCTTGCAGAATTTCACATACCACCAATTTTTCATGGTCAATCATAAACTAGTGGATATTGTCCAAATTGGTGGCCTTACTTGCCACTATGCACTTAAAGGTGTGTTGTCATTTGATGGAAAACAAGCTCAAAGTATGGCCTTCGATCAACTCATATATGCTGCCTACAACTCTCTAAAAGCTGAGCATTGGTCTGCCTTTCCCTCTCCTTTGTGATTTACTTAAGTTTCAAAGTGTTTTCTAAAGTTCTTGTTGGTGTACTCAAAAATATTTTGCTAGTTGTTTCCCTCCTTTTTGATGAAGGAGGGGGAGAAAATAATCATGGTATGTTGGTATGCTAACTAGTATGATAAGCTAACTAGTACAAGCTATTTTCTAACCTATGCTATATTATGATGTTATGGTTAATATTATGCTAGAGTAAATAAGCATGCTGGCTATTTTCAATTACATTAATATGCGACCTTGATATCTTTGACTTGAATCAATATGCTCATGTGACTCTGCATGATATGCTATATGATTTTGGTATGTTGATTTCATGATTAAACTAGTTATTACATGTTCATAAGCATGATCTACTATATTAGTATATGGTATGCTATATTATCAATAAATATGCTTGTTATATGACATGATGTATTTCCTATTTGGTCATCATTAAAACCACTACACTTCATACTACACTTCATAAGCCTAAACACGCTAGATAAATAATTTTGTCTTTTATCAAAAAGGGGGAGATTGTTGACTCTGTTAGATTGGTGGTTATATGATTTTGGTGAAATGCAAAATTAGTGATGAACTAGAAAAGTGGGCTAAGAAAATATGTTGGTATAGAAAATGGATTAATTAAAAGAGCATGCAAGATATATTTACCTTAGCAAATATGTTGACCTCTTCCCAAACAAAATGATAGAGAATTATGAGTTGAAATTTTGGTTACAAAAGAATCTCTGTTACTAATTAATATCAATGGATTTTATTTGATTGAGATTTTAGCTTGTTAATCGAAGATATTATCACTAAATGATCTCATGCATTATAAAATCTCCAAGATGTTGAGACAAGCTAAGCAACCACTAAGTTGAGTATAGATATGAGGGCTTAAACTAGTCCAAGGCTCCATTCAAGTGATCAAAGTATTGAGCTTGCATATTGTAATCCTTACTTGAGCTATTGATTCAAAAAATTGCAATGAGATAAAATAGTGTGGTTAGATAAAGAGTATTATTAGGGTGAGAACTGTGAGAACTTAGGAGTTGTGACGTCAACTCCCCCAATCTTAAATCGAGAGGTTGATTTAAGAGTTGAGACCTTGAGAGTGGGGAGACTCGAAGATCTTTCTAAGTAAGGTCATTGTAATAGGAGAATAAGATAGTTGAATCCTAGATTTGGATAACTCTGGCAGGGACTAAGCCTAATTGATGCCCAACCTCATTAAAGTATCATTGTGCATTGTCTACTTTTAATTTATGTCTTATTTCCAAATTTGATTCTATAATTTGCAATCACCATATTCACCCCCTTTAGGGTGATCCAAATCTTCAGACATTTCCGGATAAGTCAAAGCACATTGTATCAGTTCAGGGTTTAACAAGTCGACATAATCCGTTTAGTATCTTAAAATATCAGTTGCCAGATAATTAGGTCTAAAAATTCATTCATCATTTATCTCTGTCATTCATAGTCTATGAGTTCATCTAGGTCCAAGGTCCCTAATGGGGCCTATTAGACTTTTTGAGCCTTAGTCTCATAAGTTCTACCACATCATGCATCATATCCACAATGCATAAGTTCATGATCTATGCATCATATGCCCAAGATCTAGGATCCATGCATGCGTCCACCTAGATACATCCATATGCTTAAACCAGCCTACTCTAGGCAAACCACACCATAGTCACATTTAGGCACACTCGAGGCCCACGAGTTATATGAACTACACGTAAACCTAACTAAGGCCCATACGTGAGCTTCCTATGCCCAACTTTGGACCTAATTCAAGGTAAGACTTGATTTCATTTAAACTAATAGCCTGAATCCAACTTCTTGACTTTATCTTTTCCATCTAACCCAAACCTTTAGGCCTTTATCTCCTCACCAGATTGCAAGTTGGTAACCATTTTCTTCAACCCATAGCCAATGTTGTTAACCTTTCATTTCCATTATTCACTCCTCTAAACTATCGCCTTATTACATAGGATAGGAAAGAGTAAGAAGGTACATAAGCAGAATCCACAAATAGGACAAGGGAACTTACAAGTTGGCTCAAGGCCAAAATCCAGGTCAAAATCCAATATTTCACCGATCTCGATGGTAGGAGGTGACAAATTAGCTCTACTCATGAACATGATCGAAAATATACAAACTAAACTAGACAAGAGTAAGAAGATGGAATTGATGGTCACCACACTTCAGACCCTTATCAAGGACACTCTAAATGAAAATGGTGAGAAACCTCGAAACGAAAGAGGGGAAGATGATAAGAAGAAGGAAAAAGCACTCCTTGAATCGATGCATGATTAGATCGAATAGAACAACTACTTAAGGAATCTTCCATGTTCAACTATTACTTTAACGATTGTGCAGAATGCACTTCAATCCGAAAAGGGAAATCTCCCCCGACATTCACTATGCTTAATATCAAATTCCATGGAGCTAAAACCCCTCACCACCATGTGAGAAATTTAGTCAATGCCATGACTCCAAAAGTAATTAACAAGGATATCTTCTGTATTATATTTTCTTAGACATTTGACAAGGATGTGATGAGGTGTTATAATATTGTTGACCCATAAAAGGTCATGAACTGGAATGATCTATGCAAAGAGTTCTTATACTAGTATCCATACAATGCTGACGTCTCGATTACATTTAGGGACCTATAATTAATGAAGCAAGGGGAAAAGGAAAGCTTTTCTAACTACCTTATTAGATAGAGGGCAAAGGTTGCTCACATGGTGGATCAAACTTCAGAATTCTCCCAAGTGAGACTATTCATCAGGAATCTCCAACCTACATATAGGTAATACCTGTGATTCATGCCATTTGAAAATTGCACGTAATAAGGAACATAGGTATGTTGTAAGAGGAATAATTAGCTAGGAAGGCACCTGCTAGGGCTAGTGGCAACTGGAAGGGCGACTATTAGAAAAAGGACAAGAAAGATAATGGCTCCACAAGTAAGGAGATGCATGCTCTAGACTACTACACCGAATGCACCCCTATTGGGACCACCAATGCTCAAGTACCCAACAAGGGTAATAAGCCGATTGGCTTGCATCATAGCATTCTGTCCATTTTAGACCACCAAAACCAAAAATAGGACTTGTTTATTTACATATGCATAGTTAAATCCAAGACCAAACACCTCAGCATAAGAGGCCTCGAGTTTTGTTGAATTTAGAAGATATGATGTTTCCCAAGCCCATAGTCATGTGTTAGGTCATAGAGTCACTCACTCTCTTTTCCCTCATAAAATTGAGTCTGATGTAGCCTTAATTTATTAATAAAATCATCTCATCCATTAGTGCCTTTGCATATTCTTTTATCTTTCTTTTCTAAAATTCTTCTATCCTATGATGAATCCAAGGTAAAAAAAAAAAAACAAAGAGAGGGAAAAAAAAAAAGAGGGGCTAGCTCGAAAACCTGACAAGGTGAGCTAGGAAAAAGGAGAAGGAGAGAAACCAAAAATAGACTAAGTATTTCAATCCATCATCTGAAAAAGGGAAAAGATAACAGATTTCCTTCCAATAAGTCATGCGGCTTTAAGGACATGCTTAGGATACGAGGCCTCCTTTCACAACATGCATTAATACATTTGTTAAACTTGATAAATTCCCACTTTGAACCCTTTTCAGCCTTAAAATAAGCTTATTTCTTTCATAAACACATCTTACCTAACCAAGGAGTGAGAGTGTGTCATGGGTGGCATCAATATCAAAATTAGCAATAAAAAAGTAAAGAAAAGTTTGGACCAAATGGTCCCACCCAAAAAAGAGAGAGAAAAAAGACAAGAAGAATAAGAAATGGGTTTGAAAATAAGAAGGATAAAGAAAGAAAGAGGTTGTTGGTTCACACTAACTTCATCACCCATGCATACTTGAGGATTTTATAAGGGTTATTTGAGTATTCACACCGATTCTCTTCTTTTGGGACCCTAACCCAGAATGCTACCTTAAAAAGTCCTCTTCTCCCTCTTTTGAGCTGTATGTTCTTATCCTTGAACTATGACAATTCCATATAGGATACATAGGTAACTTCTTTGAGGCTTGGCCATGAAGATTTCTTTCTCAAAGAAACATCTCAATTGAGTCCTTTAGTCTCTAAAAAAAGAGACATAGAAAAGAGTGGTTGATCCGAAGACCTGAAAAGGCGCTAGGCAAAAAGAGAGTAGAAATAAAATCTATGGTTTTGGGGGCAAAGAAGCATTCCATTAACTATTCTTATCAAGTAAGACTTGGACAAGCCATTCACTCACTTTACCACAACTTTTTAATCATCATAGCCTCTAATCTCACCTCCATTCCAAAATTTAGGACTGTTAGTCTCAATCATGACCACAAATTTAAGAGTAGATACTTGCTATAGGTGCTCAGCTTTCCTAAGCAGGTACTCACCCATTATACAAGATGAGGTACTCCCGTATGTTTTACTGGACAGTTAGGGCTTCCATCATAGTAAATATTGCCCGATGAGGAGATAACCACATGCTTAAGAGGATATTCTAGGCAGCACCAACAGAAAGTGCCTTCGTCTACCATATCCTTACATATCTAGGGCTTAGATTACAATAAATAGAAGTTAGGGAGCTTCTTCAGAATATGAGCACTTCAATGCAAAATTAAAGGCACTCATCCCTTAAAAGAAAGATTTCCTATCCCAAGTAATTCATATCCCATGACCTGACCTAGCCCAGCAGTTACTCAACTTTTTACCCATCATCCTGTAATATGTTGCAATCTAACCCATAAAGCATCATCGTGTCTGCCCATCATACACATATACCTTAATAGGCCATTATCTAATGGAATCTAAACTTAGTATGAGATCTTCACCTATGTGTATACGAGGTTAGGTTATCATATGTCAGCACAGTTAGCACAAATAAGTTTGCATAGTCAGCATACATGCATAGTTTAACCTGGCCTAGCAATTGCACGTGCATCAATACATGGGTCTTTAACCTATTTACTAAACCTCACTCTACCTTAATCACTTGGAAACCCTAAATTGAAGAAGACTATAATCATCCATTACAATGTGCAGGAAGGACATACAACCCTAGTTAGCCATGAATCTACATCAAAGGTTCACAAGACAGTGTCAACAGTTGCCACAGAAGATATCTATACATTGACCCCTATCTCAATTAGGCACAGCCAAAGTGGGGGCTCCATCCTCTAAGAAGGCTTTATGCAAGCATCCTTATAGAAAAGGCATCAACCTAGCTTCAGGTTGTCAGGTAACAAAGCCCAAGAGGATCTAGCCACAGAGGGCACCTTATCCTCTATATCTTAACATAGAAGGACGCCTCAACATCTAGGAGCATTTAGCATTCAACAGTCTTCCATCAAAAGGAGGTGACTTAAATGTCCAAGCGACAAAAAGGTCAAACTTGAAGTATGCAAGCATCCTTATAGAAAAGACATCAACCCAACTTCAGGTTATTAGGCAACAAACCCCAAGGGGATCTAGCCACAGAGAACATCTTATCATCTTTATCTTCATATAGAAGGGTGCGTCAACATCATAATAATCTTAGCATTCAACAGTCTTCCATCAAAAGAAGATGACTTCAACGCCTGAGGGGCAAAAAGGTCAAACATGAAGATGCGACATCTTAATACCTTATTACACAAGGTCCTCAATAATCGATCATTAGGCTTAAACAACCACAACTTCATAGGGACCTGTCTACAAGTCTTCAGGTTCACATGTTAACAGGTTAATAGGGATCTGGGAGTAGGTCTTTAGGCTTAAATCTATCAAGTTCTTAAGAAACTAGCCACAGATCTTTAGGTATCCAAACCACTAAGGTTCACCGCTGCCTCCTGGCACAAGGAAACACTGCTGGCACCCAGCACAACAGGACATTTCATGGCTGCTAGGCCCTAGCACAATAGGATAATTTAACATCCTGGCTCCCGACACAATGGGACATCGTTGGCTTTTTGGCACAATGGAACATTTCAAGATTGCTAACTCCCAGTACAATGGGACATTCCAATCACAGGTTGGCTCATAACAGTATGGGACACCATTGGCTTCCTGCACAATGGGGAAATAGCTGCACCTCAGCACAATGAAACATTCTAACAATACCGTTGGCTCTTGGCATAATATGACATTTCACCATCAAGATCCATTAAACTGATAAAAGGTCCGCTAATCTGACGATAAGAAAATCTGCTAGACTGGCGAAAGGTTCACTATTACGGTGTTGACTGTCAAGGATAGATTCACTAGACTAGCAAAAGGTCTGCTACTCTAGCGATAAGAAAACCCATTAGACATGCAAAAGGTCTACTACTTCAGCGACAAGAAAATCTACTAGACTGGTGAAATGTCTGCTGTTTTGACAATGAGGAAATCTGTTAGACCAATAAAAGGTTATGGCGTCAGGGATAAATCAATAATTCACTGGACCATCGAAAGGTTCGCTAATCCGGGATCAAGGAAGTCTGTTAGATCGATAAAATGTCCGCTAATCCAGTGAAGGGATAAATATAGAAAAAAGCTAACTCGTAGAAATGATAAATCTGCTATAACGGTGAAAGCTCCACTTCATGTGGCGATAATGAAATCTGCTACACTGGCGAAAGGTCTGCTCATCCAGCAAAAGGACAAATTCCCAAAAAAATAGCTAATCCTGCACAAGGATAAGTTTTGTATACCGACAAAATAGTTGATCCTCTGGCGGCAAAGAAATTTGCTAGCCAGACGAAAGGTCCGCTCCTCTGGTGAGGGGAAAAAATCAAGAATCTGTTGAATCACAGCACAATGGGGCTTCTCAACAAACATTGCTGGTCGAGCACAATAGGACATCATCAGGCCATCGTTGCGGTGAAAGTTGGTGGATGTCGTATGTCCGGACCCTCAATAGCCAGGTCTAGGTATCACATCGATATAGCCAAGGCAAGCAGCTACGAGTGAAGACCGTTACGTTGACCATCGCCTTACTCAGACTCGATCAAAGTGGTCTAACTATAGGCACCTAAAAATGATATCTTTTTTTAATTGCTCAATGACAAACATTATACCCCAACTTGTGTACTTAGGGACCTAGTAGCATTATCCTTAATGTGAGTTTGAAAGAAGAACAAAGAAGGAAAAACAAAAGGCTAATAATAGAGTTCAAAAATTCCAAATAGGCCCAAATTGACAGTGTTCGGCATCCAGTTGGGATCCCTTCTTCGGAGTGTAAAATTATTGAGTTTAGGTATCAATATTCTTCGTTAAATAATTTTTCTAATGACATATTATGCACCAAAATCCGATAAGCAATGAAGAAGATATAAGTCAATTACTAAGATGAGCGCTAAAAACGACACATGTTCACTATTTCACCTATATCTTCTTCCACTATTATCCAAAAAAAGAATCACTCAAAATAAAGGTCGGATGACAAAATTATGCCAAAATAAGTTGTAATGCAGCCTAGCCCTGGAAACCCGGCCTGGTTTTTGGCCTGGAGCAAGGTCGAGTTCCTCAACAAGGAACTAACTAGGCTCCTTAGTTTTCCATCTCTTTGAGTCCTTTTTTGTCTAATGTGTGTTTAATTAATTAGAATCCAACTCAAATTAATTTATTTATTTAGATTAACCTTAATGGAACAAGGATTAGATCTTCTTTCTCTAAACTAATTCAGATTATCCCCTTAACCACTATAAGTAAGGGGCCACCTATTGAGGTTAGGGCATAAAATCAAATTGACATCAAAACACATCAAAAAATTAGAGAGAAGAGAGCATCAAAATTTAGGAGAGAAACACTTCACACATTAGAGGTATTGAGAGAGGGAGACTTCGACCACCCATTAAAAAGACATCACTCTGCTAGGTTTACAGATAAATCAGGTGGGTTATCTTGATGGCAAAAACTCTATGGTCCCCTACTCCTCGACTTTATTTCTCTTTTATGATTTTTGATTCTAAATTACCAAAGATGTAATCTTTAGGTAGCTCCTTACTCGCTATAACTTTTATTCTATTTTTTGGGTTTTTGTTGGACTAAAGTTTGGACCTTGTTCATGATTTAATATGATTCACAATAATTTCCTGCATGATTGCATGTTATTATGATTAAAAGTTTGATTTCACATGTTAAATAGTAGAGGTCATAAGTGATGACAGGTGGTGATGTGATGCACCCCATTATATTACCATATTATCACCCCCAAATCAAGATATTCAGCTCGAGACTTAGGAGTTAAGATGTTTGTTACACTAGGGATTACTTGGGTGTCTTTTGAAAACTTTTTTGAAGCAAAATCAATTTTCACTTCATTATTCTTCAGTTGTCCCTATCAGTATGATTTGCTTCGAAAAGTGATATGGTTTGTAAGTTTTTCTAAAATTCACTTGGGACTGTACTTAATGCATGATTACTGTTTGTCTTACCATTCTTTTTATTCTTCATTCATTTTTATTTTTATTTATTTTTGGCAAAACCATTCTGATCTAAGGAAGTGCACCTATCTGGGCCAGGAATTGGGCACTGCTCTGGCCCAGTAACTCGACCAGATTCCTAGATCAGATAGGTTGATCTATTCTTAGCACAGGCAACAGCTACTATCATGGATCAAGATTAGGCAGTTGGGCATGATTTTGGCCTAGAAACCCAGCCAGGGTCTTGGATCAGGATCGAGATCTAGTTTTCTGATTCATCCCCAAAAATCTATCAATTTCAAATTTCTAAAAAAATGATTAACAGTAAGCTTTTCTAAAAATAAAATAAAAACAAAAACCCTAGCAAAAGGAAGTTGGACCATTCATGGGGATTGCACCCTTTGGGAGGTATCAAAATCATATAGGAAAACTAGTTGGCTTGTTAGACATACTTATACATTAGAGCCTTAAAGAATATATTTCACTGTTGTTCTTGTAGACCTATTCCAGCAATCACAGCTTATTGAACTAGGAAAGAAGATCTGCTATAGTATTGGGTACTATTAGGGCTCTTGCTTTCCTTGATAAAGAACTTAACCCCCTATAGTGCATAAGGATATTAAAACAAGTAACATAGTCCACAACAAAGACTATATGCCCAAAATTAGATATCTTTGTTGAGTTAAAAA
Organism: Selenicereus undatus; assembly: GCA_017589665.1. Taxonomy (NCBI): domain Eukaryota; kingdom Viridiplantae; phylum Streptophyta; class Magnoliopsida; order Caryophyllales; family Cactaceae; genus Selenicereus; species Selenicereus undatus. The sequence goes on from JACYFF010010365.1 coordinate 14,458,094, forward strand.
TATACAGCAAGTGCACGACGTAGCTGTAGCTAGCAACCGGCAAGTATGGGCTGTGTCCATAGGGAACTTGGCGTCAAATACTAGAACGATTTTAGTTACTTAAGCTAAGCAATCACAGTTGGGGTTTTGGAACTAAACTAAGGGAAACAATAACAGCTAAAAGATGGAATAAACAACAAAAGAGTGAACACCTAGGTTGGAATGAACAACACAAATATGCTAACGAATCAACTACCAAACATCTCCCAGGCATGCATCACGAATGGATAAATTGTCAATTAAGCCCATCTCCTCCCTCTCTCAAGGGCCGAAGACTAATCCTAGAACTATAGTTGCCTATTTTCATGGGACTACAGGTCAAAGGATTATAAGATTCACAATCTCAAACCCCAATTAAAATCTTAACTATTTTCATGTTAAAACCCTAATCGTCTACTAAGGCGCACTGGGTAAAGGTTTCGTATCTCAACACTCCCCTAAACCCCAATAAAAAGGATGAATGTTCTTTTGAGCATTTCATCGAGCAGTTGGTGTGCATAGTAGAATTCATAATCGCAAAACAAAGGGGGAGCAGGGATTGGGCCAGTACAAGATTCAACTACACATATTTGGCGTCAATCCCAACCGCAATTGAAGGATTTAGTGACACATCACTTCACAATCACCAACCAAAATCTCAATTCTACCAAACAACATTCAATTCACAAAAACCTAAAATAACAATAAAGAAAAGAGAAGGAATCGGGAAAACGAACTTGAATTGATTGTTCCTGAAAGGTAGATCGAACTTCAATGTCAATGAATTCAATACAAAGCAATGGAAATCAAAAGCCCGAATGTAAAACCTAAAAATCGCCTAAGAACGTCTGTGAAAATAGAGAAAACTGAATGTCCTCCAAAACAGCCCCAAAGGAAATTTAAATTGTGACGCGGAAACGGGAGTGGCATGGTCGTGCCCCGAGGCACGGTGGCACCGTGCCAAAATACTGCCTGAAACACCCCAAAATGGCACAAGTGGCACAGCCCAACTGTGCCACATGGCACGATCGTGCCACTTCGCTGTCCGGCCAAGTGCGCCAGTCCAAAGGGGGTTAGCTGTGCTACGTGGGTCCGGTTCCGTGGGACTTCCGTGCAACGCTTTTCGTAGCTTTTCTCGCCTTCTTGGCACTCCTTTCTGCTAACTGTTGTTCATCTTTCCGTTTCTTCAATAAGTTCTTGAAAATATCGAAAGATATTATACGAGTAAAAAGTGCGTTAAAGAAGGCCGATTTGACTTTTCCTTAACATGATCGAACGAGAAAACAAGGAAGCAAATGAGTCAAATAGGGGCTAAAAATGAGACTAAATAGAGGTTCATCACGCCTCCATGCTTATCTCTTACTTGTCCCCAAGCAAGACTGCGCTATGAAGGATCAGGGAGGACGGTAAACCTCTTAACACACCCTCATCAGGCAAGGGACGAATAATCGATAATCTAAGTTAAACCATGCATTAAAGATGGCCAAGTCAAAATATGAGACAATTCAAATATAGCTTGCACACTTCCTTCCATAGGTCCCCATACCCAAATGCAATGCATCAAATTCCCTAATATCGAAGCGCACAACAAGACAGGACCTTCCTTGATGTGTGGTGAGTGAGTAGGACTGGTAGAACCTCACTTTGGGATAAAGCGGAACACTCCCCTCAATGTGTTTAGAGTATGTAACCAGGGTGCACTCAGTACTCTACCCAATTAAGCAACTAGCATAAGCTTGGTAGACTTCTCAATTCTCCACCGCCTAATGCAAAGTGCAATGTGTAAATCATGAGGACTTGTAAAGGGATGTAATGGGGTCAAAGGTAAAGGGTGAGAAGTGGAATAAGTTTGGGAAGAGTGGAGCGAACAGTTAAAGACTAGGGAGCAAAAAACACTTCCACAACTAATGTCGGAACAACAACTTCACACCACAATTGAAAATTTGAGCAACAACCCCACAAAAACCTTAAGGGAGGGATTTAGCAATCTCATTGTCACACTCCTGTGCCAAACACCTTATTCACAACTTTTCTATTTATTTTTTTTTTCTCTTTTTCCTTCTCTTTTCCTTGCTTCCTCATTTTTCATTCATTTCTATTTCTTTTCTTTGAAAGGAGAAAGGCATGTGAATGGCATGGGGAACACAAACTTGAATCACGAATCCCCCCAAACAAGCCACTAGTAACGTACCCAAGGTGAACTAACCTTCAAAGCAAACCCAACTCAACATGGAAGTGTCGCTCCACTAGACCTTGACAAGGATATAGGGAATATCGATAGGCCAAATGTTTAGTGTGTAGGGGGCAACAACAAAGACAAGGGGAAACCCACGAAAGGCTAGCAAAGAGGGTAGTACATACCAACAGGTGGCTTTTTGGCTCACGTGGCTAAATAGAACAAAAATTGCCTCAGCCATATCAACACATGCACATGCTAAATGCGATTTCAAAGAGAACAAGATCAAGTTCTAGAGATGCAATCATGGATGAGTCACACATGAAGTAAAGTATGAGACTATATGCAATGAATAGTCATTAGGCTCAAAGTCTCACAGGTAAGTCGACCACAGTCCAATAACTTACTCCAAGGTACATCCCACTTATCAAGGTCAATTAAGCCAAGTCACATGAATCTCAAGGGCAATATGACATACCACATAGGGTAGGGGAAACATAGATGGCAATGTTAGAGCGCAATTCACAAAAGTTCACACCATAACAGGCCACACTTCAACACACAACTCAACCAGATCAATCAATCATCACCCCTTGTGTTCTCTTCATAAGAGGGGTTTTCGCACACATTTATTAAAAAGCAATAGAGCTAACTAAAAAAAGCAATACAGGATATAAAGGATAGTGAGAGGAAGGGTAAGAAGTAGTACCTGGAAAGCTCAGGGACGCCCAACTCGATCACTTCTCCTTTTGAGATGCAACATGTATCTTATATGCTATAACCTACATGCTCTATTAAAGGAAAGAAATGCAAAGATACCCTATGAAGATTATATGTCATCCTGTCTATATGATGCTAATGCAGACGATGTCATTCAACCAATACCCCAAAATCCACCATTCCACCCAAAGAGCGATAAGCTCACCTTCCCAAGTGGGAAACGAGTTAGGCTCCTTGTTCTACAGCCAGTCGTCGGCTCTATCCTATAGTGAGAAGGGAAAGAGCTGCAAATGGATTGCGTCGGTGGACACCCCGTTCAGCTTGATGGTGTCACACTTCGCAAGGAATCTGCGAAGGTGCACGTTGGGGTTTTTCGAGGGGTGTCCGCCGAATTGTTCCTTCTCCACAAAAGTAATCAGTGCAGGGCTGAGCTCGAAATTGTTAGCCTCGATGGCAGGGCTAACGATAGAGGAGGTTATGCTCGATGCTTGGGGGAGGGCATAATCTCCCACCACTCTTTCACCTTGCCCAGCTATTAGAACTTGTGCTTGTTGCCGCTTCCTTGCACCACTTTGCCTTTGAGCGGTGGCTTCAATCTCTGGGTTAAAAGGAACAAGTGGTTGATCCTTTTGACTTCGCCTGCGCATACAAAGCCAATACTACCGTGGCATAAACAGTTTCAAGCACTAGAGGGAGGGGGAAACAAGAAGGGATAGAAAGGAAAAGAAAAATCCTAGTCTAGAGCACGCAAATCGATTCTAATATTGAAAGGCGCAAGTTCCCTAGCAACGGCGCTAAAAACTTGTTGAGTTAAAAATATACTGCAAGTGCACGGCGTAGCTGTAGCTAGCAACCGGCAAGTACGGGTTGTGTCCACGAGGAACTTGGCTTCAACTACTAGAACGATTTTAGTTACTCAAGCTAGGCAATCGCAGTTGGGGTTTTGGAACTAAACTAAGGGAAACAATAACAACTAAAAGATGGAATAAACAGCAGAAGAGTGAACACCTAGGTTGGAATGAACAACACAAATATGCTAGCTAATCAATTACTAGCCCTACCAAACATCTCCCAGGCATGCATCACGAATGGATAAATTGTCAATTAAGCCCATCTCCTCCCTCTCTCAAGGGCCGAATACTAATCCTAGAACTATAGTCGCCTATTTTAATGGGATTAAAGGTCGAAGGATTACAAGATTCACAATCTCAAACCCCAATTAAAATCTTAACTATTTTCATGTTAAAACCCTAATCGTCTACTAAGGCGCAGCAGGTAAAGGTTTCGTCTCTCAACACTCCCCTAAACCCCAATAAAAATGATGAATATTCTTTCGATCATTTCATCGAGCAGTTGGCGTGCATAGTAGAATTCATAATCGCAAAACAAAGGGGGAGCAGGGATTGGGCCAGTACAAGATTAAACTACACATATTCGGCGTCAATCCCAACCTCAGTTGAAGGATTTAGCGACACATCACTTCACAATCACCAACTAAAATCTCAATTCTACCAAACAACATTCAATTCACAAAAACCTAAAATAACAATAAAGAGAAGAGAAGGAATCGGGAAAATGAAGTTGAATTGATTGTTGATGAAACGTAGATTGAACTTCAATGTCAATGAATTCAATACAAAGCAATGGAAATCAAAAGCCCGAATGTAAAACCTAAAAATCGCCTAAGAACGTATGTGAAAAGAGAGAAAATTGAATGAAAACTGAATGTCCTCTAAAACAGTCCCGAAGGAAATTTAAGTCGGGACGCGGAAACGGGGGTTGCACGGTCATGCCCCGAGACAGTGGCACCGTGCCAAAACGCTGCCCGAAACACCCCAAAACGGCACAAGTGGCACGGGAGTGCCACTTGGCACGGTTGTGCCACTTGGCTGTCCGACCAAGTGTGTCGGTCCGGAGGGGTTGGCCGTGCTACGTGGGTCCGGTTCCATGGGACTTCCGTGCAACGTTTTTCGCAGCTTTTCTCGCCTTCTTGGCACTCCTTTCTGCTAACTGTTGTTCATCTTTCCGTTTCTTCAATACAGTTCTTGAAAATATCGAAAGATGCTATACGAGTAAAAAGTGTGTTAAAGGAGGCCGATTTGACTCTTCCTTAACATGATTGAACGTGAAAACGAGGAAGAAAATGAGTCAAATAGGGGCTAAAAATGAGACTAAACAGAGGTTCATCAATTTTGGGTTGGCTAAACGTTTTCTCAATGATATCATGCATATTATCACGAGAATAGCAGGCACAATGTATTTATTTTTCCTATTTTGCAAGGAACTTCTCTACATCTTATGTCTTTGTTCTCTATTCAAATTTAAGGTGTTCTTGTTGATTATTACTTGTTTCTTTCTTGTGGGCTTCTTATGCAAAATAGATTGATGTATTCTTGGGAATAAGCTTTGTTCAAATGAGACTTGCAACTTGCAGTGGCCTGAAAGAGTTAAGAGGACATATGCAAGGTATAAACTGTTAGCATAATTAATCAGATTGACTGTTTTGTACATGGCCAATTAGTATATGTTTGACTTGGAGTACCTACTCCAAAGATACTATCTATTTTTATTAAACAAAGTTGCTACATCATCTTTAATTATTTTAATATGAAATTTATAACCTTCTCATTTATTTTCACTTTTACAGGTTTTCCCTCTCTATCCTCAAAACTCCACTCTCGTTCTCTTTCTAGATCTTTTTTTTCTTCAATTTTGGTTCCAAATCTTCGAACTAGCCAACGTTGTGATTCAAATCATTGATCTACGCACAATATTTTTGTTGTTTACGGCATTCAACCATTATTTCACGATTATATATAGGCATTGAATTTGGTTTTGTTCTTGATTGTACTACAATTCAAAGTTTCTCAGTTTCAGATCTCAAATTTTCTACAATATGTGCTTCTTTTTCTTTAATTTTGGTCAGTATTGAGGGCTTGTTCGTTTTAGCAATTGCTTAACATCAACAATTTTCGATTACTCTCAACCACTTCCAACTACTCCCAACCTCTAACCACTAATTCCAACTGTTTTTGACTGCTCTTAGTCACTTCCAATTGCTCGCAACAGCTCACATTATTTTACAAATGCTAATCAACTACCTGTCAACTACTCACAATTACTCCTAACTACTCAGAACAGCTAACTGTTAATCATAACTGTTCTCAACTACTCATAATCACTCCCAACTGCTAATCGCTCTTTGCAACAGTTGAGATAAACACACCTCTGACTTCATTATTTTGATCTCATTAATAAGGGTAAGAATTTAAATCATATGGTGATTTTTTACCTAGATTTCTTGCTTGGATTCACAATGTAGTGTTTTTGTAGTTGATGATTTACAAACCTCTAATTTCATTATTTTAATCCCTTAATTTCACCTTTTTTCCCTTTATGTTCGCTGAATTTAGAAAAGGATTTAACTTTATTTCCTCCTGTTTGCTTATAATTGTCTTATTTGGACTAATTCTCCTTCTTGTAGATATTTTGGTTCTAATTGGAAGAATCTTGCATTTATTGATCCATAAATGAGCAAGGGGTGACATTTTGAGAAGGGAAAGGTTCGAAAATCATTAGAAGGAGTCAAATGTCGAAGGATTGACACTAAGAGCTTATGCATGGCCAACCATGTAGTTGTGCCCGACCGTGCATAATCACGACAAGAACTACATAAGTGCATGGCTAGCCATGCATAATATGCATGGCCTTGCACATAAGGCAGAATGTCCCCGTAATTTTTGCACGATTGGCTATGCATTTTTGTTCAGCCATGGGCTTTTAACCCAAAATTGTGCACGACAGGCCATCTGTCGAAGCATGGTTGTGCGTCTCCTAGTTTTCAACAATACTTAACCATTCTTGGGAAAGGAAATAGGCATGACTAGACATTATTCAAAACTTTGTTTTAGAGAGCATTTTTTTAGAACAATTGGAGATTTTACTTAGGGATTCTCTGGACTCTTTGGCATAAAAAATTCTGGGCGTTGAAGATTGGTTAACAATCATTATTGCAATCAATTCAAGTTGGTTCATTAATTCCCTCTTCTTTTACGCTTTATTTTTCTACGGTTTCATATTCATCCATGCTTGTTGAATTAAGTTTGAGAATTGTGATTTCAATATGTTTAGTGGATAAATCCCAAATCCTGGGTTGGGAGTAGCCCCTATTATACTTGATTGATTGATGACTTAGGCTATTATGGAGTTTGCCCATGTTTATGCTTACGATTCTAGCTAGTGCACCAAGTGTTTGATGAAAGTCTCGAAAGAGAATAATTTCACTTATGTTAATTAGGGTTTAGAAGATCAACGAAAAGTTGGATCCTTCATCTATGCGTGGCTTCGTGAGTGACTAAAATCCTTAACGTGAAAACAACTGGGATTTGAATTGAGATTGTTAATTGCTTGATTTTATGGCATTATTAGTTCTAGTTTCATGGAATAGAAAATTAGGATTTATTGGCCAGTTTAAAGACCTTTAAAAGAATACTATACCTAGATAAGTTTTAATTTGTAATCGTTCCACTCCAAATATTTGCATAAAGCAATTTACATAGCTTGGGTATTGATTCTCAAAGCATGATAGTGTGGTGATCCCCAGCTTGAGATTCCTACTTTGTATTGCTAAGTGAACTTTCTGTCACTCAGCAGTTTAGTACTGTTTTTAGTAATTTGCAATGCAATTAACTATTTGTCTAGATTCAGTGTTACGAGTAGTTTTGGTGATTGAAATCGAGTTCGCTATGGACAAGACCCGTAGTTGCTGGTTGCTAGCTGCACCTGCACTGTGCACTTATGGTAATTTACATAACAAGTTTTTAGCACCGATACTATGGAACTTGTTTATTGCAACATCAAAACCGATTAAAATACTGTAGATTAAGCTTTTTCTTTGTCTTTCGTTTTTCTTTATCCTTAGTTGGACCTGCTTGCGGTTGGTATAGTTTTGCTTTGTATGCACAGGTGCAGTCAACAGAATAAAAAACTTATTCCCCTTGATTCCGAGATTGAAGCAACTGCTCGAAAACAAAGTAGCACAAGAAGGAATAAGAAAACAGAAGTTATTATGGCTGGAAGGAACAATAAATTGCTGTAGGATTATGCTCTACCGCAAGATATGGGTGTCACTTCATCCATAGTGAGCCCGCTGGTTTGGGCGCACAACGTTGAGCTCAAGCCATCCCTTATCTTCTTAATGGAGAGAGATAAGTTCGGTGGGCACTCATCTGAGAACCCAAATGTGCACCTTCGCAACTTCCTCATGAAGTGCGACACAATTAAACTCAATGGGGTACCCACTAATGCTCTTCGATTGCGGCTTTTTCCTTTCTCCTTGAAGGATAGAGCCAGAGATTCGTTGTAGAATGAAGAGTTGTGTGCGTTCACCACATGGGGTACACTCTCCAAGAATTTTCTAAGCAAGTACTTCTTACTAGGAAAGACTACCAAGTTGAGGGCGGACATTACTTCATTTACCTAATAGCAAGGTGAGACATTGTATGAAGTTTGGGAGAGATTCAAGGACCTCCAATGACAGTGTCTACATCATGGCATCCCCGACTAGCTCTTAGTCCAAATGTTTTATAATGGACAGGACTAGTCTACGAGGATGTCCATTGATGTTGTAGATAGAGGTGCTCTATGGGGAAGTCAATTGAGGCTACAAAAGCTTTAATGTAGGTTAGTTAATTTCAAGCCTTGCCCACAAAACAACCTCTACTTAAACACATATAACCCAGGATGGAAATATCACGCAAACTTCTCTACAAAAACAATAACCCCTTGCCACCCAATGCCACCCAACCCCTGGTTTCTAATACAAAGCCCCCTTCAGCCCACCTGCCTAACCTCCTCAACAAAAATCTAACATAGAAAGCCTCATAGAGCGTTTTATCCAAACCCAAACTAAGACCCATGAGGCTTTGGGAAAGCCAGTTAGTCAATTGAACTCCGAATTTGAAACTATGAGCACTCACCAAAAAATGATGGAAAACTAGATTGCCCAGATTACGCAGCTAGTGAGTAATCGCTCTAGGCCCAAAGTACATGTACTAGGTCAACCTGGGACCAATTCTAAGGGCTAGATGCATGCGATAACTTTGAGGTACGGGAAAGAATTGGAGGATCTCAAAATGTCCATGACGAAGGATAAGAGAGAGGTTGAGGAAACACGTGATACTGAGGAGATTTCAAGTGAGACATAAGTGAGAGGGTTGTGGTTGCGAAGACACAGGAAGTCCAAGTTGAAGATGCCCCATCTCCAGTGAAGCCTTACAAGCCTCCTGTTTCATACTGGCAAAGGCTAGTGAAGGCTAGAGGTAAGGACAAGTATGATAGATTTCTGGAGATGTTGAAGACATTCTATATTAACATTCCCTTTTTGGAGACAATCACTGACATGCCCTCTGATACAAAATTTCTAAAGAATTTTCTCTCTAATAAAGGAAAGTTACTTAAGAACGCTATAGTGTCACTTACTGAAGAATGTAGTGCCATCATCCAGAATAAGCTCCCTCCCAAACTATCCGATCTCAGTAGTTTTTCTATCCTTTGCTCGATTAAGGGTGTTGCTATCAGCAGAGCACTATGTGATCTTGGGATTAGTGTGAGCCTTATGCTATATTCCATTTGCATGGGGCTTCAAAAGGGTGAGTTGAAACCCACTACAATCTTATTGCAACTTGTTGATCGATTGATGAAGTATCTCCTTGGTGTTCTAGAGGATGTACCTTTACAAGTAGGGAAGTTCTTCATTCTATGGGATTTCATCGTTATGAAAATGGAAGAAGATGACCACATCCCTATCATCTTAGAGATACCCTTTTTAGCTACTATGAGAACTGTGATTGATGTTAAGAATGGCAAGTTTTTCTTTCACATAGGGGATGAAAAGGTAGAGTTTCACCTACCACAGTCTATGGTCAATCCCACTCTAGATGATTGTTGCTACATAGTTGATGTACTGGACAAAGTACCTAGCAAGGAGGCTCCTCAATGCATCTACCACCTACACACATGGGCAGTGTCCCAAGTAGGTCCTTAATTTAGAAGTTCGAGCCTCTAAGGAGAAGGAGAAAGACACACCAAAGGTAGAGTTAAAACCTCAACCTCTCCACTTCATGTATGAATTTCTTGACCCTGATCATATATTCCTTGTTATTGTTAGTGCTAAACTAGATGACCAGCAACTTGAGAAACTGTTGGATATGCTCAGAAAGCATACGAGTACTATAGGTTATAGCATTGATCATTTCAAAGGAATCAATCCTTCTCTTTATATGCATAGAATTTTTCTTGATGAAGGTCATAAACCCTCTAGACAACCTCAACACTGCCATTTGAATCCTAATATGCAAGAGGTTGTGAAAAAAGAAGTGGCTAAACTACTTGACGCTGGGATCATCAATCCTATATCAGATACTGAATGGGGGAGTCCAGTCCAAGTAGTGCCCGAAAAGGGTGGCATGACTGTCATCAAGAATGAGTGTGACGAACTCATTGCTACTAGAACTGTCACTGGGTGCCACATATGTATCGATTACAGAAGATTGAATCAAGCCACCTGGAAAGATTATTTCCCCCTTCCCTTCACTGATCAGATGTTCGAAAGGTTTGCTAGCCATTCCTTCTTCTATTACTTAGATGGCAATTCGGGCTTTTTTTAGATTCCTATCCATCCAAGTGATTAGGAGAAGACGATTTCTGCATGCCCCTATTGTACCTTCGCTTATCGTAGAATGCCTTTTGGCTTATGAATTGCCCCTGCCACTTTCCAACGTTGCATGGTTGCTAACTTATCTAATTATCTTGAGAACATCATACAGGTGTTCATATATGACTTCTCCATCTATGGACGGACCTTCGATTTGTGTTTGGAAAATCTGACTAAAGTACTTTGTCAATGTGAAGAACACAATTTAGTGCTGAATTGGGAAAACTGCCACTTCATGGTGCAAAAAGGGGTGGTTTCAGGTGATGTTATTTCTGATATGGGCCTTGAGGTAGATAAAATCAAGATTGAGATTATTGAACGATTGCCCCCTACTACATCTATTAAGGGGGCATTCCTTGGTCATGAAGGATTTTATCACCGCTTTGTTAAGCATTTCTCCAAGATCACTAAGCCTCTAACTCAGCTTTTGGCCAAAGATGCCTCGTCGGTGTTTACTGATGAGTTCCATGAAGCTTTTTGCAAGATTATGCAGGTGTTGATTTCTACCCCCATTATTCAACCACTAGACTGGAGCCTTCCATTTGAGATTATGTTTGATGCCAGTAACCATGTGATGGGGGTAGTTTTTGGACAAAGAAAAGAAAAGAAGCCTATTGTGATCTATTATGCCAGCAAAACATTGGATGAGGCTCAAGAGAATTACACCACCACTAAAAAGGAGCTACTTACAGTAGTGTATGCAATGAAGAATTTTAGACCCTATCTCTTATGCTCCAAAGTCATTGTATATATATCGACGATGCTGCCCTCAACCACCTTCTTGAGAAGAACGACGTCAAGCCTCACCTCATCTAGTGGATATTACCCCTACAGGAGTTTGATGTAGAGATCAAGGACAAGGCGGGGCTGAGAATGTTGTTGTTGACCACCTCTCTAGGCTCATTGTTAAGAGCCAGGATGCCCCATCAATGATGCTTTTCCTTATGAGCATGTATTGGCCATCTCCTTAGGTAAAGCTTCATGGTTTGCAGATATTGCAAACTACTTAGCTGCTAGTATGTTACCATTTGATTTGAATTCCCACCAGAAGAAGAAGTTCTTCCACGACATCAAATTCTAATTTTAGGAGGAGCTCTATCTTTACAAGCTGTGCAATAATGGCCTATATAGAAGATGTATTCTAGAGGACGAGATTCAGAGTATGATATCTCATTGTCATGACTCTCCATGTGGAAGCCATGCTAGCACCTCCAAGACTACTGCCAAGGTGCTCCAAGTGGGTTTCTTTTTGCCCTCATTGTTCAAGGATGTTCATAGCTATGTTCGCTCTTGTGATAGATGCGAGAGAACAAGAAATCTATCTAGGAAGAATGAGATGCTGCTTGATTTCATCCCGGCAGTCAAAATCTTCGACGTTTGGGGCATTGACTTCATGGGACCTCTCTAATCCTATAGGGGCAACAACTACATATTGGTTGCTGCGGATTATGTTTCCAAGTGAGTGCAGGCCGTTGCCATCCTCACTACTGACGCAAGCTTAGTGGCTAAACTCTTCTAGAAGATTATTTCCACCCCTTTGGAGTCCATAGGGTACTCATTAGTGACAATGAGACGCACTTCATAGAGAAAAAGCTCGGAACCCTGTTGAAGAAGTATAGAGTGCACCATAAGTATAGGCTTGGCTAGCACCCTAAACAAGTGGCCAAGGCGATATCTCCAGCCGCGAACTCAAAGCTACTCTAGAGAAAATGATTGCAAGATCAAGGAAAGATTAGGAAGATAAGCTCGATGATGCTCTTTGGGCTTACTGTACAGCATTCAAGACCCTTATTGGTACCACATTGTTCAGATAGACCTGTGGCAAGCTATGCCACCTCCTCATCAAGTTGGAACACAAGGCCTACTGGGTCATCAAACACCTTAACTTCGATTTAAAGTCCGCAGGAGAAAAATGGTTTTTGCAATCGAATGAACTTGAGGAAATTCATTTGGATGCGTATGAAAGTTCTAAGATCTACAATGAGAGGATGAAAAGGTGGCACGACAAGTTCATGAATAGGAGAGAGTTTCGGGAAAGTGACTTGATTCTTTTGTTCTATTCAAGATTGAAGCTCTTTCTTGGCAAGCTCCGCTCTTGCTAGTCGGGTCCTTTCAAGGTGCTGAAAGTCTATCCCTATGGAGCTATAGAGATTGGAATGGAAGCCACGAGCTCCTTCGAGATGAATGGCTACATGCTCAAGCATTACGTTGCTGGCGAGCTAATTGAGGGGAAGGTCTCTTGTGACCTCCATAATGCTTCCTCCACTAAGAAAGTAGCAGAGGTTGGCGTAGGGCCTAAAATAAGCACTTCTTAGGAGACAACCCAAGCTTGACTGCTTTTGAAAAAAAGAGAGAAAGAGAAAAACAGAAAGACAATACAACAAGATGAAAAAAGATGGAGGAATTTTGGTCAGCCCATACACACGGCCGGCTGTGCATAATCTGTACAGTCATGCGTTACAGGTAGGAACTTCCTACAGAAGTGCATGGTCGTATGTGCACTTTTGCATGGCCATGCGCCCTAAAACCCAGATGCACAGCTAGCTGGGCGACGAAGCACGGCCATGCACCTGGACTTAAAACCCTCCCAGACCCAATTCCTCCACTTTCTCTCGCGACTCTTACTCACCAAGTTCTGGCCACTCTCTCTCTCTCTTTCTCTTTCTCTCTCTACCAACCACTACCCTCTACCCAGCACCCATACCACCCTCACCAGTACCCTACTGGACTGTCGTTGACTCACTGGCATTCCCTCCATTCTGATGCCACTACCTTATTCTCCCTTCTTCTTCACTCTTGCTCTCTAAACCCTAACCCCACTACCCCCACATCCATTGCTGCACTCCCCCATCGACTCACTGGTCGAACACCAACGACCGTCGCTACCTAGTCCCTTTCCTGTCTCTTGCCTTAATATCAATCTCTCTCCTCAATCCTAACCCCATTCACCTCTACCCCAATGACCACCCACCATCATACTCAACCCAATTTAGGTTTCTTAGGGGTTCCAAGGTTGGGTGGTTCACTTTGGGCATTCAGCTCCCTTGGCTTGCATTTAAAGTTCTACCTTCGTCTCCACTTCCATGGCTCTAAAACCCAAAGGTGCATTATCATCAGCCGCCCCTAAGTGACTCTCCAAGCCCACTTCGACCGCCGTCGGTTCCGTTAGCCACTCACCACCTCTACCCGAGATCATTATACCCAATCTCACCTCTCTAGTGTTATTAACAAGCATTGTATTGTGTTTCTTGATGATGCTCATTATGAACATCATTGTTGAGATCATTAAGTCTATGGGACGATTTATATGCTTTATTTAGTGTCTTGGGTTGGCAAGTGTATGTCCAATTGTGATTACCCATATATGAGAAATTTGTTTGGAAATTCTTTAGCTCCTTTACGATAGATGAGAAACAGGATTACAATAATGGCTTATGTTACATTCGCTTTAGGTTGGGTGACATAACTCATGAAATGAGTTTATCCCACTTTACCAAATTGTTAGAACTCTTTGTCTGTGGGACGACTATTTTTGTTCATGCCAATTACAGTTGTGGTGATTTCTAGAAGAAAATTACTTGTGATGCCCCCCGTATGTTTCCCCTTCTGCTAATGCCACATTTATCTGCAACCTTGTCCTTCGTTACCTCCACCGCTTTACGGCGAACACTGTATTCCCTCGTTTTGAGAATCAAGCAATATCGAGGAGAAGGAAGATGTTTTTCTTATCGGCATCATTATATGGGGTTCACGTCAACACCTCCTTTCACATTGCTACTCAACTTGAAGGGCAAGCTAAGAATAGCGAGGCGGTTATTGCTGCAGTTGGCATTGTCATGGCCTCAGCCTACGGGCCAGGCTTGCAGGATCTCTTTCCCCTTACACTGGTTATTTCTGAGGCCCACTACTAAAAAATCTACCTTTTTCGATGGAAAATGGCGACGAAAAATGTGGCCATCGGAGAGGCCGGCGGACACATCGACAGAAGGACGGGAAAAGCAAAAAGGGAAGACGGACTGTCCAACGGACCACATTTCCATCGAAATTTCCGACGGAACTGTCGGATTCCATCGGAATACCGACGGAAATTTGTTGGAAATTCCGTCGGCCTACTAGTCCTTTTTGACCGGAATTGGGACGAATTTCTAAATTCAAAATCAAAATTGTTTTGAAGTTTCTGACAGAAAATTCTATCGGAATTCTAACGGAATTGGGATTCCGTTGGAATTTCCAACAGAATTCTGACGGAATATTCCGTCGGGAAAAAAAATTCAAATTTTTTTGCCCGAATTAATTGGAGGGAAAATTCAAAATTTTTGAATAATCCGACGGAAAAATTCGTTGGAATTCCATCAGACATTCTCCTATGAAACTCGCACTTCACTTCATTTTTTCGTTGCTCGTTTCGTAAAATAGAGGGAGATAGAGAGAGAGAGGGAGCACCACTGCTTGCCATCGCCCCACCGCCGGTAGCCGCCATCACCTCTTCTCGCCGTTATTCGTCGTCAACTTTTTGATAAGGTTTTCTTATGTGTAATTTGTTTAAATTTGTTGTTAATTAAATATATACGTTTAATTTAATAATTTGTGTAATTGGTTTGCATGTAACTATGCAAATTAATAGTTTATATAATTAGTTTGTTACATTGGTGTTAGTTTTTTAGAATGATAATTTACTCTCAATTTTGTGGTTTGTTGTTAAAGAATATAATTTTTAATTAATGAACCATAATTTAATCCTAATATCAATTTAACGTAAATGATGAGAATTTATTGTGTATTACATACATTGAAAAATATTTGTGTTGTTCAGTATTATATTTTTTATTTTTTTAAATAAATTTTAAAAATTCTGACGGAGTTTCCGACGGAATCCGGGAAATTTTTTTTTTTGAATTTTTTTACGAATTTTTTGTTGCATTCGAGAAATGAGTCCATCGGCTGCCCCAATTCCGGCGGAATTTCGTCAGAGACCAGTCTAACGGACTAGTTATTTCCGTCGAAACCCCTTCCCAACCCCTTTAATCCGACGGACATAGTCGGCCGGAATTTCCGTCGGAAAAGTCATTTTTCGACGGAAAATGTTGCCTTTTCCGTCGAAATATCCGTCGGAAAAAGTTGATTTTTTAGTAGTGGGGTGAGCAAATTATCTTGGCCATTTGCATTCATATGGAGCTCTTCACGATGGTGGGTAATCAAGTACGGAAAAACCATCATGGTCGTGCCCTGTTCCTATAGCCAAAACCCGAGCGGACTACTATCACTGATCAAGACAACTGGAGTTATGATGATGATATCGACGCTGAGGGTGATGATAAGGTTGACTATGTAAAAGCCCAACCATAAAAACCTTAAGGCGCGGGTGCATTGGAGGACACCCAAGGGACGGCTGATCCCGAGAGCGGCCCTGATGCAGCGAGACGATCTGGATCCCAGAGGTCCCGTTCCGTCAATTCCTTACCGATGAGTTTGCTCGCCTTCATCTATGGCTCAATCACCTGGGCGAGCAATACTCTCAGGAGCATGCTTAGCTCCTCCGTAGGCAAGATGAATGGGACCATTGTGAGTGACACCTTGAGCACCAAGTATACTATGCCTACAAGCATTTCTAGTGGCCCTATCCTCCACCCAATTAGAGGCCTAGTGGTCATCTCAACCCCTAATAATGTACTGCTAGTTTATCCCCTTCCCCTTCCTTTGTTTATTTATTTCTTTTGTTGGGGACAATGAATGGTTCAAGCGTGGGAGAAGGGGTGAGCTTATGAGCTCTTGGCTAGTTCTGATGATTTGAGGTGCACTTTGGGTTGTTGAGACTGTGCTTGGTGGATTGGTGATATGGTTTGTTGTGGTAGTGCATATTCATCCTTGCATTTAGCATCCTTGCATTTAGCATGCTTGCATCTAGGTCTTAGTTTTCACTTTTAGTCTAGGTGCATATTTAGGGTGCATTAGCCTTAGTTTCATTTTCTGTTTAGTAGAGCATTTAGGATAGAGCATATAGATAGATGATGCATTGCATATATTTTCTCTAACCATTTATCTCAAGTGCAGACGTGTTGAGTAGGACTTTTATAAAACCATAATGTAATCTTTCTAACCCTTCTCTTCATTTATCTACATGTTGATTACCTTAGGTAGATTGATTGCTTTGAAAAAAAAAAGAAAAAAATTTACAAAATGTGAAAAAAAGGAAAAAAAAGTTTGAAAACCCCTCTTATGATGACATTCAAGGGGTGATGAGTTGGATAGATAGTTGTGGTAGCTCATGATTAATGCGAATCAACTGGAGAAAAAAAATCCCATGAGAATGAATTGTCAAAAGGTTTTGATTGTCGGGCTATGTGTTGGTGTATTTCCCCCTAGGATTTGCTATGATGTGGAGTGTTGAGCTTTAGTTGTTGGCAAACCTTTTGAGCTAGTGTTTAGATTGTGCCAGAAGAACTATTGAGATTTTTGAGATCATAATGACTATTCATTCTACATTGTCTAAAACCTCCTTTCATGAGTGTTAAACCCTTTTGTGTGTGCATCTCTAGAATTTGGTTTGGCTCACTTCAAAATCACAATTGGCATGTGCACAGGTTTGATATAATTAAGGCATTTGATTGATTTACGAACCACATGAGCCAAAAAAGCCACCATGCTATATTATAATCTATTTGCTAACTTGTTGAGCTTTTCCTATCATTTGGTTTACCTATGTCTACTTAAATCATGGCCTGAAGTAAGTTATCCTACCCTAAGCCATGCTAATAGAGCAATGATGCAAGCTATGTTGGTTGGGAATTATGCTTGTTTGTGCATCTCAGTCGTTTGTCAAGATTATTATTCACTTTGAAGGATTAGGAGTTGAAATTATCATTTAACCGTTTCCATCCATTTCTTAGCTTTAAGAAAAGGAGAAAAGAAGAAAAATGAAATGGAAAAGAAAAAAAAGAAGAGCTTGTAAATAAAATGTTTGGCATAGAAAATTCCCAACAAATTATTTCAACCCCTTCCTTGATACTCAATTGTGCGGATAGCGGTAATGATCTTGTGATGTTGTGGAGTTGTTGATTACTCTCTGCTTAGCTAATCAGCTCCTTTTACCTAATTCTCTCCCTTCTTAGCTTTAACCCTAACCTTACTACAATCCTTGGGAAGGCTTATGATTGGCACTTTTACATATGACCCTAGTGGTGGAGAATTGAATGCTTTGCTAAGCTTGTGGTGGCATGCATGCATCAAGCGTAGTCTTGAGTGATCACTTAACGTTAAACACATGAGAGGAGCAGTCTTTTTCTTACCCTAAAGGTGAGGATCTATCAGTTTAATTGGCTCACTAAGAGTTAGGAGGAGGCATGACATACCTAAGCAGTTCAATATGGGTGTCTATTCTTGCATCATGGCATGGTGATTCTTGTACTTGTTTTAGAACACGTGTTTTGAAAAAAAAAGGGAAGTTTTGCCCTGATTGTTTTTCTTAGTTGTGAGTTGCCATATTTATTGATTTGGCTGTCATCGCTGGACTGAGGAGGCTGTTACTTTGAGGTGAATCTCACTCCTTTGATCTTTTGACTGATAATCTTGCTTGGGGATAAGCAAGAGATAAGCATACGGGAATTGACAAACCTCTAATTTCATTATTTTAATCTCTTAATTTCATCATTCTTCCCTTTATGTTCGCTTAACTTAGGAAAGGATTTAACTGTATTTGCTCTTCTTTGCTTATAATTGTCTTATTTGGACTAATTCTCCTTCTTATAGGTACTTTGTTCCTAGTTGGAAGAATCTTGCATTTATTGATCCATAGATGAGCAAGAAGTGACATTTCAAGAAGGGAAGAGGTTCAAGAGTTGGTAGAAGGGGTCAAACATCGAAGGATTGAAGCTAAGAGCTTATGCATGGCCAACCGTGTAGGTGTGCATGTTCGTGCATAATCACAAAACAAACTGCTAAAGTGCATGACTAGCTATGCATAATATGCATGGTCGTGCGCATAAGTCAGAATGTTCCTGTAATTTTTGCACGGCTGGTCATGCGTTTTTGCATGATCGTGCGCTTTTAACCCAGAAGTTGTGCACGGTTGGCCGTGCGTCGAAGGATGGTCATGTGTCTCCTACTTTTCACCAATACTTAACCGTTCTTGGGAAAGGAACTATGGACGATTGGACATTATTCAAAACTTTCTTTTAGAAATCATTTTTTTAGAACAATTGGAGATTTTTACTTGGGGATTCTCTAGACTCTTTGGCATCAAAAATTGTGGGTGTTTAAGATTGATTGACGATCGTTATTGCATTCAATTCAAGTTTGTTCTTCAATTCCCTCTTCTTTTGCCCTTTATTTTTCTAGGGTTTCGTATTCATCCATGCTTGTTGAATGATGTTTGAGAATTGTGATTTCAATATATTTAGTGGATAAATCCCAAAACTTAGGTTGGGAGTAGCGCCTATTATGCTTGATTAATGACTTAAGTTGTTAGGGAATTTTCCCATGTTTATGCATAGGATTCTTGCTAGTTCACCAAGTGTTTGATAAAAGTCTCAAAAGAGAATAATTTCGTTGATCTTAATTAGGGTTTAGGAGAGCAACAGAAGTTGGATCCTTTATCTAAGCGTGGCTTTGTGAGTGATTAAAATCCTTAATGTGAAAACAATTCGGATTTAAATTGAGATTGTTGATTGCTTGATTTTGTGGCCTTATTAGTTCGAGTTTCATGGAAAAAAAAAAGGATTTATTAGCCAGTCTAACGACCTTTGAAAGAAGGTTTAGATAAGTTTTAATTTGTAATCGTTCCCCTCCGAATATTTACATGGGTAAGTTTACAAAGCTTAGGTATTGATTAGCAAAGCATGATAGTGTGGTAATCCCCACCCTGAGATTCCTACTTTGTATTGCCAAGTGAACTTTCTATCACTCAACAGTTCAGTATTGTTTTAGTAATTTGCAATGCAATTAGCTATTTGCCTAAATTGAGTGTTATGAGTAGTTTTGGTGATTGAAATCAAGTTCCCTGTGGACACAACCCGTACTTACTGGTTCCTAGCTGCACCTACATCATGTACTTACAATAATTTACACAATAATGATTTATTGGTGATGATTTTGAGTTGATGTTTGAGATTATTTTTCAATTTTATTGTGTTCAATGTTCAATCCACTGATTTTTTGTCATAAACATTCTGTTTTTTCCCCAATCGTATTCATCTTTATGTTCAATTTGGTTTCACATATTTGTGATTTTTGTTGATGAATACATATTTTTCTTGATGTATTTATACTAATTACAATTGAATATACAATTTTCTTTGATGTTTATTTTTTTTCTCTCCAATTGATATTCATCTTTAAAGTTTTATAGTTTATTTTCCAAATATGCCATTTATAGCAATGAACGCATATTTTTCTTAGTGTACTTAGATAAGCTACATTTGAATATGCTATTTTTTTCTATGAATTTTTCCTATATGTTGGTGAATGCATTCAATTAGCACTTCATTTTTGTTAATTTACAAGTACTAAAAAATTTTTGTTCATTTGCAGTACTCAATGATATGTTGTCCTTAGCAAAAGACAATAAGAATTCAAATTTTACGATGAATCTGCAAGTTTTGATGATGAATGCATGTTTTTCTAATGTATTTGAACAATTTGCAATTGGACATGTTATTTCATTTGATGAATTTTCTCTAGCGCTTTTCGAATAATGAATTTTGTTAGAAACTAATAATCGAGAAACATCTTCATGTTCTAGAATCTTCCACAATATTCTGGTATTTTTCAGATTATCGTGGAACCTTCCAGAATGCTCTAGAACATTCCAAAACACTCCCGATAATTGTACAAGCTTCTGGATTACTCTAAACTCTTCTAGAACTTTCTAGAAGATTCTACAGTATTCTAAATCATCTAGATACTTCCAAATACTTGTAAAATATCTAGATATTTAGGAAGATATTAACATGGAATGTTGTAGAAGGTTAATAATAGCCATAGGATCAAATGAATCCCTACAATCCATTAAGGAGCTGGATGGCTATAAATACCCTCAAGGAGGGTTTATTTGTAAGCAAGCAAAAAAGAAACCAAGTATTGCAATACAAAGCATCCATCCCATCAAACAACTTCAATCCTTCATAAATTTTACTATATTTTCTAATGGTGGTATCAGAGCCACTTCAACCCAAGTCCTCCTCCAAATTTCTACCTTTAAGAAAATTAACCATTCATCCATAACCCATATCTAATCTTCAAAATTTGCATCAATCAAATCTAACTCCACAAGACTATGGCCTCCTTTCCTCATTTAACCCCAACCTTCAACTACATATCAAATTTGAAGCCACCCATATTCGATGGAGAGAACTATCAAATGTCGAGTACTCAAATGAGAACCTTCTTCATGGCAGAAGGTTTATGGGATGTACTAGAAAAGGGGTATGAAGAACCTCTTAAGGATCTTGAGAAAAAGGATGGAGATGGGAAGCATAAAGAAGGTGAAGAAAACTCATTATGGGATGAAACCAAGAAAATGTTATATCCACAAAACAAGAACAAGGAGATTACAACCCACGCATTCATTCAACAAGCGGTTACTCCAACCATCTTTCCTAAAATCATGGCTACCACAACAGCTAAGGAGGCTTGGAGCATTTTAAAGGATGCATATCGAGGCACCGATAACGTAATATCTGTTAAACTTCAAACTCTCTCAAAAGAATTTGAGAATTATCCATGAAAGAAGGTGAAACCATTCAAGTATTTTTCAATCATGTCACCAACATGGTTAATAACATGAAAGAAGACAAAAAGGTAGTTCAAAAGGTGCTAAGAAGTCTTCTTCCAAAACTTGATCAAATACTAGCTGCAATTGAAGAATTTAAATACTTATCTATGCTCTCAGTAACGGACTTAATGGGGTCTCTTCAAGCACACGAAGAGAGATTGCGTAGATTTATAGGCCAGCAACTAGAGCAGGCTTTTCAGGCAAAATTAAAATTCTCCAATAATGGAGAAAATAAAAATGAAAATGGCAGAAGAAATTTCCCCTAGAGAAATGGAGCGCCAAATAACCATGTTAAGGGGAGAGGAAGTTATAAAAATCACAGAAGCCGTGATAATGAAAAATCAGGCCCATATTGCAGATTATGCCAAATGAACAACCACAACACAAATGATTGTCAGCATCAACGTAGAAGATGCACATGGCACACACGTCACATACGAGATTGTTGAAACCGACAACAAGACAATGCCAACTTTACTGAAAGAAGTGATATGAAAATGTCATCTACTATTACTTAAATACTCAGCATGAGTCACAAGACTTGTGGTATGTCGATAGTGGTTGCTCAGACCACATGACGGGAGATAAAAATTCTTTTGTTCAACTAGATGAAAGTATAAAATCAAATATCACTCTTGGTGATGGAAGAACACAAGAGGTAGCTGGCACAGGGATGATTGTCGTGAAAGCTAAAAATGGCTTGACTAAATATATTCAAGATGTCTTATACATCCCTGGTCTAGCCTGAAATCTATTAAGTGTTGGCCAGTTGATACAAAAAGGCTATATAGTGACGTTTGATGATGACAAGTGCTTCATATTTGATAAAGAGATGAAGTAGTTAATAGCCTCTGTTGTAATGGTGCAAAACAAAATCTTTCCTCTAAGAATGCCAGCAGAACAAAAGGTAGCCCTTAGCTCCGTCATGGAGGATACGACATTATGGCATCACAGGTTTGGCCATCTAAATCTCAATAGTCTTAAAGTTTTAAAGTAAAGAAATATGGTCATTGGTCTGCCCACAGTAGATGCCAACAAAAGTATATGTGAAGGTTGTATTATGGGAAACATGCATAGACTCCCATTCAATAAAAACACTTGGAGGGCTAAAGCTTCGCTTCAACTAGTCCATATTGACATTCGGGGACTAGCTCGTAATCCTAGCCTGGGAGGAAAAGGATACTTCTTACTATTCGTGGATGACTATACCTGCTTGATGTGGGTGTACTTCCTTGAACAAAAATCACAACCCTTCACACAGTTCCTACAGTTCAAGGCCCTCATAGAGAAACAAAGTGGGCATAGTCTAAAAAGTTCTAAGATCTGATCGTAGGAGAGACTTCAATTGGAATGAGTTCAACAACTTTTGTAAAAAGGAAGGCATTAAAAGGGAGCTCACAGCCAGGTGCAAACCGCAACAAAATGGTGTCGCAGAAAGAAAGAATAGAACAATAGTCGAAATGGCTAGCAACATGCTGCAAAGTAAGAATTTGCCAAAACAATTATGGGCGGAAGCAGTAAATACAACAACCTACATTCTTAATAGATCTCCCACGAAGGTTGTGCTCAACAAGACACCATATGAAGCATGGTTCAAGAGGAAGCCCAAGGTAGATCATCTTAGAGTTCTTGAATGTATTGCCTATTCGCATATTCCAAAAAAAACTGGGAAAAGCTAGATGGCAAAGGAGAAAAGTGCATATTCTTTGGCAATAGTGATGAATCCAAGGGGTATTGCCTTTACAATCCAGAAACTGAGAAAGTAATTATTCAAGAGATGTCATATTCGATGAAGCATCCAAATGGAATTGGCCAGACAATCTATCCCATCAAACATCTCAAGAAAATTGCCAAATTCAAGAAATCAGAGAAGATAAGCTGCTTGATTTGGGTCCATCTTCACCAATAAGACCATCTTTAAGTGAATCAAGTTCTTTAAGCATTACTCCAAAATCAAGTCCTTCTCAACCAATTTGGAGGTCTCAACGAGAAAGACATCCACCAAGTTATCTACAAGACTATGAATATGGTAAGGTAATCACAGCATTCTTCGCTAGTGAGCCACAAATATTTCTAGATGCAACCCAAGATGAAAAATGGATTGACGCTATGAATGAAGAAATCAGAATGATCGAGAAAAACAACACTTGACAGTTGGTAGATAAGCCTCAAGATAAAATAAAAAAAAAAGAAGTCATTGGGCTCAAATGGGTTTATAGAATCAAATACAATCAGGATGGCTCGATTCAAAAATATATAGGTTGGCTAGTTGGCAAAGGGTATTCACAACAACTTGGAATTTACTATGATGAGACATTTGCTCCCATAGTCCGCATGGAGACAATAAGAATAGTACTTGCCATAGCAACACAATTGAAGTTACATGCTAAAGAAAGCCCTCTATGGTCTCAAACAAGCACCACGTGCTTGGAATAGAAGAACTGATGGGTATTTACTCCAAACTAGATTTATGAAGAGTCCAAGTGAGCCATCCTTATACATCAAGACCCAAGGACAAGATCTTCTAACTTAGTGCCTATATGTTTATGATCTTATATACACAAGTACAAATCAAAGAATGATTGAAGATTTCAAGAAGGCCATGATGGATGAATTTGAAATGACCGATTTGGGACTAATGAAGTACTTCCTCGGCATGCAAGTAAGGTAAAGCCCATGTTAGATTTTCGTCTCTCAAGAAAAATATGCAAAAGATCTCCTTAAGAAGTTTAATATGCTTGACTGCAAGTCGCTATCAACACCTATGGCAACAAATGAAAAACTTTCTAAATATGATTGACAAGAGAAGGTGGATGGATCAACTTATCGAAGTCTAGTCGGATCATTAATCTATCTCACTAACACTCGACCAGATATAGTCTATGCTGTTAGCATTGTCTCCCCATTCATGAGAGAGCCCAATAAAGCTCACTTCATAGCAGCTAAGAGAATTTTGAGATACATCAAAGGTACGAAGAATTACGGTCTACTATACAAAATAGAGAAAGATGCAAGGCTTATCAAGTATACAGATAGTGACTGGGGTGGATGCATAGATGAAAGAAAAAGCACAAGTGGATATGTGTTTCAATTAGGCTGTAAGGCCATCTCCTGGTCATCCAAGAAGCAAGCAACAATAGCACTATCTTCAACAGAAGCTGAGTACATTGCAATTATAAGTGCAACATGTGAAGCAGTATGGCTCAAAAGAGTAGTGGATGACCTACAACGCTTTTCTGTGACAATATGTCAACAATAGCAATGACAAGAAACCCAGTCTTCTACAATAGAACCAAGCACATTGAGATCCGACATCACTTTATAAGAGAACTTGTGGACAAAAAGGATATCAAGCTACAATTTTGCAGAACAAATGAGCAACTAGCAGATATATTCACAAAGGCTATCACAAGCGAGAAGTTCATCTACTTCAGACAACAGCTCGGAGTACAAGGATGTTTCTAGATTAAGGGGGAAGTGTTAGAAATTAATAATCTAGAAACACCTTCATGTTCTAGAATCTTCCACACTATTTCGGTATCTTTTAGATTATCGTGGAATCTTCTATAATGCTCTAGAGCCTTCCAGAACATTTTCGATAATCATACAAGTTTTCGGATTACTCTACACTCTTCTAGAACTTTCTAGAAGATTCTACAGTATTCTACATCATCTAGATACTTCCAAATACTTGTTAAATATCTAGATATTTAGGAAGATATTAACATGGAATGTTGTAGAAGGTTAATAATAGATGTGGGATCAAATCAATCTCCACCATCCATTAAGGAGGTGGATGGCTATAAATACGCTCAAGGAGGGCTCATTTGTAAGCAAGCAAAAAAGAAACCAAGCATTGTAATACAAAGTGTCCATTCCATCAAACAACTTCCATCCTTTA
This sequence comes from Selenicereus undatus, assembly GCA_017589665.1. NCBI lineage: Eukaryota > Viridiplantae > Streptophyta > Magnoliopsida > Caryophyllales > Cactaceae > Selenicereus > Selenicereus undatus. The sequence goes on from JACYFF010010365.1 coordinate 14,483,391, forward strand.
TATATTTTCCTATATTTTCTAACAAATTTCATCTATTTATGATGACTTTGTTTATGATGAATATGTCTTATTATGATGATGAATATTGTTCATTCTTTCTTATGAGCATCGACCTATAAATGAATATCTCTTATGCACTGATGAATATGCCTTTTTTTATGAATTTGTTTATATGTTGATGCATAAATATGTCTTTTTAATGAATTATTTCTATAACGAATGCTTGTTATGATTGATAATAGATCAATGGATGATAAAATTTTGAAAAAAAATGAGATAGCCAAGCCACTAAAATGGTTGGATGCATTTCACAAAAGAATTGGTGAATTTGGCCACCAAAAGAGAGCAAGAATCAATAAAATTTGAAGGAAAAGATATAAGAAAATCAATGTTCGTAGTCACCTGCACATAAGAATGATGAATATCCACAATAATTGATTCACTTCAACTAGTATAGACATAATTTCTTAGCGATGAATGTGATGAATTCTATCTAAAGATTAATTTGTGCAAAATATTAGATGTACCTTTTTTTGTATCTTTTCATATGAATTTTTTTTTCTTGTTACAATTACTAATTGAAATAGAGTATTATAATTTAAGTTAACTACAAGAATGGAATGTTTATATGAAATTTTTTTTATAATTATTGAATACACTTTTTTATCCAACTATTATTCAAGTATATATTCATCCATCAATAAAAGATAGTGATTTATCATGATATAACGTTATTTAGATAAAGCATAAGTAAAATTGATAGAAAAGTGCAGTTAAAAAGTATTTGAATTTAATCAAATTCACTTTGTCAAGAAAATTGATGTAAGTTGACGTACTCATGAATATGCCCTAGAGTTCATCATAAATGCATGAATTCATAAATGTTGTTATCAAATTCATGACTATAGTGAATTAAATTGTACACACACGCGCTTTGTCCCATGCAGTACCTACTCTTTAGACTATGATATAAATTCCGCTTGTTGGATAGATAGATTATAAGATTGCAGTCAGCCACTCATCCTACCAATTATAGAGGATCTCCATCCATTTAAAAGGCCGCGGATAAAGTCTAGTTGCCTCCCACCCGGTATCCCGTGAGTAAAGATAGCATAGGGTCCATTTAGAGGGCATGCTTGCAAAACCAAAGGAGGGGGGGGGGGGGGGGAGATGGTATGCATGTTTTTTCATTAATGAGGGAGAATAAAAGGCTCATAGTAGCAGTAGTAGTAATAGCATGGAAAATCAAGGTAGACAGGAATTAATTAAACGTATACCCTGAGGACGAGGGGGAGGAGAGACTTGTCAGAAAGACTTGCGGAAATCATGTGACTGCCAGGTTACTCTTCCCCTCTACCTCCTCTACTGCCTGCTAATAGTAGCTTGGAACTGCATGTTTCTTGCCCTACCATTTATTGTTTTATTATCAGATCAATATTTTGTTAGAAAAACGAGTACAGCTCTTAACTAACTGGGCTCAGTTTGCTGCTTTGATTGGCTGCCTGATTAATTAAATTTCAAATCTTGGAAATTGAATCAGGCATGCACTTAGGCACGTAGGTGATCTCCATATTGTGAATTATAGTCACTATTTGCAAGTTTGTCATTATAGTAACCATTTATAAGTTTGTCATTATAAACTTTTTTCTTTCAATTAATTTACAAGTTCAGATTTAATTATTTTAATGATCCAAATTTAAGTTTAAATTTATGTTTTAAGAGGCACAATGTGAGAAGGTCGAATCTAGTGGCCTTAATCTTGAATTGTAAAATTATCAGGGTTCATTTTGTTCAATTCTATATTTGTAACTTATTAGATGATCTTGCTTCTAATTGGATTAGTGTAAAAATAATGCCAAGTGGAGAGGATATTGTGGAAAAAAAGGGCATGAAATTATTCTATTGAGTTCATAGAAGGATGTATTACCAATTTACCATATATCTACATCAAGATTTCAATAAATAATTAATTTTATAACTTTGACCTTTTTGAATTATTATTTACTTTTTTACTCTTGTGTTAAATAATTTTAAATCCTCATATTGTTGAGTCGGTATAATCCCGTGGATGAATAATTGAGGAATATGTTATATTTAACTTATTTAATTTGTCTTGCCTCCTTGATAAATCATTTTGGCCCCACGTTGAGAAGTTATCATTTTATCTATAGATAGTATACACGTGGCAAAGCTAAGTTCAATTCAAGATTGAATTTGAACAACAAAAACCATAAAGCCCTTCTCTTGATAAAGGCCCTTTTTACAATTCCTAGTCTTGCCAGGATAAACAAATTTAACTGTCACATTTCTTTTATTTAGAGGAATAATTAAATAATCAATGAATTATAATATAGCAATTTGAGGGATCGAAAATTAAATTACGACATCTAATTCTCTAGATCCTATCAAGACCGACTTCCTAAAATGGGTCAACCGAACTTTGATAATCAATTTGCTCGCAAGTATGTTGCCCATGAGGCCAAGATCAACTAAGTTACATTAATTTACCAAAGATGTTTCTCTTCTCAACAATTTCTTTTTCTTAAATCAAATATGTTTATAGATTAAAAGACAAAACAAATGCATCAAAAAGAGCATCATTAATGTTTCCATGAGTTGTATGTAATTATGCAATTCATCTGCACCCACAAAGGAGAAAAAAACTGATGCCTTTATTAGGGGTAAGGCATTATGAGGAGCAATAAGCAATTATAAAAAATATGTGTAATAGAGTTTTGGACCTGTAAGAAGTGATAAACAACAGTAAGAGTCACCCATAAGCAGTATATGTACATTTTTATTTTTTTAACAATAGCAAATATGAGCCTCCTATTAGGTCCCCTAGCTCAGGAAAGACTCAATAGGCTAACCAGCTCAAGGAAAGAGGGACAAAACTGCTAGGGTCCAAGGCCCAATGCACACACTCTCTCCCTCTTCCAATTAATTGACAAGCCCACCCAAATTTGAACTTGAGTAGGGATGGTGAAACAAAGACAAACATGTCAATCCACTGCAAGCAAATCAACAAGCAATATATGTACATGCCAATGTAGTAATTGTAAAGGATATTTTTCCTATAAATTCGTACACAATTTGATGAGATAATGATGCCCAATATGACAAAAATATGCTTGTGGACAGAACACATTGCTAGCTACGTACCTGTAAATGGGTTCCATCAACATAACGCCAAACTTTATGCTTCCTCACTCCCCAAAAGTCAACCCTTTTTACTTACTCCATGGACAACAAAATCCCATCCAATAATATAATATATATTGGGGGGGTTTATATCATGTTAGATATAACAAATTTCAGCTATAATCTCTCTTTCTTCTTTCTATTTTGACGTGCCCTCACAACCACTCTTTTGCATCTTTTCAAACTGCAGTACGTCCACATAATTTACTTGCTAAAAGGTGGTTTCTGTTTTCATTCCTTAGAAAAAATGTATCAAATGTTGCTATTTATACGTGCAAGTTAGTTAATCACATTGAGAAATTTGTAAACTATATCTGCTCAATAACTTTTCCAACTATCACTAATGCCAGCTATCTTAAGGAGTTACGTTTGGCCTTTATTGTACCTAGATAAAGTCTTGCATTCAAGTTTTAATTTGTCTTTTATGCAAGTAGACAAACAGAGTGTGGGGTGTGCTAGAAACATAGCTAGTTTGTTAGAGCACATATTTAAGATCCCCATTCGATTAGTTTTCCCTTGGAAAATACTCGTACTTAGAGCTTATTAGTGAACCAACCTGTATTTTGACGCTTGTTTCTCTTAAATAGTTAAGGTATCAGATTCGAGTCTTGTGCATGATAAAAATATATGATGAATTAAAGAGTTATACCCGTTTATAGGTCAAGAAAGTCCAATACTAGAAATAGAACTTATTAGTAAAGATAAAACTTCCTAATTAGCCTTGGAAATTAGGGGGTAAAACTTAGAAATGAAATTCAAACGTAGAAAACGAAATATATAGAGGATTACAAATGGGTCCAAAGAGCAATCATTCTCACAGCAGAAATTAAAAAGTAGAGGCACATTAGCAAAAAGTCAATAGCCAATTATAATCCAATATGGTATGCCCCTTTTACCCTATCAATTTATATCTTCACCTTTTGTTTTTTTTGTTTAACTCCATGTTATGAAGGCATTATGCAGGAACATACTAAAACAACATAGTATCGTTGTAGAAATTGCCTGATTCATAACATACGAAGTGGATTGATTTCACGTAAAAGAAATCCTCTAAAAAAACAACACAGCCAGTGTGATCGATATTTGTTTTTTTCAACTAAGGTCATGAATATAATCTATAAATCAAGAAAATCTAAATTAGAAGAGCTTTGTTTCTTCTACACTACATAGTCAACAGTTGCTTGACTTGAATTAATGGATGATCAAGATTTACAAAAATAAATAAAAAGGGAACCAGTTAAGGGGGGGGGGGGGAAGGGAAGAAGATGAGGAGAGTAACAACTCACTAGAAATAAAATTTCTTTGATAAATACTTAGTTTTTTTTTCCGATAAAAGATAAATACTTGGTTAATTAGTGGCAAGGGCTATTAGCTACAATTTAATATAAAAAAATACAAAAAAAAGAGTTTAAAAGAAGCCAAAAACTTTACAACGTACAGGACAACTGAACCTCTGTAGTTTAATGGTGCAACGGGTTCGGACCGGTTGGGACGAGCCGTTTCTCTTCACCATAAAGCAGGTCCGCTTCTTGCCCTTCACCGACCGGTTCAGGCTGAACCGGGACGTGGTGCTTGAAGGGTGTAAAGTCGAACAAGTGGGTTTTCTCCAACAGCTTCCTATGCCTCCTTAAATTGGCAAGAAACCCATCATCAACACTACCTTTCTTATTATTAGTATTTTGTTGATCATAGTGTAAAATTAACGGTCTCTCTGCTTGTAAGGAATAAGACTGCCACGGCCTGTATCGCGACTTGGTATCATTGCTAATTTGTTGATCATAATGTGAAAATAAGAGGATCTCTGCTTGCAAGGGATAAGATAAAGATAGCTGCCACCAGTGATGTCGAGATTCATACTGGATGTTGTTATTACTACATTTGAGGAGAGAGCACGAGAGCAAGGAGACAAAGAGCCAAAGAAGGAAGAGGGTTAGCACCCACATAGAGTTGTTCATGACCATAATGAGAGAGAAAAGGAAGAGAGAGAACAAGCATTGATAATGAAGGTGAAGGATTTAGCTTAGGACATGAATTTTTGAGGAAATTTGACATGGAAAATGAAGTGGATTTTTCTGCTTAGCTTCCATGAAAATCCTCTCTTTCCTTCTCTCTCTCTCTAATTAGCTGGGGTGGTTATAGAGGAGCAAGAGAGAGAAAGAGTGAGAGATGGGGATTTGAAAAGGGAGGTGGCTTTGGGTTCAAGGAATTAGTTAGGGGAGGAATGGGAAAAGGGGCAAATTGTCAAAGGTAGAATTATATAAAGAGCTGACCCTTATTTAAATCCACACGGAAAAATATGAATGTCACTGCCACTCGAGTTGTTTTGGGAAACACAAGCGCCCCCAGCGTGTGCAGGTGAACGTGCAGTCCCCCTCCTTGGTATTTGTATTATAGATTTCGATTTATAAATTCGGTAAGATCATGTAATTTGGATTAAGAAAGTTTTATTTTTTTTAAAAGAAAATCATAAAAAATAAGGGATGGGTCTTTTAAAAAATTACTATATATTATAGTTGGGTCTATAAACTCAAAACTACCATATAATTTGTACTCACTTAATTGTAAAATGATAAATGTCATGATATAAGGTGTCTTGTCTTGTTTTAAAAATGATATTATTATGTATTAGACTTATAAAAATTACTCCCTCTCCATTTTAATTGTGTTATTTCTTTTTTAGATGTCCCAAATTAATTGCATACTTTCTATATTTATATAATTAAATTATATTTTCTTCCTTTTATACCCTTGAAGATGATGATGATGATGATAATAATAATAATAATAATAATAATAATAATAATAATAATAATAATAATAATAACAATAACAATAACAATAATAATAATAATAATAATTACTTCTTGATGTTTGAGAAATATAAATTTTTGTATAGTTTCTGTACATATCTACATTCTAGAGACTAATTTTTAGCGGGTCAAGTAACGTGCAAAACTCGAATAGACTAAGGGCATAGTTGACAAAGATATTATATCTGACTAAATCCTTAATATCCATGTTTTATCAAACCATGCCAATAATTTGGGACAGAGGAAGTATATGTTTGGACAGTGAAATGTGTGACTAATTATTATATTCAAATAGGATTGATCTTATTACGGTGCTATTTGTACTCATTGACGTAACCGATAAATATTATTATTACAATTAATAATTAATTATAAATATAGATAATGTGATTATTCTAAATCGCATAACATATCAATTTAGATTAAGACAAGACACTTGTCCGTTAGCTAATATCCTTCTGCATAATTAAGTTTAGACACAAATCCTCAAATAGCAATGCTTAATTATTCAAGGATTTGCCGCTCCTTTCTCACTAAAGCTACCATAGGCAGCCTTGGACTTCAAGTATGATAAGAGGCTGCCATTAATTAGTCGTAGTCACCAGTGAATAAGCTGATCTTTGAGGTGTTGACATCTGATTCTGCTCCACCGCCCTCAATCAATTCAATTTAGCTTTGAGGTATTTAAAGTATTTTGTGCAAATCTTCATGTGTGCATGAAAACATTTGCTACTGGACCGTAATGATATGCAAGAAGTGTCTAATTGTGACTAGCTAGAGTTGGCAAAAGTCTAATACAACATGGTAACATAATGAATCTTAGCTTATTAAAGTTATTGAGAGAAATTCAAACCCGACATTCAAAATCAATACATTTTGATAATTCCACTTGTAACTAATTACTTCTAGGGGAATTTTAAGTTATTTTCAAACAAATAATAAAAATGACACGATTATTAAATGAGTCATTCACTCTGACTTGTTGTACCAGTGATCTGGTGGCTATATTCTCTGCTGGTAAATTTAAGTTATTCTCGATCCATATTTCTAGCTTGCTCTTATCGTCGCGGGGGGGGGGGGGGGGCGCATAAGCACACATAAAATCACTTCGATCTCATGCTCAGCTTTTGTTAGTCATATAGTACTTAGCAAGGTGTAGGTTTAAAGGAACTGTACATGCAGATCGTGGAAAGGTCGAAGATGTGTTGGCCGGATGGCCAACACTCCCACCGTCCTCCTCCAACCAGGTTTGAACCTGGGGGGCGTAATTTTTGTCTTGTGTAGAAATTGTGTGGGAGGATGTGATCCTGAGCTCTATCTTGGACCTTAACATCCCCTTGTCCCTAGCCCATCACAGGTCTACTGACCCATGAACTGGATCCGCTTACCATTGTAGAAAAAAAAAAAATGTAGATAGTGGAAAGGGGAGCTAGAATTTAAAGATTCATTGTATATGAAAACCGAATTCACACTGCAGAATAGTGTTAAAGGCAGGCGAGGCTCTTTTTTCAGAATTGAAAGCTAAGCTATCTTATACCTAAACCTAGAATAATTTGCAGCAAACTGATTTAAAAAATATATTTTATTAATTAATTTAATATATTGCTAGGAAGATGTAATTGTTTTTTTTTAAATTCCAAAGAGATGCACTAATATAGACATAAGTCATATAGATTGTATTCATAGAGCGGCATAGTACGGTACAAATAATGTTTGTGGAAATCCATTGATTTCTAAAAAGTTATCCAACTGAGTTGACTAAAATATACTAATTTCTCCTGTTAGTACTTTGCGCTTGATAAATTTTATATATTAATTGGGTCATAAACAAATAATCATGCATATAAGCTTAAATAAGATTTCAATCCAAAAGCAATTCGTAATAGGTGAAGTAACTCACAATCTTATATATATGCGCAAACCTTTAAATTTTATCAATATGGGATAACCCCACTTTCACATTACAACACACTCTCTCATGTGTGGGCTTCTACCAAGGCCTAAAACGTGCACGTAATTTTAATCAAACGGGAATGGTGACAAATCAAGATCGAGCAATCTGCTCTGATACCATGTCAAATTTTTTATAAATCAATTGGGTCATAAATAAAGAGTCATACATATAAACTCAAATAAGGTTCCAATCCAAAATTAATTGACAATGGGTGGAATAGCTCACAAGCTTATATATATGTTCAGACCCTTTAATTTTATCAATGTGAGACAAACCTCAATTTCACATTCCAACGGAGCTCATAACGCAATCTTGGAACGAGTCATTGTAAACACAAATTTCACATCTAAAATAAATTAAGACAAGAAAAATATGTGCAAATTTAACTAATTTTAGAAGATATTGGTACAATATCTGTGTATTTGTTACAAGTAAACAAATAAAAAATCATCTTATTCGATCTCCAATTTGTATTTGAAAGAGGAGCGATCAGCTTGTACCTCGATTTAATTGACTGATTTGACTCTTTTGAATGAACTTGAATGCATTTGGTCTTGAGAAAGGACCTAAAAGGCTTAATCCCAATCAAGAAGAGTTTTCTATGATCTTCGATAGTAGACATCACGTGCTTTGAGTGCTTATTGTCTTCTGCCAGAGAAAGATAAAGATTCTTGAGCTCTTGTGAATTCTTCTAAAATGCCGACAGAGTAAAATCAATTTTCCCCCACCCCCTCAGTAGGAGGGAGCAATGCTCTATTTATTGGGAAATAATCTTCCTCCCCTTATTAGAGTTTGTAACTTATTCACCTTTTTGGGCCGTTGATTGGGCTTTTTACTTGTTAGTACATTTGACCGGTAATTTAATAGTAAATTTAACCGTTGACTTGGTAGTCGTTTGAATTGCAACTTGAAAGTTGATTGGGCCCATTTATTTGAAAATAAATTAATTAAATAGGCTCAACCAAAATAATTAATTTTTATATCTATTTTCTGATATGGCACGCTTTATTAAAATTTTAGTGGCTACAAATTGCCCCCTCGAAAGTTGATCACGTCAATGACTTTGGAGTGCTGGATTGGGTTAGGTCTCGAGACTTGAGCGTTGGTAGGAGCAGGTTTGCAACTTGACTCGTCCTATTACCCAGGTTGATGTTCTTGACTTGGTTGGCGCAGCTCAAAATTATAGTCACACGATTTCATTTATCACAAATTAAATTGGTGAAGCCAATTTTCTTTCGGCTACCCGAACAAACGAATCTTTGTAATTGGGGTCCGAACTGCGAGTAGATTTCTGATCACTACAGCCTTCAATTTGTGTTGTGTCAGCTTAATCACATAAAATGCACATCCCGTAACTTCATTCAGCCGACTAACGTCTCCTCTATTGCACACGCTAGTTCCTTTGATTGATTTTTTTTTTTTTTTGGCTTGGATTTTTAGTCAATTCCCATGGCAATTAAGCGGATATCATCTCAACAACCTTTTTTTTTCGGTGATTATTATCATCAATATCTTGTTCATCGCAAATCACTCATCATCATCTTCCCGGAGTAATCATCTAGATGCATAACAATTCCACCAATTGCGTCAAAGCGTTCACTTGAGATTGATTTACTGTTACAGACCAAACAGGAGAACTCATCCCAAAAGACTAGCCTATCAGGTGAGATAGCTCATTCGGTTTATAAACCCCTCATCAGTTGCCCATACAACCGATGTGGAACAAGTCCCATACCTTCCAATTAGACCTGGCAAATGGGTCATTCGGTTCGGGTACGGATCGGGTCAAGTTCGGGTCGGGTCATATTCGGTTAATTGACATTTCGGGTCGTTTCGGTTTGGGTCGGGTATGGTTTGGGTCGGGTCGATTTCGGGTCAACAAATTTTTGGTGAAATACGCTCGTCATGTCAAAACAAGCAACTTTGTTGAAAATTTCGGGTCGGGTATGGTTCGGGTCGGGTCAATTCGGGTTTCGGGTCCACTTTCGGGTGAGTATATTTCGAGTGTCGGGTCGGGTATGAGTCCGGGTCATTCGGTTCGGGTTTCGGGTTTCGGGTCAGTTTTGCTAGGTCTACTTCCAATTGGTCCAAATCCGTAACATTCGACCCCCCTTAAGGGCCAACGTCCTCATTGGTCACGACTGGCTTTCCCAGGCCACCACTCCGAGTCCTCATTGGTCACGGCCACGTTGGTCACGGTTGGCTCTTCCAGGCCACCATTCCGTGAGCCACCACTCCGAGTCCTCGTTGGTCACGGCTGGTTCTTCTAGGCCACCACTCCGAGTCCTCGTTGGTCATGGCCACGTTGGTCACGGCTGGCTCTCCCAGGCCACCACTCCGTGGGCCACCACTCCGAGTTGGCTCTTATACCAATTGTTACAGACCAAATAAGAGAACTCATCCCAAAAGACTAGCCTATCAGGTGAGAGAGTTCATTCAGTCTATAAACCCCTCATCAGTTGCCCATACAACCGATGTGGGACAAGTCCCATACCTTGCAATTGGTCCAAATCCGTAACATTTACATCCAATACTTTGTATACATATCAATATCCTCCCTGCTGCAATGTTCATATGCTAGGCAATTGTACAATTTTTTGTGTTTTTAATTTCTCCTTTTGTTGCTGCTTCTTTTCTTCCCCTGGTTCTTTTTTTTTTTCCCTTTGTTTTTGGTGCAGGCCTAGCCTTCAAATCAAGTAATACATCAATCTTTGGATCAAGATTTTCAGGAAGGAGCACATGACAAATTAATAATCCTTGAATCTCTTGCTATTCTGGATTCGCTTTGAATATAGGATTGACTTGACTTTCGATTGACCTTTGACTTTCACCTGCTTGGATATATCAACGGGTTGATCTTGATTTTTTTTTTTCAAGAAAACATTCCCAAAGGTGAGAATTATTCAAAGGTGAATTCAATTTAATTATTTGTTAACCTATGAATGTCTAGCCGTTTTGGGTACATCAATGGATTAATTTTGAATCTTTAAAAGTTGAACTTCTTCAAAGACGAAAATCCTCCAAAGGGAATTTGACTTGATTATCGGTTAACCTTTTAAAGTCTAACACTTTTGTGTACATCAACGGATTAACATTGAATCTTCCTAAATAGATGTGCATTGCCTATGTGACCAACTTGAAGAAGGCTATACCGCACATGTCAATCAACTACACAACTCTCTTTTTTCTTCATGCTTTTGTAGGTTTGTCGTTTAAAATGTCAGATGCTTAAGCTTTGGACTAAATAGATCATTTTCTCTATGACTCACCACAAGTAATACGAAAGGTTTTTTTCCCCCTTGAATAGGTCCACCTTGAGTGACTTTCTCTATTTTTCTCTCCCTTGGATGGCTTACCCGTGCGAGTCTGCCTCGCATGACTTTCCTTATTATAAGGGGGCATATGTCACGTTGACTTTGAATAGGTCACGTTGTTGTCATCACCAACTTGAAAAAGGGGGCATATGTCGACAACATGAAGAAGGAGGTTATGGCGTTATTTCTACCAACTTGAGGGAAGAGCCTTGCGTTGCCAATATGAAGGAGGAGGTTATGGCACCGTCGCTACCAACTTGAAGGAAAAGGCCTGCGTTGTCATTGATGCTAACTCAAAAGATGAGGTGGACAACTTGAACAAGAAGGCTCCAGCACTATTTCACAAACTTAGAGGAGGAGGCATATGTCACTATTGCTTCCAATTTAAAGGAGTGTTAAGAGTCTACAACTTAAACAATGTAAGAGTTGACTTAGCACCTTTGAGGGTCACAAGCTTTAATGACTTAGGGCTTATGATCTTTAATGACTTGAGAGTCTACCAGTTCAGTGACAATCTAAAGTCTGCTATGAATGTTTGCTCAATGACTTACGAGTCAACAATTTCGATGATTTGGGGGTCTTGAACTTCAAAGACTTAGGCTCTTCTTAAACTTGAAAGACTTAGGAGTCTTGAACTTTTGATAACGTGATAGTTTTGAACTTTGATGACTTCGGAGTCTTTATCTTTGAGAACTTAGGAGTCTTGCTTTGGATGAATTTGGACTCTTTAGTTTTGATGACTTTGGCATCTTAAACTTTGAATACTTTGGATTCTTTATCTTCGGTCACTTGGCGTCTTTAATTTCGATGATTTGAGAGTCTTGAACTTGAAAGACTTAGTTGTCTTTAATTTTGATGACTTGGGAGTCTTTGTCTTCGATGGCTTATGAGTCTTGAACTTGAGAGACTTAAGAGTCTTTAATGTTGATGACTTGAGAGTCTTTGTCTTCGATGACTTGTGAGTTTTGAACTTGGGAGACTTGAGAGTCTTGATTTTGATGGCTTTTGATTTTGACAACTTGAGGGTCTTTATCCTTGGTGACTTGTGAGTAGTTGAATTCACTTCAAAGTTTGTAATTTTGTTGACTTGATAGTCTTTAAACGACTTCGAAGCTTTTAATTTTGATGGCTTGAGCATCCTTCAGGTGGCTTGATAATCTGTGTTGACTTAAGAGTCTAGAAGTTTGGACTTGGAAGTCTTAAGGGTGACTTGAGAGTCAAAATTGTTGTGTAACTTGGGAGTCTTTAAGAGTGACTTGAAGTCAACTTGACACTTTGAAGATTTTCATATATGTATTGCAAGCATACAATTACGTTTAACTTCGGAGTCTTCGACTGAATTGGAAGTTTGCTAGCTCAATGCTCATTTTAGGTTGTCCTTTTTCCAAAGCATTTTCCAATATGATCTTGATAAAGGATCAATCAGATTCTTTGATGTTTTCTTTGTCTAATGTGATCTTTCCTTCCTTTGCAAGTTGCAGGACTTGCCTCTTCAATGCCTTACACTTCTTTATAGGATGACTGATGATCCTGTAATACTTACAGTATTCAGGATCATTAATTTTTCTAATTTCTTCAGGACGCCTCGACTCTAGGAGTTCTATAAGTCCTTCTCAAGAAGTTTGCCAAGCATTTTTGGTGCATCATACTCAGAATAAGAATATTTGTTCTTTTCAGAGTGTCTTAGCATGGAGCTTCTATTTCTTAATGATGCCATTAATTCATCATCATCCACTCATCTTCCATAGTAGGCGATTGTAAGCTCCATATCATGAGCTCGTGTCACTAATTCTTGGAAAGTCTTGGGCTTGTTTACCTGCAAAGAGTATAAGATATTCCACTTCATTCATTGAGCACACATCTCAACAGCAGAAGATTCAGGGAAATGATCTTTGCATTTCAATGCGAGGGTACGCCAATGATTGATATAATCTATGACTGGCTCTTCATCCCCTTGCCTAGTGTTAGCCAACTCACTTATGTTGACCACGCTGCCTGTGCTATAGAAGCGATTCAAGAATTAATTTTCCATTTTCCCCTAGTTGTCAATGGATGCAGAAACAAGGTCTGCGTACCAGTCAAATTCAAGACCTTTAACATATAGCATGAATTGCTTCATTAAGAGGTCACCACCTATGCCAGCATTATTGCAAGTCTCGATGAAGTGCATTATATGCTGCTTCGGGCTCCCTTTGACATCAAATTGATGAAATTTTGGTGGTAGGAATCCCTGAGGCATCCACAGTGCATCAATCCTTTTCGTATAGGGCTTGTTGTAATGATGACATCCATGAGAGCCTTCTTCTAGATGGGCTTTTAATGCATCAACTATTAAGTTTTGAATTTACTCAATTGACATTGAATTCAAGGTTGAATCGTTCTTTGGATTGGTTTCATCTTTAGACTCCTTGATGTGATTGTACTCTTTGTCGGAATCTTCACCGCCTGAGCCTTTGTTCGAGACTTCAAATGACCAGTTTTCCACCCTCTTTCTCAAATCAACAATCTGCATATTTTGACGCTTAATTTGAGCGTCCTTTTTTTTTGCTCTCCTTACGGAGTCTTTCCAGAGTTGCCTTCATGTTTGCCAATTCTTCCTCCAAGTTGATAGCCTCTGTCAGCATGACTGGCATGAAGATAGTGTAAGAGGATTCGACTTCAAGTTGTGAGAAAAGTGAATCCCTTGGAGATATTGGTGAAGAATCGCTACTACCATTGTCATCATCATCCTCATCGAAAGGTTGGAAGACAATATTAGTCTAGGCCTAAAATTCATCTAGTTCACAGGGTAGAGTCTTCCTCATAGCAAAAGGTTGTAGCTTCAAATTATGGAGAAAAGCAGTTTGATTGACTCCATCAGCAGGCAAGCTTGAGCCAAATTTTTGAATTCTGTGTGACTACAAAGTTGGAGTCACAGCTTGTTGTTTTGGGGTGATGGAGGTAGCAACTTTGGTCATGCTCCTAATCATTACTCCAATACTTCGATTGCTAGATGCAATACTAGCCTTTGCGGATTCTTCAGATGTAGATCTGATAGTTTTCTTCTTCAAAGATTAAAGGATGGTGTTTTTTGGAAGCCATTTCTTCTTCAAAGGATGTAGAACTTGTTTGCTTGGAGAAAAAAATGAAAGGCAAAGAAGTCCCACCAGGCGTGCCAAAAATTTGTAAACACAAATTTCGCATCTAAAATAAATTAAGACAATAAATATGACCAAATTTAATTTGTATTAATTTTAGAATATATGAGTACAATCTCTATGTATTTTTTACAAGTAAACAAATAAAAGTCTAACTCGATCTCGAATTTATATTTGAAAGAGGGCCGATTGGCTTGTGTCTCGATTTAATCAACTGATTTGACTCCTTTGAATGAACTTGAATGCATTTGGTCTTGAGTGAGGGTCTAAGAGGCTTAATCCCAATCAAGAAGAGCTTTCTTTGATCTTCGACAATAGACGACACGTGCTTTGAATGCTTGTTGTCTTCTGTAAGAGAAAGATAAAGATTCCTGAGCTCTTGTGAGTTCTTCTAAAATGCTAACAGAGTATAATCAATTTTCCCCTACCCATTCAGTATGAGGGAGTAGTGCTCTGTTTGTGGGGAAAGAATCTCCCTAGCCCCTTCCCTGATTAGGGTTTGCGACTGATTCACCTTCTTGGGACCATTGATTGGGCCTTTTACTTGTTAGTACATTTGATCGGTAATTTAATAATCAATTTGACTGTTGACTTGGTAGTCGTTTGGGTTACGACTTGAAAGTTGATTTGGCCCATTTATTTGAAAATAAATTAATTAAATAGGCTCAACCGACATAACTAATTCATAACTATTTTCTGATGTGGCACGTTTTATTAAAAGTTTAGTGCCTACAGTCGTATTTGACACAGTCTCTTTTGGGAAGAAGAATAGTCACACCATCAATAATGAGACCATTGCAATTGTTATACAGGTACACAAATTAGTTATGCTCAGTAATGCTTTTATATCTATTCTATAGGCTGCATGTTGCATTGGCGCATTACCCGTTCCATTATTTATCTAACTTTAGCCTCGTAAAAATAATATGATTCTTAGGATTTTTACTTTTTTTGGTTGTTTTTTTTAAGGAAATAAATACTAAGGAGCAAGTGATGGGCAATTGGTGTGAAAGTGGTAAAAAGTTGGCTTTGGAAGAGTATGGACGTTTAGGATGAACTCTCGTAAAGCGAAGATGCGCCCTCCATAAATGTTATGGAACATTCAAGACAAGGCCATGACAATGCTACTTCGCCTTGGTGCACCTTGCGCTACCCAACATGAATTCCGCTAGCCCTTCAAACATCCATGGTATGTACACTTTCCGCAAAGGGTATGAAGCATTCACCGCTACACACCTCACCGTTGGCAACCACAAAAACTCAACCGAGTTCTGGACCTCACCACTAGTCCCTAATCTGTCTTCCACTAGGCCGCGATCGGCATGTCACCAACAGCCTAATCGTGGCCTATAGTGGGAAGCGTAGGTGGATTATTCATGTCTCAACCTATAGTTTTTATCGTGCTTGGATGCCATTCCAAAGGGTAGGCATAGGCACCCATGTCCTATGGCACGATCGTGTCACTCTCATCCTAGGTCCATTTAATTATTTGCAGCTTGGTATATTATTTGGGACAAATTTTGTTGGATCAGTTTTGACAGCCATCTAGGGTTTAGGTTAGTCTCTCAAAATCCCAAGCAGTTAGTTCAGGTTGATTTTGGAATTCAAGTTTATGTATTTTGAAGTTTTCAATAAATTCAAACCTAAGTTTGTCTCTCCTCTCCCTCTTAATTTCTTCTTATAGTGTTATTGTTTGTCAGTTGGTTTTTGATGTGTGAAGTTGATTATGTCTTGATGTTAATTAGCAGTTTGTTGTTAGATTAGTGCTCATGTTAGTTAATTTGTTTAATTCTGTTAGAATACGATTTTCTCTTTAATTCATGTTTGGTTGGTTGGATGTTGGATCAATTTAACGTTTGAATTTTTCATGATTAGATGTTAATAAGGACTCAGGAGTAAATCATTTTGTTTTGGTTGTTATTAGCCTCTTTGATGGTTAGTTGAGTTTGTTTGGGCCCTAACTTACCTAGTTTATGCTTGAGTTTAGGATTTTCTCTAATTCCCTTCAAACGTTTGATAAGATGGTTGAAAAAGGCCCTCATCAATCTTTTTTAGCAACTGACCTTTACTGAGAGATGAGGTCAATTTGCTGGTGTGGGTGGAGATGATGGTTGGGATTTTAACATACAATAGTTAGAATCTTACTTAGGTCCATTGATTGCTATTCTTGTGACCTAATTACACTAACAACAAGAAAGTAGGTAGTTAGAACAATCAAAGTAGCCCTTGACTTTTGAAAGAGAGCCTAGTTAAGTTGTGAAGGTTTAGATTACCCTTAAGGGGGGGTGAATAGGGTGATATTAGAAAATTAAAACCAAAACTCAAAGTAAGAACTGAAATAAAAGAGAGACAAAACTCAAGGATATTTTAACGAGGTTGGACCTCAACAGGCTTAGGTCTCCGCCTAGACTTATTCAACTCTAGGATTCAATGCTCTACTTTTCTTATTAAGATGAACCTTCACACTTTCTTTCAGAGCACCACACTCTAAAGATCCCAGCTACTTAAATCAACCACTGATTTAAGTTTGGGAGGAGTTGTGACCTCACACCAACTCCTTCGTTCACTCCTTAATAAGAATTCCTGAAGATCTCTCAAGACTTTTGATTACAATTCAAGACTCAAAGGAATTTGCAAATGTATAGCTCAGTGTAGTATGATTGCAACTTGATTGTGTGATTGCTTGGATCTCCTTGCTCTTGCTCTTGTGATAAGTATTTATAACTTTGCAAGTTGTGACTCCCATAATCCAATAAGAAAGTGTCTTATCAAAGATATTCTGATTTTATCTTGTGATCTTCTCCGATAAGAAAGTATATGCTCACAATCTCTTCTCTTGCTTTTTGGACATGTAAATCTCTTTGAAGCTAGGCAACAAAATATATTATATTTGTAATAAAATAAAATAAAATCATGCAATATAATCTTTGTGAGATCAAGTTTGAAATTCAAAAAGAATATTCCAATCAAGTAATATTGCTAGAATATTCCAATCAAATAAGGACAATATTTTGTTATGGCTAGAATCACGGATGGAATCATTTAATCAAATAAAATCATTTTTATTTGAATAATATTTTCCATATTGTCTCTTGCCTAGCATGCATAATTAATCTTATGATATCTTTGCCTTTAAATAATATTGCATACAATATTTCCAATCAAATAAATGTGATATGCATACAATCTTTGATATCATCAAATAAATTTGAGATGCAAGCAAACTTTTATATTTTCGTCATAATTTCTTTATGATTATATTAATATATATTGCTTCTTTTTTTTTTGTGCATTACATCTTTTTAATGCTACAACTAAGTCACTAATTTTGTGTTTCCTCAAAATCGTTGTGGTTACTAAGTAACTCAACAATCTCCCCCTTTTTGATGAAAGACAAAATTTAGCTTGTGTCAATCTTTTATCAAGAAAATTATGCAACGTAGTAATCAAAAGATAAACAATCATAAATATTATTAAGCATACTTATACTTGAAAATTACTAAACATAGCATATCATAGTCATACCTTTTCCCCCTCTTTCATCAAAAGGAAGCAAACAAGGAATGAGGAAATGTTTGAGCAGATCAACAGGGGATAAAAATTATTTTTAGAAAAGCGAAAAATAGGAAATAAGAGTGAATCAAAGCTTGGTCTTGGAGGCTCTGTTGGTGGCGGAGAGCAACTGGGAGGCATATGCAGCACTTTGGCCACGTTTGGCGGCAGACAGAGGGCAAAGCAATTTGTTGCAAGGTGGAGATTCGAATGGATGGAGCTGGAAGATATGGAAGGTTTGAAGATATGGGGTCCGATTGTTAGAAAGGTAGCGGTTGGGTATCTCGAATCATGGCACTGGAGGTTGGAAGCTGGGTGTGCAGGTTTCGGGGAGGTCGACGAAAATGGCAGTCGTCGACCGGGGTGCCGGTTGCCAGTGCGCAGAGTGGACAAAACAGGGCGCAAGTGAGGGAGAAGATGGTGGAGGGCGGGGAAATGGACGGAAGGGGTTCGAGGCTGAGGCCGGTGCTCAGGTTGCGATCGGCGATTGTGGCTTACCGAGTCGAAGAGAGCAGACGTGTTCTGCTCGGTGGGTCGAAGAGAGGAGAGAGAAAGGCAATGTTGACTGAAGTTTTAATATCATGTGCCAATTTGCGGGTAGGTGTTGCCATTACTGGTAAGTGTTGAGTGAACATAATGGTATCACGTTGAGACGGTACCTGTTGACTTTGGCTTTGTGAAGTAGGGAAGTGACAAGGCCTCTGATTTTTAAGACAGGCAGGCTTCTGCTTTTGAAGACATGTAAAGTTTCAACCCTTTTTTTTAAAAAAAAGTAAAAAATAAAATCATGCCATGTCAATTGAACCATGTGTCATAGTGACGTACCTTATTACTGATTTAGTATAACCAATAATGATCTTACAGGAATCGGTAAATCCGATATCGAAAAATCATTAGTTCCTGAATTTTCACTTTAGCGAACAAAGTTAGTAATAAGAGAGGGCTTCCCCTCAATTCATGCATCAATATTCAGCATTCCAAGTTCAGGTCGAATAAAATTAAATCGATCTTTACTTAATGGTTTTGTAAAAATATCATCTAATTGATGATCTCTAGGTACAAATTCTATTGTGATATCACCTTTTTCAACATGATCACGAATAAAAATGATACGTACCACAATGTGTTTAGTACGTGAATGTTGAACAAGATTTTTGTTGATGTTGATAGCGCTTCTGTTATCACATTTAATTAGAACTCCTTTAAAATTTATTCCTAAGTCCCGTAACTTCTGCCTTATCCAGAGTAATTGTGCACAACATGCACTTGTAGCAATATATTCTGCTTCTGCCGTTGATAAGGCGACAAAATTTTGTTTCTTGGAGTGCCAAGAAACTAGGCTAGGGCCAAGAAACCGGCATGTGCCTAATGTACTTTTTCTATCAAGTTTGTATCTTGCATAGTCTGCGTCAGTGAAGCCAACCAAAGAAAAATCTCCCCCTCAAGGGTACCACAGTCCTAAGTCTTTAGTTCTAGCTAAGTATCGAAAAATTCGTTTCACACAGGTAAGATGAGATTCTTTAGGTGAAGCTTGAAATCTAGCACATAGACATACACTGAACATGGTATCAGGACGACTAGTAGTAAGATAAAGCAAACATTCGACCATTCCTTGATAAACGTTTTCACGTACAGGTTTACTGTTTGTATCGAGATCTAACTTTTAATTTTTTTTCCATGGGTGTTTTTGCATGCTTGGCAAGTTTAAGTGGTTAATCTACTCCTTAGGGTAAACCCTAAAAACCTATCCTAAGAAGCCCCCCAAAAACTTAAGGAAAAGTTGGCTTGTATAGGCTTGAACTCAGGCCATGTTAGGTGACATTGGCAGGTTGTGTCACAACATATCTAACTCAGTTGTTTTGCTCCTTTTCACTTTGTCTTCAAGATTGGGTGCCACCTTATCTTCCCAAATCAACTTCTAGTCTAGCCAAATTATACAAATCATCCTTGGTTGGTTTTTCATCGCTTTTGTTTCAATTTCACGCCACTTGATGAGTTAAAAACACTGTAAGTGTATGGTGTAATTGTAGCTAGCAACTGGAGAGTACAGGTTGTATCCACAGGGAGTTATGTTTCCAATTACCAAAGCCAACTAAAGAGTCTCAAGCTAGGCAAAACCAAGGGTCATAGGTAGTAGAACTATACCACTAAAACAAACAAGAAGGACTTTGATTATGATTAAACCAAAGATAGACCAACCAATAAAGACAGGGAGTTATGTTTCCAATTACCAAAGCCAACTAAAGAGCCTCAAGCTAGGCAAAACCAAGGGTCATAGGTAGTAGAACTATACCACTAAAACAAACAAAAAAAACTTTGACTATGATTAAACCAAAGATAGACCAACCAATGAAGTCAAACATTCACGTCCCAAGTTATGCTAGCATTCTAAGATGATTGGTTGCACCATTAAAGCTCACCTAAGCCCTCTTTCAAGGGTCAAAAGTGTAATTTAATTGTTCTAGTCACCTGTTTTTATGAAGTTAGCTTAATTAAACTATAAGAATAGCAACCCAATGTCTAGCTAAGATTCAAACTATATTTTCAAGTCTAAATGCTAGATATCCTCCCAACCCACATTAAACAATTAACCTCATATTTCAATATAAGTCAATTGCCCCAAAACATGGATGAAAGTTCTTTCAATTATTTTATCGAACACTTGGCGGGTGCGAGAGAAACCTCTAAAGTCAAGTATAAACACGACAGGCCAGGTCTTAAATAAAATTAAATAGTCATCTTAAGGGCCAATCACAACCAAAGACAACAACTTTAAGCATAATTAAACATTAAAACACAAGCAAAACAAAGAACTAATAAACTAGTAAAGAAACCAAAAGCATGAAACTAAAGAGAGAAAGAGAATGAACTTAGGATTGCATTTTCCTATGCATAAACTAACCTAAATTATTCTCCCCCTATTGGGTTTGGAAGTGGCTAACATAAATCCTAATCGAGAACTTAAAGACCCAAGCAAAAGGCCCCCAAAAAGTAATTACAATTCTTAAATTAATAATCCCTAAAGTTCGGCTGGCAGGTTTGCATGACCGTGGAACTCCTGGGTTTAGCTGATTGATCAATATGCAAGGCCGTGCAAATAGTAACATAGTCAATCATACATCTCTTCAACATTTTATCCACCTTTAGAAACTTTACATGGTCGTGCAAAATTGCATGGTAGGCCGTGTTGGGCCTCTTTTCTTTAGATCTTTATTGGATTTTCACTATTTTGAACCCAGTTCTTGCCAACCCTAAGATTAATATTATTTCCAACAAAATAAACAAAAATCAAATAAGAATTCTAGAAATTAAAATTTATTATAGGAAAAAGTCAGATAAATGAGGGTACAAATTATGATATTTTAGGACCGAACAAATACCCCGCACCTATCTTTTGCTTGTTCTCTAAAACAAAGAAAAACTAATCTAAGGACCTAGGTCACTTTCGTAGGAATCACGGTTGCATTTGACATATGCAACAAACCTTTTAAACCCCTTGGTTTCTCCAAGTGGTCGAATGAGGTCTTGTGAGAGTTTGCAGAAAATATGCCCATAAAATTTTGAAAAAGAAAAATAAAAAAGAGAAATAAAAATAGAAAATCTTTTTAGGTTTACAAACAAAACACAAATGTATACAAGGGAGAAAACTATACACAATCTAAGCAACCCAATCACCCTTGCAACAATGATATTAACTTGTGTATAAACAAAATGTATACATCAAGACTCTAAATCCCCATAAATGACATCAAAGCACCAACTTTTCACCCTCTGGTACATCAAAATTTTAAATCCATCATAGTATTTGGTGTGCAAGTGCATCATCATCATCCTAGAGTCAGACTTAACAAAATCCGGCTCAATCCCACTTGTCTGACATAAACTTCATTATTGGCTTACCAACTTGGAAAGCAAGCTTTTTCTAGTAGTGTATTGCCTCAAAGGGTAGCACGCAGTAGCACACCCCTCAAAAGGATACTTGTCATTTCTGACTCCAATACTATTTTTAACTCCCTTTTTTGTTTTTTAAAATTCTTTTGAAAATGAAAACAAAAGTAATTGTGTACGAAACAAGTGGGAGAGTCCATCATGGGAGACTAACACCCTAAGATAATGATGATGTATAAATAAGGAGTGGATTGCACAGCTATAATGGACTGTCAGGGTTAGAATTAGGGCATACAATGACACTGTTAAGACAAAGATCTATTACGCATATCATACTTATATACAAGCTAATAGTCAATGTATAAAGGATCAAAGCTAATCAAGATAGTCCAGAAATCCCCAAGACCACTAAAAACATAATGAATTTTTTTTCCTAAGTTTTTTTCTTTTTCAAAAGTTTGAAGCATGGCTTCTCCTCCCCCATAGTTAGATCTCACAATGTCCTCATTGTGAGATAAGGAGCTACCACACTAGAAAAACACATATGTACATAAAATAAATCCACAACAATAAATATACGGAGACAAACTGGAGAAGGAAAAAGATTCATACAAAAAAAAATACAGAAAGAGAAAAGAGGGAACGAATTTACTAGGTTAGGTGCTAGGTACACCTAAATTAATCACCTCTTTAGGATGGGTTTATGGGAGGCAAGAGGAGCATCAGCCACCCCTCCGTATCACCTAAGACACGGGTGTTCCTCATACACTACCAAAGCTCTCGAGAGCTCATCATGTGCTTGTGCATACATCTCGCAGTAGTGCAAGTAAGAGAACATTAATAAAAAAAAATTATAGCAGAAATCGCTAGTGCACTCTAAAACTTATGAAATGCCTTGGAAAAATTGAAAAAAAAAACGATCAAAGAAAAAAATCCACTTGATTTTCTTCAGCATGTCCCCTAAGTATATATAGTAATGGTCAATAGAGGGGTCATGCTCTCCATTGTCATCTAGGGATGCATCTAATACACGCACACAAGAGGGGATGGTGTAGAGTAAGGGATGTGAGAAAGAGACTAAGTTGATGGCCTCAAAAAGAATAAGATTCATTGACTCGGGGCTAGGAGCACTACAAAAAAAGGCCATATAGAGACATAATTAGCGACGGAAAACAGTATATCCACGATGGAAATTTAAATCAGCGATGGAATTGGCAACGGACATCAAGAGTCGCAATATGGCTCGTTGCTGAGAATTCTGCAATGGAAATTTAGGATCTGTAGCTAGGCAGCGACGGAAACAGAGACGGACATCTAAATTTGGTGGGAGCAAAACCCGTGCTAGGTGGCGACAAAATTGGGCATCCGTCGCCATTGGCGACAGATTTAGCAACGGAAATTCCATCACTGATGGCGACGGATGCCCAATTTTGTCGCCACCAGCTCTATTTTTTTTTAAAAAAATCTTGTCTGTCGCATATCCGTCGCTATTTTTTGATTTTTTAAAATAAAAAATTTGTTTTTTCAAGTACCCCAAATACAATACATTTGATTTCCTACCAGAAAATACATCGAGGGTATTCAACAATCCATTCCATACAATTGCTTCACTCGAAGCATTTTCAACAATTCCCAATTCACAAAAAACTCAAACATCACATTCAAATCAAAGTAATCTAAGTGTGTCATCACCAGACATCACATACAAGCCAATTCACAAAACAAAGTTCGAGTAGTTCTCAACATCGCCACACACAGTCAACAAAAAAGTAGAGGCAATGCAAATATTTCACATATGGAAGCGGGTAATAGACAGGGGAAGAATAAGCAACTCATGAGGGATCAATCATCGAGATCATACTCCACATCCTTGTCCTTGTCCTTGTCCTCATTCTCTTCATCATGCTGTGGATGGATAGCGACAACATGTTGCGATCTCGAACTAGAGGATTGTTGCATTTGGAAAAAAGCTTGCATTTGGAAAAAAGCTTGCATTTAGCATTTGGTTGGACTCCTCTAGACTCTTAGATCTCTCCATCATCATCCGATACATTTCAACTTGTGTGGTGAGTTCACCCCCCATGGTGGCCACCATCTCTCTTGAATCACGTAATTCATGCTGAGATGCGGTCGGACCTGTACTTGCTAAAAACCATGTGATTGTAGTAAAAATGTAGTGAGAATAACGTAACTTAACCTAAACTGACGTTGTGGATAGTTTTCACATTAACGACTGAAATTAAAGTTCAAGTTTAGTAAATCGGCTTGTTGAGAGGGACTAAAGTAGAGATATTCCTTTATGTTGACAGCCTCATCTTCAATGCCGTAAATACGACCCTTTTTGTTTGTGTAGGCCTTCAACTACAACTCATCTGGGTTTGGAAGTGGTTGAGATGGATCTTGGGAGTTGTCTTGCAAGGGCCCTTGAGAGCTAATGATTTTCTATAATTCTTGCTCAAAGGATTCCTCCATTATCACAACATTTGTAAAATATCAAATATGTCAAATTTAATAAAAATATATGAATCATAACGTAAGATTAATTGTTGAGAATAACTTACATAGGTTTGTTATGATTTCTTATCAACCCAAGATTCATCTGGTTTACCTCTGAGTCTGTGAATGTGGGCGAACAACTCAACAATTGTAGGATCCGCCCCAAGTTATTCCCGCTACGTGCGAATTAAACAAATTCAGAAAAACACGTTAAACACCACAAGGAAACAAATAAGTAAAACGACGTTGTAAGATGTACGGTTTGATACCAGACACCTCCTATGTGCATGCATAGGGATCGAGCTGTAGGTATGAAGAGATGGTCCAAGACTCTGCGAATCACCAAGCCGATTTTTTTGGGCTTTTTCAAATAATTTTTTGTATGATTCCTTCGCCCAATGCTCTTGGAGTCCTTTCCACTGATCATCACTGAGCCATTGCGGCTTCTTGTTGTGCTTTCTTGTTTTGCCAAGGAAGTCCTTCAAACGTGCATTGCCTCTATTTTCAAAATTCTTTCTAATGCGGTCCTCATAAACAAGATCCCAAGTGAATCACTTATGCAAATTAGACAATGAAAAACGCATCAAATCCATTAACTCTGTATTCAGTCCACGTTGACACATTTCTTTTAGGCTTCGTAGCTAATTGTGTCAAGTACCAATGTTCACGACTGTCGAATAGTTGCATGCAATACACCTAAGATGACACACAATGTGGTTTTCGTTAATACAATGACCTTAGTAGTGTCGTAACATTTATGACTAAAGAAGTTCAGTTACTTATATTTTGACTAAACCAATATGCAAAATGAGTTTTAATGATGGTATCAACATCAGCATCAGTAAAATGGGGTTGTGCATTTCGGACTTGTTCTGTAAAAGTTCTGCACAATTGTGTGTACATTGTAAATGACACTATCTTTTGGGAAACATGAACGTAGGGATAACTTACTATGGCGAAGGGAAAACTCACCCAATATAAGGCTTAACTTCATCACAATTTTAGCACATGAAGATGCAGCAATATATTCAGCATCTGTGAGATACTTTGATATTTCCTTCCCAATAGCGGTCTCTTACGGCTCAAACACAAATAGAGTTTGTAAATGACTATTATGTTCATCGCCATCTTCATTTCTTCGACATGTACTGTGCATGGAGGGCGCATTAGAGCCGAAGTAATAGGACGCGAAGAACGTCCTTTTAGCTTCTAAGTAAGCTTCTGGTATTGAACCTTCAGAATACGCTTGTTGTTTAATCATTCTCTTCAACCGACCAAAGTACCTAACATAATAGTATTAAGTAATTCTTGTAAACACTTGCATACTTTCCCCAGTTGTTAAAATCTAATTTAAATTAATATCGTATATGTTATCTCTCAAATGGATACATCCATTGGTACTGGACAAGACCACCAAGTTGTGCCTTTTCTGTCAAATGTACCGGTAAGTGCTTCATCACATTAAAAAAGCCTGGAGGAAATATTGTCTCCAATTTACAGAGAGTGATGGCAATGTTCCGATGCATTTCCTCAAGCACATCCTCCCGCGGTGTTGTGGAGCCCAAATTCTTAAAGAACTGACTTAACTGAATTAGAGGTTTCAACACATCATCCGGAAGAGCACCAAATGCAATGGGCAACAGCGCCTCCATGAACACATGACGCTCATGACTTTTCATGTTGTTGAACTTTGCCTCATTAGGGTCCACAATATTCCTTAAATTGGAGCAATATCCATCGGGCATGTTAAGTCCCTTAACCCATTCACACAACTCTCTTCTTTTATCTACAGCAAGAACGAACTTCGCTTTTGGTTTAACTGTTCTGCCATTAGAACCTCGCTGCAAATGTAATTCTTCTCTATCACAAAATTTGACATTGCCCTTTGTTTTCCCTTGAACATCCATCACAGTGTTAATGATGTTCTCGAAGAAGTTCTTCTTTATGTGCATCGCATCTAAATTATGGTGGAACAATTGGTGTTGCTAGTAAGGCAACTCCCAGAATATACTCTTCTTTGTCCAGTTATGCTCATTCTCCTTAAATTCTGGTATTTGAAAGTCACCGTCTGTCATTACCATTTAGTAGTGTTCCACCTCAACATAAAGTTGTTCCCCACTTGTGCGGCGATGAGGACCCCCAGTTACAGTCTTGCCTTTTCTAAATAAAGTTCTATTTGTCCTAAATGCATGATTCCTTGATAAGAAACACCAATGACAATCAAAACACAAGAATTTACCTCCATTCTGGAGTCTCAAAGCCTTCTGTCGTGTCATACATACTGGACAAGCCAATTGACCATTAGTGCTCCACCTAGATAACATCGTCTATGTCGGGAAATCGTTGATGATGCACATAAGTGCAACTTTCATTTGAAATGTTGTGCCCGTAGATATGCCATACGTTTCAATTCCATCATCCCACAACTCCTTCAACTCATCAATAAGCGACTGTAAATATACGTCTATTTTGTTCTTGAAATTTTTAGGGTCGGGGATTACACAAGTGAGAAACATAAATGGTGTGGTCATACACATTTCAGGGGGAAGGTTATAAGGTGTAACCACTACCATCCAAATGGAATAAGATCTTGAGGACAATGTGTAAGGATTAAATCAATCAGCACAAAAACTAGGTCTAACATTTTGAGGCTCTGCAGCAAAATCGGGGTACTTGTTATTGAAATGTTTCCACGCTACGCCATTTAATGGATGACATAAAACACTGTCCTCCCACCGACGTTCATAATGCCATCTCATGTGTTCTGTAGTGTTTCTTGATGCATACAACCTTTGCAGTAGAGGTTTCAATGGCAAGTAATCCGTCGTTGCATATGGCAATGGCTTTTGATTCCTTTGTTGCGACCTTTGCTTCTTCCATCTCGAATGCCCTCAAAACTTGCATGCATCGAGGTTTGAGTCACCCTTAAAAAGACCATACACCCTTTACAGCAATAATCAATATGTATCACATCATTACCGAGATCTTTGATAACCTTCTTCGTTTGGTCATAGTTGTTTGGCACACGGTTGTTAGGTGGATGCATCTCTTTCATTAACCGAACATCTTCACTGAAACAGTTTTGTGGCAGCAAAGAGCTCACTATGAGTGGTAGAACATCCATCATATAAGGGCTATTGAGCAGCTTGAACCATATTATAGAACGGTTCTTGAGAACTGCTTCCTTCCTGAATCCTTACATTTTAATTTGCCAATATGACATCACCAATCATGTACTCGATATGATCTATGTAGCATTCATTGTGGGCATAATTTGTATGGCTTGAACTACCGGCTTCGCCCATTTCATTAGTAGAATATCCAGAATCATATTATTAAGGTTCTACTTCTCCATGATTTATCCAATACCAATATCCTTTCTCGAAACCCTCATACATCAGCTGCATCTTTACCTCATCGGGTGTTAAGTATGCTCTATTGTTACATTTTGAACATGGACATCTATATTTCCCCCCACTTTGGAAGTCTACTTGCCTACGTGTAAAAGCATCAAATTGATTTACTCAATTTAGAAATTCTTATGTATAACCATTACGATCAGGTAATAATTTATTATACATCCACGATTGATGTAGGGGGCCACTCATATTCTGTTCAAGCAACAATATTCATAAAAGTAATTGAATTAGTATTAATTTCAATATATATATATATATACACACATATGTATATATGTATATATGTATGTATAAAACATCATTTGTCACCTATGTATTACATATTTTTGTTTACTAAAAAATATATATAAGTACATATATTAACTTACAATAAACTATTGCAAATCACTCACTACAAATCACACAAATTTCATACAATTCCTTCACACATATTTCAACTCTTGCAAATCACTCACTACAACCCTCACAAATATTCACATAATTACTTCACATAAATTTTCATTTCTACCAAATCTTCTCTTACAAATAAAGCTACTAATCTCATACAATCCTAAACCCTCAATTATATTAATGCATAATTTCAATCAAATTGAAGCAATTAATCAATACACATCTAACAATTCAACATAAACATAAACTAACAACATATTTTCAACTACCAAAACCATAATTTGTAGGAGTTAAAACTAAATCTTCTCTTACAAATAAAACTACTAATCTCATACAATTCTAAACCTTCAATTACATTACTGCATAATTTCAACCAAATTGCAGCAATTAACCAACACAAATCTAACAGTTCAACATAAACATAAACTACCGACACATTTTCAACTACCAAAATCATAATTTGTACTAGTTAAAACTAAAACTAAGGTTAGAGAATTTACCCAAGTGAGGCTAGAAATTGGGAAATGAGGCAGTAGGCGGCTGGTCGACAGCGGCGGGCATGGCGGTGGGCACACGAACGGGCGCCAGTGACGGCGGGCAGGCAGTGCTCGGCGATCTCCCTCGCGCTCGCTCTCTCTCTCTCTAGCTGAGCGTGTGTGTCGCAAAAGTGAGAAATTGAATCCAGATCTGGTTTCATTTAAAAGGTGGACGACGGATTAGGCGATGGAATTTTCGTCGCCCCTTAATTAAAAACTTTTTGCCCGCTTAAAAAATTTGCTTTTTTTTTAGCGACAGAATTTTCGTCAGTGAGGTAAGTGCATAGTACTTAGCGATGAAGTTTACGTCGCCACATTTGTCCAATTTTCCAAAAATATTTTCTTCCGCTGTCCATCACCATTAGCGACAGAATACTGTTGCGTCGCCTATTTCCATCGTTATTTGGCTCTTTTTTAGTAGTGGAGAGGCACCAACAATCACATCATCATTACACGACTCCTTTAAAGGGGTCTCCTCTAAATATTGCTAAACCAATGTAAGTTCTTTTGATCAAGAAAGTGAATCATGCTTATCACAGCGACTAACATCATCCCTCAAAGGCTCACCCACCTTGAGTCGCGTGCACTGAGCTAAAGGGAAGAGAGAAATAGGTAAGGTCAAGACACCCTCAGTAGTTTCTCTAAGGATGCTAAGTAAGAATGGAGCAACAAGCAATAATGGAGTCAAGAAAGTGTCAATCACTTTCTCTAACTCAGACAAGGGTGTATCAACCACAAAATCAGACTCTAGGGGAAAGGGAGACTTATCATCATCATACAAACTAATATTAGGTCTAGAAGAAGGTAGGTCTCATGTGGTAGGTGACACTACCTCAAATGATTTTCAAACTTAGCATTTTGCTCATTCATTGCCTCCATCATGCTATTTAATCTAACAAAACCTTTATCAGAAATCACATAGTAAGGATAACAATTCACATCACAATTAGAAGATTGGCAATTGGAGCATACAACATAAGCATAATAAGGATGATGATTATTAGAATCCCTAAATTGATCAACCCATAAAAATTGAGCATGCAAATCATAAAGATTGGAGAAGGGCAAACAAAGACTCACTAGCATTTTCAGATTGTCATTGATGCCAAGCCAAAGACTCAAAGCAATCCTACATCTCATTAGCATTTAAAGCACAAAGACCACCACTCATGGACTTTAGGATAGCTCGGGTCTCATAAGTTATACCCTCAAGCACAACTTCACAAATTTCTCACTTTTTGTACATGAAAAGCACATATTAAGCATGATAACCATTCAATATAGAAAAGTATTGCCAAAAAGGTTCATGCTCAAAGTAGACAAGATGGAAAATAGACTTTTTTTTTTCAAATTTTTAGTTTTCAATTTTTTTTCCTTTCAAAATAAAAGCGTTATCTCTAATGCTCAAGTAAGCTTCAATATTGAAAAGCAACAATTCCCCAACAACGACGCCAAAAACTGGATGAGTTAAACATACCATAAGCACATGGTGTAGCTGTAAATAGCAACCGGTGAATATGAGTCATATCTACAGGGAGTTGTATTTTCAATTACCAAAGGCAACTAAAGCGTCTCAAGCTATGGAAAACAAAGGGTGAGAGAAAGTAGAACTGAACTATTGAACCAAACAAATGGACTTTGATTATGATTAAACCTAAGATAGATAAACTAATCAAATCAAACCTTCAGCCCAAGTTATACTACCATTTTGAGATGATGGGCTGGACCAGCAAAGCTATATAAGCCCACTTTCAAGGGTAAAAGACTAGTTTGATTACTCTAACCATTTATTTTCATGGAGTTAGCTCAATTAAACTACAACAGTAGCAACCCAAGGCCTGAATAAGATTCAAACTATTTTCATATCTAAATGCTAGCTATCCTCCCTACCCACATTAGACAATTAAACTAACCTTTCATCACAAGTCAATTGCCCTAAAACATGGATTAAAATTCTTTCAAGCATTTCATCGAATACTTGACGGGCATGAGAGAAACCTCTCAATTCAAATGCAAACAAGATAGGCTACGGTTTAAACAAAATCAACTCGCCATCTTAAGGGCCAACCACAACTAAACGTAACAACATTAAGCACAATTAAACATCGAAACACAAGCAAATAAACTAGCAAAGAAACCAAAATCATGACACTAAAGAGACAAAGTGAAGAGGAACTTAAGCTTGAATCTCCAAATTAATCGATCTTGTACAAAGTATACATAACATAACCTAAAGTATTCCCCTCCTAATTTGGAACTGGTTAAAAAACAACCTAATCGAGCCCTCAAAGACCTAAGCGAAAAGCCCCTAACAAATAATTACAATTCTTACATAAATAATCCCTAAAGGTCAGTCAACAGGTTTACGGTTGTGCAAAAGTGCATAGCCAGCCATGCAATTCTCTGGTTTTGTTGACTGATCAATATGCACAGCAGTGAAAAAGGTGCACGACCCATCGCTGATCTCTTCAAACTTTTAGCCGCTTTCAAAAACTTGGCACGATTGTGGAAAATTGTACGGTAGGTCGTGTTGGGCCTTTTTTCCTTAGATCGTCACTTGATTTTTACTGTTTCGAAACCAGTTGTTGCCAACTCTAGGATTAATAAGAATTCTAGAAGTTAAAATTGTTTATAGGCAAAAGTTAGATAAGTGTGGATACAAATTATGATATTTTGGGACCAAATATTTATTACCTACGGAAGTAAACAAAAGCAAGTGAAAACGTAAAGTTATATTAGTTTCAAGCAAAATTTTAGGTGATTAGAACATATGAAATAGCACATTTTGCACGAAATAACACCACTAGGTAGAAACGAGCCAACCCGGCTTCGCAAGCACTTGGGTTCTGCTCGAACTTGATTTGATCAAAACTTGACCTAGCTCGAGCTAAGCTCACATGCTTGATGAACCAAGCTCAAGCCTATGGAATTTAAACTTAATTCAGCTTAACTGGGCTTGTTTATTTGTTACATTTTGGATATTAATAATTCAACTTTAAAGTATATCATTGATCATTATTGTTTTAAGCTAAGCACTATAATTCTCTAAAATTAAATTGTATTTCAAATCAATGACATGAACATTTGAATCATATAAGGAAACAATACATAACCTATTAGGGTTCAGCTGAGCTCAAGCTCAGCTTGATCGAAATCGACTCTGTCAAAGCTCGACTCAAACATGGTACCACACTTAGCTCATGTTCGTGCTTGGCTTCTTAGCAAGTCCACTCCAGCAAAATCTAGTCAAGCTGAGGCTCAACTAACCTAAATACACCCTAGGTGCTACAAAGGACAATGTGAACAATTATATTACAAAGGACTGAAAACTTGAACCTGAAACCTCATGCTTTAAAACTTTAATTTACACCATTAGACTAAAATCTTATAAGCACTTAGATGATTCTAATAGTGTATGTGGAGGTAATATTGTAATTTAAATTTTCTACTGTTTACTATATATACCACACCAGGCACCCAGTTGGATGAGCTTCTTCTCGAATAATCATACATGGTATCAAGGCTAATCTTCCCAAAAACCCTAACCCTATAGCTTGTGTGGCACCTCGTAGCTAACGACAACACCTCAGTTGCTGCAAGCACCACCTCTATTGTTGTCTCTGACATGCTGTAATAAGCGTCGGCTCCTTCCTACACCCCAACTTGTCCACCACTTACACTGTCGTTGTTAACCGAGCTCCATGGCATCTCGTCACGCCAGAGGGTGCCATCTTCTTTTCTTTGCGCTTTAATTTTTCTCCACCTCCTACTCCACCACAATCCTCGACATCTCTGCCACTGCCTTCCTTTATTGTGGTGCCCTCTCTTGGCTTCGCCTTGCCACAAGCCCAACCGAGTATCTCAATTCCCTCCCTGCCTATTTCGTGGCCTACGAGTGCCATGTGTTCGCCGAGTATGGGGTTGCTATGCAGCCTATGCTTGACCTATGCTGACACAATGTCTCATGTTTGTGGGTCACATGAGTTTCCATCACACGATGCTTTGATGGTCCTTGGTCATCCTTCCTTGGTGCCTGCTCATGGTAGCGGTCTTCCTCCGCTACCACCCTGACTATGGACTATCAATATTATTACTTAGGTAACCATGGTGCTTACCTCAATGAACGACTATCTCTCCTAGAAAATTCAGTTTACATCTTTTGTGATCATGCATTAGCTTAAAGGCATGCTTGATGGTACTATTGCGCAGCCAGTTACTGCTATTTTGGTCACTCCCGGTGTTCAGTAGCCGAATCCCTCCTATTCCTACTGGCTTTGAACATAGATTTTCACCACTATCTCCATGGATACATTGTGTGAGGTACTTAACATTCCCCATGCTTAACTAATCTAGCAACGTTCTGCTTCACATTTTGGTACTGCTAGTTTGGTTAGATTGTTAGATCTTAAATGTATGCACACTAGTATATCCAATGACCTGAATTAGTTCATAAAAGACTATTTGTGTCATATTAAGACTCTTGCTGGCTATTTGGCTGCCATTTATAATCCCGCTTTTGACCTTGAGTTAATCTAGTATACCACATCTTGTTTGCGCCATGATTACCATGGTTTTGTTACTATTTTTTCTAAGTTGCCTAGTAGTCATGTCTTTGATGATTCGCGCATCAAGCTAATTTTCTATGAGCAATGATTGAAGTTTCAATAAGCTAGAGATACTCCTATTCATTAGGCGTTAATGAGCGCTTTGAGCACTTAGCGGCATCAATCAAGGGGGGTGGGTCTCAGTCTCAAAAGGGGTAATAATGGCACATCTCAAGGTGGTAGAGGCAAAAATAATGGGGGTTTCACAATTAGAATAGTAATGGTGGAGGGCGTAATAACAAAGGCGGCAATCAGAACAACATCAACAATAATCAGTAGAATGATTCATCTTCCAGGAGCATGCCTAGTGGTATTGTATTTGGTAATTCAAATGTTTCATAATTAAATACCAATTGTGCTTCTACTTTGGATACTTGCTCTTTGCCTGTAGGAACTAACCAACCAGAAGGGATTTTATATCCCAATACTGTAAGCCAAATTATCATGCTCCAGGTCATTCTTTTGATGCCTGTCCTAATTGATATCAATCCCACCAACAACCAGTGTTTTCTTCATATGCTATAATCAATTCTATGTTCTGTTGATGCTGATGAACAAATCTGGTATTCAGACTCTGCTACTTATTAAATATGCTTACTCTAGCTCTAGTCTTGTTAAAGTTGGGAATGAAACCTTATTGCCTATTAGTCACATTGGCCATGGTATTGTTTCCACTCCTGTGAAGCCATTACACCTCTGTCATGTTTCTCATGTGCCTCAGTTGCATCATAACTTGTTATCTATTGGGCAACAATGTAGTGACAACAACTACAGTATAGTTTTTGACGCTACTTTTGTTCATTTCAAGGACAACACCGCGAGTGATGTCCTCTTGCAGTCTCCTAGTGTCAGCCATATTTATGCAATCTATCTCCCTGTTAGAAGTTCCTTGGTTTCTGCTAACCTAGTGTTCAGTACTTCACGAGATCATTGGCATCGTGTCTAGGGCATTGTGGAGCTCGTGTGCTTACTGTTTTAAAGAAAAACAATTACATGAGTGTTTCTTCTTCGTTTCATGATAATTGTACGACTTGTCGTTCAGCTGAGTCCCATAGACTTTCTTTTTATTTAGTTGAACATTGTATTATTACTCCTCTTGAGTTAATTCATTCTGATGTTTGGCAGTCTTTTCAATTGAAAATCTTTTCAGTTGCAAAATTAAGATGTTTAAGAGTGATGGAGGAAGGGAATTTGATGGAACTAATATGATGACCATTTTTCTAAACATAGTATTTATTTTAGAAAATCATGCCCGTACACACAACAACAAAATGTCGTGGCTGAGCACAAACATCTTCTTGAGATTACTTTATTGTTTGTTATTGATGCATCGTTGTTTGCATTTGTTGGGTTAGATATGGTCTGTGCCGCTATGTTTACCATCAATAGGCTTGCCACCCTTGGTTTACTTGACAAATCCTCTTATGAGGGTTTATTTGCAAAAGTACCTAATTATAGTTTTCTAAAGTACTTTGGATGTGTTTGTTTTCCACACTTAGTTGCTATTTCTACAAATAATTATCTCCTATGTCTATCCTCTGTGTATTTTTAGGCTATGCTCCTCATTATAAAGGTTATTGCTGTCCCCTTACAAATCATGTTTATATAAGTCATCATGTCCGTTTTCGTGAAAATGAATTTGCTTTCTCATCTCTTGCATCTCCAGTTTTTTCGGTTTGTAAAACTACTCCCTTTGTCCGTGACAATATGTTGAGTTTAACACTTTAACCTATACTACTGGAGTTCTTGTAATAAATCCGAGTTCCTCTTCTTCATTCGCTTACCCATGGCCTACACAAGCCAATCTTAGTCTTTGGACTTGTGCTCGTTTGGCCTAGTTTCAGCCAGAGGGGAGCCTACCCAATTTGCTCCATCTTCTTCTATGGCTATTCCCAGGCTAGCCTGCCTCTCACTACCTCCTTCTTGTCATCTACTACTGCTGGCCTGCCTGTGTTGTCTAGTCCAACACCTGATCCTAGCCCGCTGAACCTAAGCTTACCCCATTTCTCTAGCGGCCCATCTTTCGTGACCAGACTGTCTAGTACCAGCCTAGCACCTAGCGGGGCTTCACGACCGTAGCCCAACTCTCTTGACCGAATCATTACCTCCCACCCCACTACCAATACTCACAGGATAAACACGCTCTAAGTTTAGATTCTTCAAGCCTAAATGGATTCTCTCTCTCCACTTCTCTAGCTGAGTGGAACCTACGTCCTTCACCCAAGCCTTTAAATATTCACATTGGAAGCAGGTTATGGATAAGGAGTATAATGCACTTATGGCTAATGGTACTTGGAATATGGTTCCACCCCAATGTTGGCAAAACCTAGTTGGAAGTAAGTGGATTATAGAGTAAAATATCGATCGATGATTCTATGGAGAGGCTTATAGAACAGACATAAAGCTCGTTTGATTGCTCATCATGGTTTTCACTAGCAGGCAGAAATTGACTACCATGAGACATTCTGCTTAGTGGTCAAACCTGCTACTACTTGCCTCATTCTTTCTGTAGTTTTTGTTTCTAATTGGTCTATTCATCGGTTAAATGTCAAATACGCATTCCTGCATGGGCAACTCACTGAAAAAATCTACATGAAAAAACCTCCAGGTTGTACTCACCTTGATTATCCCCATTTAATTTGTAAGCTTAAAAAGGCTATTTATGGTCTTAAGCAAGCTCCTAGAGCTAGTTTTATCGTTTCAACAATTTCCTTCTGTCTCATGATTTTGTATGTGGCAATGTTTATCCTTTGATATTGTTTCTCATACTAGTACTCATGCTTTGATCTTGCTTATCTACAGGATAATATTATATTGGTATGCAATTCTTCTACTATAATTAAGTCCTTCATTGGTGTTCTTTTCGGTTAGTTTTCAATAAAGACATCGAGGAGCATTAGTACTTTCTTGGCATACAGGTGGTTTGTTCTTCTTTGGGCCTTTTTCTTTCGCAATAGAAGTATGTTGATGATCTTCTTCATAAATTTCATATGCACACTATTGAACATGTTAGTATCCCTTCTGTTGCCTAAACCACTTTATCCCTTTTTTTATGGCGAACTACTTGTTGATCCCTCAGCGTATCAAAGTATGGTAGGTCCTTTACAGTATTTGATATGATTCATCTTGACATTGCCTATGTAGTCCATGTAATTTCTTAATTTACACACGCTCCCCACACTACTCACCTTCATGCTATCAAGTGTATTTTTAGGTACTTTTAGGGAACTCAGGATCATGGTCTGTCCATTTGCCTATCTGTCTCCTCTTCCATCATTATCAGATATTTAGGTGCAAATTGGGCTAGCTATAAGGACTCTTGTCGCGCCACCATAGTTATGCTATGTATTTAGGTCCCAACCTTATTGCTTGGTGCTCTAAGAAGCAACCCACCATCTCCAAATCTTCTGTAGAACAGGAGTATCGGGCTCTTGGCTACACCGTTGCTGAAACTATCTCGATTGGCAAGTTGTTATATTACTTGGGGTTTACCATTTCTACCCCTGTTCGCCTCTACTGTGACAATGTCAGTGCCACATATATGTATGTTAATCAGTTCAACATGATCGCATGATGCATATTACTATTGACTATCACTTTGTTCGAGAGCGAGTTGCTGCTGGAGATCTAGTTGTTCATTATACCTCTACAAGTTTATAGATTTTGAATATTTTTATTAAAAGGTTGCCTTCCAAACAGTTCTTATTTTTGAAATCTTATTTGTCTGTGTCCCCCCTCGATCAGATTGAAAGGGCATAATAGTGTATGTAGGGGCAATATTATAATTTAACAATTTATACAGTTAATTATATATACAACACCAGACTCCCAAGGTTGGAGAGCTTTCTCTACAATAATTTTACAGATTCCTTAATAAGGATAAAAACCTCTCTCCCAAAAAGTGAAGGACAGAGATGGATTTGAGTAAGTCCTAATTAAGATACTCTTGTGTACATCATTAGTGTTATGTGTACGATCTCTCCAAGCACGAGATGCAATACCCCCAATGAATTCAAAAGGAGAGCTTGCCATTTTGGGGGTTATGATCTGTTGCCAGGTTCAAGTACTCTAACTCTTATATTCCTAGTACTAGTCTAGACCCGTGCTTTGCACGGTGCATACTACGGTAGATAGTTTGTGTTTGTGTGTATGTGTGTGTGTGTGTGTATATATATATATATATATATATATATATATATATATATATATATATATATATATATATATAGAGAGAGAGAGAGAGAGAGAGAGAGAGAGAGAGAGAGAGAGAGAGATAATCAAAATAATATAGGAATGTTCAACAGAAACTCAAATTTATTGAAAGATATAAGTAGATAGCAATTTCATGCACACATGTTAAAACTCAATAATTAAAACAACATATGATTGTAAAAGACATGATGTAAAGTATGATAGAGATTATAGGTAGTCCAAATGTAACTAAAATCATGCTAAATGACATGTTAATATGTTAATTTGTGGCACCAATTACAGAGAATCCACTTTCTCTTCTTATTCATACAGTAAAAATTAAGTTCTTAGTAGTTATTTGATTAGAAATGATATAATTGAAGCCTATAATTGCATCATGTGTACCTTTTTTTTTTTTTAGTTGATTTAACTTTTGTTTATTTTTGTTGCATTTTTTCATTCGATTTTCTTTTTCACTTAAATATTAAACATGAAAGACATAATGTAATATAGTTATACTGGAATAATGATTTTCAAGGTAGTTGTTAGTATCCCAGTTTGAATTCTAATTGTTCATAGTAATCTTCTACATTTCATTTCTTTGGGGGGGGGGTACACGATGTTGCATTGCTAATTTGATTACTTTGATATTCAATTCTACTAATTGAAATAAATGGATTTGTTTTTATTTTGATGGAATTGATCTTTATTTTAGATTGCTTTTGGTATTTGGGGCATGGAAAATTAAGATGAGCTTATAATTCATTTGCTTATTCAGCTGTTATTTAATATATTCTATTGAGATAAATTTGATTCACAATGAGTACCTTCAACAAAGAATCAGCAAGTATTCACATCATATTTAGTGTGTATCGAATTTTATACATGATAAATCATTGAATAACATTTATTGAAGGTTCAAGAATGATATATTTTTAATCTATAATTTTCATAATTATTTGTTACTAACTATTTCATAATTCATACTTCCATAATTATGGGATTATTCTTTATTGGGATTTGACGTTATTATTTAAAATAATACTAAAGGTATAGCCACTCCATAATCTTTATTTCAACCATTACAGAATTATACTTTCCGAGATTATGCTTTCCTAGGATCATTTTCTTAGTTGTTAATGATTTTTTTTTCCACAATTACGGAATTATACTTCCTGATATTATATTTTTCGGGATTAATCTTTTTCTACAACCTCGTGGTGATAAGGAGACAGAATGAATTCAACAGATTTAAGAAGGATTTTTTTTTATTATTTTCATAATCACTAATTACTGCATAATTATTCCTTTTAGAAAAACATACTCCATAATCCTCATTTCGACAATTATGGAATTATATTTCATAAGATTATACTTTTTTACAATCATTTCCTTATTAATGATTTTTTCCATTATTACCATGTGAGAGATTTGAAAATTATAAATTAATTATTTTCAACAATCGGATGGTTGTGATGAGGAGAGAGAATGAATCTAAGGGTTCGAAATATTTAACTAATGAGAATGCAAGAAAATTTTACATCATCACAATATTTCTTTTATATATAGTATAGATAAGTCTGGTCTGTCTTCTTGTGTTTCCTATTTTGTGCAGTATTTGGAAATTTTAAAGACAACTATGTATGATGATTCCAAATTTTATGCCACCTACCAGATCTTCCATTAATTCCGGAACGTATTTACACGTGTTAGCTATTTATTCATGAAATTATGTTGGCCCACTTTGGTTTTTTTTTTAAATTTTTTTTTAATAAAAATGTCTTTATAAACACACAGCTCTGGCAGAACAAGTTTTAGTGCTTAACTTAGTAGATTCTAGTGTGTTACTTTAATGCGTCTGCAGATTAGCCTGCAACAGTTTTAAAAACATCTGGAAAAATGTTATGAATTTTGCCAATATGTATGCATATATAAAAAGCAAGCTAGGAACATTTGTAAAAAATTGGTAGAAGATAATAGACGTTGTCTTATTAGGAAATTTGGGATTCTACACTATTTTGAACGCTCCTCTGTAAAGAATATCCTCTACTTCAAAGTTAAAATTTAAGGTGAATATATGTGCAATGATTGTCAATTTTCTCAAATAAGAGCCAATTAGGATCTATGTTCATTACTAAGTGGTAGTACATAATGACATCTTTATCATAAAAA
The DNA here is from genome assembly GCA_017589665.1 of Selenicereus undatus. Lineage (NCBI taxonomy): Eukaryota > Viridiplantae > Streptophyta > Magnoliopsida > Caryophyllales > Cactaceae > Selenicereus > Selenicereus undatus. The sequence goes on from JACYFF010010365.1 coordinate 14,523,055, forward strand.
AATCCTGATTCTAAGCCTTCGACTAAATTTCCTATTAGCCTCCATCCTATATTACAATTATAAAAGCTATCGAAAAGGCATTGGCCCGTTTGGTACCTCCCTCAGCTGTGCAACATCATGCCTTGGGTTCCAAACTTAGGAATCTCCATTTCTCAAGTTTGAGATCTGGGGGAGTAAGGGGGGTCCCGGGTCTAGTGTACCCTAGGCCTGCTTCAGGCCTGTTGGCCAACGGAATTCCTTGAAATAGGTCCAGCGCTTACTAATATTTACAAAAACATACATACACGATTATACAAGCTAGTGAAGCTAGTCTCTTCCACAACTAAAAGTGCAAATTAAGCACCTTCAACAACAATTAATTATGTATTTGGGAGTACACTACGGTTTACTCTTCTGTTGGCATGAAAGTGGTCATTGGAAGTAACAACTCGAGGAATTTTAACTTTTTGAGAGAAGACAACTCACACGAGCCACATCGATGGTTTCAAAGATGAGAGAGACCAGTGATATATAGCTTCGACCGACTTAAAAAAGCGCATGCACCATTAACAAAAGGTGTTTATCTTTTCAGTTTGTATTGGGATGCTAAGGCCATTAAAGTAAAGAAAAAGAAACTAGTGACTAAAGTAATGAGTGTAACGGTCCACTTCTCTATGTGGTGTTACTAGTGTACATTACAAGGAGAAGTGCGCAAGATCTTTAAGATGTAGCAAACATTTTGTATTATATGAACTAAATAATTAATTAATGCATTAGATGATTGAAAATGATCATGAAATTACAGTGAAAGCTAATATTGCTTATTAGATATTATCAATGCAGCCAGCAAATATAAATGATGTTTTAAGCAATGAGATTAGTGATGTGTAAATTACCATAAACCATATTGCTAATATTTTTAACTGCTAATATTTTTTAATTGCAAAGGTCCTATGCAGTGTTATAAATACCGTACTGTACCACCTGGTATAACCTGAAACGCACCGTACCGGTCAAAAAGGTCCTATGCAGTGTTACAAATACCGTACTGTACTACCCGGTATCACCTGAAACGCACCGTACTGGTCAAGAAACGGTATAAGCTATTGTTCGGTATTGCACTGGTCAATACCACTCAATACCGTCCAATACCGAGCAGTACCGGTATTTTCGGTCAAATACCACCCGGTACACTTCAATTTCAAATTTTTTCTACTTTAATTTTTAAAATTTTTTTGAAATTCAAAACAGTACGAGCTTGGTACAACGATATATAAATCCAGTATGTCTCGTTCTAGTGAAAAATGGTACGCTAACTGGTACGATATTTATAACTTTGGTCCTATGTTCTAAATCTTTCCAATTTAATCTTATTTCTAAGATGACATTGAAAAACTAAAAAGGAAAAAGAGAAAGAAAAATGTTCATATTTTGAATCCAGTCAACTTTGTGGATGCATGCAGTGTGGAGTTGGGGGGGGGGGGGGCGGGTAAAAGGACACTGACAGATTTTATAACATGAATATTTTCACCAATTTCCAACACTACTAAAATCATTTGTGTGACGATTCATGGTAGCATTGGCAAAAATTTATTCAACTCAAATATCTGAATTTGTCGATCTGAAAAATTGGATATGGTCATGAAATTTTCGTATGGGCTTCAAATCTAAACATCGTATTCTTCACATTTTTATTGTTCGAATCCAATTTTGTTTCGAATTTAGACTTATCTAAATTATTTGACCCGAAAAAAATGAATATCAAACATCAGTTGTTATTCGAATTTTAACATTATCCAATTTATCTAACCCAAATCTTACTTGAACCCGAATTTTTGCTAGCGATCCAATACAATGCAAGCAAATAGTGGATCACATCACATGTCTTGATCATGGTAATGCAAATCTCTAATTTCTCCCAACCTTAGTATTATTGGCATAACCACTGACTTCTGAATGGGGAAAGGGGTCAATTGAGTTGTTGGCAGTCAATTCGGGCTACTCATTCATTTTCATGATGCACAAGAAAATGCTCAAAAAGTCAAAAGATATCATCCACACGCGCCTCTCACGTGCTCCATTTACCAAGTCAACCTACGTAGTTTGAATGTTTTTGCCACAGTGCCAATGGTGGCAACATGTGGACGTCATCAAAGTCAAAGGGTGGATCGGACATAAAAATTGGTCAATCAGTCGATATTATTGGTTTAATTTTTCTTAAAAATAACCAAAAGAGAAGATGTGAATATATGGAATAGAAAGACAAATTTACCATTTTTTAAGGTGTTTTCCTCGACCGTATTAAGATTTTTAATTTTTCAAGTGCTCCTTTGTTTGGTATCATTATTCTTTAAGATTGAAAGTTCCACAATTATATGCCTTCAGTCTGAGGAGGTGTACCAAAATTTGATTTGAATGATTCAAAGTAAACTGGGTTAACTTTTATAATAGTTTGATTTTAATTTGATCTAAACTAACCTAATTCAAAATGACTTAATTTGAACCAAAGAAAAGCAAACTAAAATAAATCTTGTCTAAAAGCATGCACTTTGATATGATTATATTAGGAAGGTATATAATCAAAAGCTTGCAGTTTAATTGGTATCATGTGAAAGTTCAGCTAGGCTAGTCAAGTCACCCTAGAGGGGGGGTGAATAGGGTGATTAACAAAAATTAAATGCGGAAATAAAAGTGGGACAAAATACGATGATATTTTTACGATGTTGGCCTTTTCGAACAGGGTTAGTCACCGCCTAAGGCTCTTCTTTCCTTAGGATTTGAACCGCTCCACTTCTTATTCACTTAAGAAGTTACACACTCGAGTCCCTCGACTCGACAAAGACTTCCTTGAACACCTCCAAGGTTAATTACTCAATCGTGAGAACCTCTCTCTCGATCTACCACTCAACTAAGTAACTTAAGTTAAGTCACTCACTAAGTATTGCCCACCCAATACTTAGCTACTCAAGTAAGTCTTCCTCAATTTACTTGTTATAGGATCCTCTTACAAGAAGTTTTTCTCAAAAGATAAGTACGAGTAGCGATCAAACCAATATGCAATTTCTAGCTCAAAGTACTATCTCAATATATTTTGATGTAAGCTCTCCTTAATTTGCAAGTGTAGCTCAAGTGATTTCTCATTTGCTCGGATCACTATTTATAGCCTTGCAATTCATGAGTTCCAATTCTGCCAAGATGGAAGTTTCTGTCAGAATATCCTGAAATCTGATTTCAGGCCATTGAAATATATTCTTCAAATTCTGATTTGATTTCCTTTTGAGCTAAACATTCTGATTTGATCTTCCCTTTAAATCAGCCACGCTGCACAGGATATCTTCCTTGCACATGATAGTTAGTGATATCTTAAAATGTGCAGCAAGATAATTCAAGTATCATTTTTGATATTACATTGCAATTTAAGCTTTTATCTTATTTAGTAGAATCTTGCCAAGATCAAATCAAATAATATTGATGCAAGATAATTCAATCCATAATTGATCTTGTATGATATTCAAATTTGAATTGGCTAGATTATATATATCAATCCAATAATACCTTTGGATACTATATGATACCCACATATTTTTCTATCCATAAACACATATTAGGGTAGATAATTTTATCCAATCAAATCCATTAATATTATTCACTTAGATTGTATAGAAAAATATCCATAGAAACTCAATATTCTATCATATCACTTCCATTAATAATTAATCAGGGCTTTCGTTCAAGACTTAAACTATTCAACTACTAAGCCCATGTATTAATCAAACATGTAACCAATTTGATGAATTGGACCAATAAAAACGTTACACATGAAACTAACAAATAATATAAATATTCAACAAATGACTATTTCATATATAATTATTATCCACATTGTTTGTTATCATCAAAATCATTATGCGACTCCTAGAGTCAACATCATGATCAGTTTCTCCTATCATTGGGGGAAAATTATGCCCTAAGTCTGGACTTACGTTGTTAGATAGGCCAACTAATGTTATGTGTTGTCACACACAGTTGGATTTTATAGATTTTTTTTTATAAGAAAGGTAAGCAGTACAATCTAAGCAGCCCTTCTCTCAAGGGTTCTCTGTAAATTATCCTCATAAAGGACATAAAGAAGTTCCCTATGTGGGACAATATTCCAAATAACCGTGGAATGTAAGGAATGGCCAAACTTTGCCAGCCAATCAGCTGCACAATTACCCTCTTTAAAAAAATGATGAATAAAAACCTTATTACATAACTGAGTGTAAGCTAATATATTTTGCACGAACACTTGAATTTTCCATGGGGGTTGAATATGTCCTTGAACTCCTTCGATGAGAGTTTTGTTATCTCCTTCAATGTGAATATGAGTGAAACCTGCTTGGACTGCAGTTTTAATACCATTATGCATTGTTGTTGCTTCTGCTACTAAGATTGATGATCTTCCCAAATTGAACGCTAAAGCTTGGATGAACTTTCCTTCCCAGTCACTGCTGATGAATCCTCCTGCTGTACCTTGTGATGATTTGGATTCATCAAAATTTATTTTGATGAATCCCCTTATGGCTTCTTCCATGCTACCCAATATGTCCTCTCCCAGTTGGTGGTTGAGATATTTGGGTTTGGTAGTTGAATTGATTATGTGAGGTTGTGCCTAATGCGCCATTCAACAATAGTTTTTTTTTGCTCTGATCAATGTTATTCCTGGGTTGGGCATTTCACTACAAAACACTGTATTGTTCCTTGTTTTCCATACACTCCATAGCAGGGCAACTAATCTATCCATTTTAACTATAGGATCGACAGCTTTGGCGTCTCTAAGCATTTGTAGTATACCAATTTGTGGGTGGAAAGGGGGGTCATATTGAGCCAATTGTGAGAAACTGCTAATCTCCAACAATCCTATAAAACAGCACATCCCAAAATCAAATGGGTCGTATCTTCAATCTTTGTGTGACAAAAAGGGCAACAAGAATGAACGGTCATGCCTCTTTGAGCCAAGGTTCCTCTTCTAGGCAGCGATGCATGACAAATTTACTATAGAAATTTTTTTAACTTTGGCATAATATCTAAATTCCAAATCCATTTATACTCTCATACAAGTGGGTTGACTAGGTCTAGCCCATGTGCAGCCCAAGTCGCTGTCTTAGTGGAAAACTAACAATTTTCAGCAAGTCCACAACACACAGAGTTGGGAATGGAATTGGTAGGGATAGGGGTTGTAAGAATCCATTGTAAGTGGACAGAGTCAACTAATAAACTAAGCTGTGATGTGTCCCATTCTTTGGTTGCCGTTATAAACTGTGATACTTTGAGAGATGTATCTGTGAGGGAGATGTCCATATGGTTGAGCAGACTGGCTAATCTGTCATTTGCACACCAGCGTCTATGAGGGAGAGGTCCATAATGTTGAGCAGACTGGTTAAGTTGTCATTTGCACACCAGTTATAGAGCCAGAAGTTAATATTTACTCCATTACCCACTTTCCACCTTACTCCTTTCCTAAATTGTTGTCGATTATTAAGGATACACTTGCAAGCGCAGAAATCATGCTTTTGGCTTTGAGAGCAAAGAAGTTTGCATCAATTTGGTATTTCGCCTACATTTGTTCCACCCACAAACCCTGATCATGGAACAATTTTCAGGTTAATTTACATAGAAAAGCAATATTAACTGCTTCCATTTTTCTGAGTCTAAGACCTTCAGCTTTCTTGGGTTGACAGATTTTGTCCAAAGAAACCATGTGCATCCCCTTATTTTCATGTGATTTTTTCCAAAAAAAATCTCTACCTATTTTATCTATTCGAAGACTAGTTTCTTTAGGCAATTGAAAGCGTTGCATTATATGTTCAGGCATTGATTTGATGTGAGATTAAATTAGTGCTACCCTTCCTGCCTTAGAGACATGGTTGGTCTTCCAAGTTTGCAACTTTACAGCTGTTCTAGTTACTAAGTCAGAAAAAGTTTATGTTTTTGGTCGGCCCTTAAAAACTAGACACTCAAGGTACTTGCCAAGATAGGCTTCATGTGTAATGTTAAAAATAGACGATGCAACTTGCTTCTCGTGAGAAATGGCATTACTAGAGAATGTTAATGACGACTTATGGAAATTAATGAGCTGACCCGAGTTTCAACAGAAATTACTTAGAACAGAACTTAACTCATGGCAGGATTCAAGATTAGTTCTACAAAAAAAGTAGACTATCATTGGAAAAAAGCATGCATGGGATTTTAGCAGCTCGCGATGAAAGCTTGAAACCAATCCCACACTTTCTCTGACCAAGCGCTTACGGAGGGCTCTAGTTAGAACTTCCATGCATAAGACGAAGAGATAAGGGGAGATGGGGTCCCCTTACTAAATACCTATGGAAGGTGTAAAGAATCCGCATACATTGTCGTTAACAATGATCGAGAATGAAACAGTAGAAATGCAGGCCTTAATTAGGTCTACCCACTTGGAATGAAATCCCAAAATGCGTAAAGTATTAGATAGGAAATCTCATTCAACCCTGTCATAGGCCTTTTCTATATCAAGCTTGAGTCCCACCCAAGCTTTTTTCCCTTTCATATTTTTGAATTTGTTCATGATTTCATGCGTAAGTAAAATGCTGTCATGGATGGAAGGTTTCAGTGCAAAGGCACTTTGGGTCGGGTCAATTATCTTTTCCAAAATTGGCTGCATCTTATTGGCAAGAATTTTTGAAATAAGTTTGTAAGCGGTATTGCACAGGCTAATGGGTCGGAACTAGGCAATGGTGCCTGGCTGACTCACTTTTAGAATTAGTGCGATAAGTGTTTGATTAATCTGTTTGACTAGTTTGCCATCTTCAAAAAAGGATTTGTGGCTCGACAGACATTATCTTTAATAATATGCTAGTGGTCTTGAAAAAAAGCTGCTCCGAAGCCGCCAGGGCTTGGAGCTTTAAACTTGTCCATTTGGAAAAGGGCTTCCTTAATTTCTGTTTCTTGAATGGGCTATAACAATCTTTGATTATCCTCGGCAGTGACTAAATTAAGCATTTCCATATCAATATTAGAGGTGCCTGCCTGAGCTAATTTAAACCTAGTAGTAAAGTCAGTGATAAACATTTTTTCAATTTGTGCAGATTCGTCAACCCATACTCCTGAGTTATCCTTAACTTATGTAATCTTGCTTCATATCTTTCTTGCATTCATAGACTGATGGAAATATCAGGAGTTTCGATAGTCATTTACCAGCCATTCTTTTCTTGCAAATTTTCCCCAATATTTTTGGTTAAAAAGGTGCATATTTTCCCGTTGCTTTATAAGTCTGTAGTGCTAGTTATTTAATCGAGCACTATCTGGCTCATGGACTAATTTGGCTTCAACATGTAGAAGTTGTTCCGTATTCCTTTCCAGCTTATGCTTAAAATTTCCAAAAGTACGCTTACTCCACAATTTAAGGCCCAATTTGGTTTTTTAAGTTTCTGTACTAACTGATACATAGAAGTGTCTTGTACTCTCGTTCTCCAATTATGTTTGACAATACAGTGCGCATCCTGGTAGTGAGCCCAGGAGTGTTGGTATTTGAAATTCGTACCCCTTCGATGCTGATGCACTGGCTTCGTATTGAGCAACACAAACATGTAAAGGGGCCATCATTGACTATGTAGGAAGGAAATAGCTACGCACAATCCTCCTTAAGCAGAACTCTATCAAATTTTTCATAAACGAGTTGTCCGCGTAGGATTTATTTCCAAGTGAACACCCGCCCTTGGACATGAATACCAATACTTCAAGTGTAATTCAAAAAATCATTAAGGCGTTGTGTTCGAGAACTAGTTAAAGGAGCACCACCAATCTTATCAGAAGAACATAGCATTTTATTAAAATCACCCATTATACACCAAGGTAAGGTAATGGAGTTGCTGAGCTGATTAAGATGGTGCCAGAAAATATCTTTATCTCTTTCCTATGCAGAAGCATAGACTACTATTAGTAGAAATTGTAGACTACTATTAGTAGAAATTGTTTACTACTATCTTTGCCGATAACATGACAATGTATTGTCCTATTGTCTTTTGCTATGACATTAAGATCGACATTAACGGAATTCCATAGACATCAAATCCCTCGCTTGATCGACCGTTGGTATTGTATTGTACTATGAAAATCCCAAATTCCTTATAATTAATTCCGTATTCTGTTTGTTAACCATAGTTTCAAGTAGAAACAAAATGTCTGGCTGAATAGTATGATTAATAAATGCTATTTCCTATCTCAATTGGTATTTTTTGCACCTTGTACATTCCAACATATGACTTTCATGAAAAACAATGATGATTAAAATTGTTTCGATCTAGAGAACGTTCATGTTGTAGCATTTGATCCATAGGATCGGTCGGTAAAATGGCCTTGGAAAATAAGCAATAAAGCTTAATTCCACTCACCAATAAAAATTTCGGAAAAAAAGTAATAATTTCATACAACATAATATCAGAGGTAACAATTACACTATTCATTCCTGTAAAAATATAAGAAGCTAGAATGCAAAAAGACTGGGCCGCCATGTCGCTGGAAAAAATAAGAGTTCTGCTCTGGCCTCGTAAGACTAATTTAGCGTAAAGGTCACTGCAACACATACAGTGCTGTCTCCAATCTACTGGAAATGGATGTGGTAGCGCAAGGTAGAGACAGAAAGAAGCCCATAGAATCCCACAACCTATGCCACCAAAAAAGGCAAAGAACAAGTACACAGCATCCAAAAAAAGGGCATGCACAATGCAGAGCCAGTTCATTTCAAAAATTAAAGCCTGCAACAAAAGAGAAAACCAGTTCGACGTCTCAGTTAACAACAAATTTTTGTTGTTATCACCCTTGACTTGACTTCGTAATGCGCATACTAAGGTAAACTCTAGTCGCCAAGGAGACCCTATCCTGGCATCATAGTAATTAACCTCAGAAACACGCCCATAAACCCATAGAAAAGTGGATGAGTAACAAACACAATGTTGCTCCTCCCAAAGTAGGGGTGGCAAGCATCCATTAGTAATAGGCTGGCCAAAAACCTTTCCAAACCCACAATGAAAGAACATAGTTCTGTCCTGTTATACATAAGAGCAAACACACAATACCATCCCAACACCTGAAATGAGTATGTTTGCACAAAGCAACGACAGAGAGAACACCAAGGAAGCCCACAACCTGGGTAAATAAAAACTAGGAAGCACAAGTACACAGCATCCCAAAAAAGGAAACCAAAGAGGCATAAACCATCCTGTTCCAACATAAAAGGCTGTAACCTATTAAAAACCAAATAAGCATCTGAGTTAACAACAAAGTCGAAATGATATCATCCATGACTTGACTTCATGGTGGGGTAGCTGAGTAAAACTATAATTGCCAAGGACCATGAAACCGTAACGAAAGGGGAAGAAAAAAAAACCAAAGCAGGGTTGACAATCTTCCAGCAAGAACAAACTAACTAAACAACATTGCAATCCTATACTGTAAGAAAATAAAGATACCATTGTATACATAAGAGTGAACATACAATACGAGACCAACCTATAGCTAAATCACCTAACAGAATTTCTGGGAATCAACCCCCCGACCAACCACTAGTACTAGTGAGGCCCATACCAGATAACCAAAAAGGAAATATACAAGAGTATGCCAGGGTAATTACAAGATAAATATCCAAAAGCAGGGGTGAACAACTAGAAGGTACAACTTCTCAGAAAAGTTAAATAGATAAGTTGGTCATCATTATAACACTTAGTTAGCAGGGTGAGAAGAGCATTCATCCCCCTCCTCAAGCTTGCGTTTCTTGGAAGAGTCAGTAGACATCATGGCATCATTAAGATCATCAAGTTCCAAGTACAAATCATTCTCTTCCTCTTCATAGTCCATTACATTGAAAAACCCTTGAGAACTTGAGGAGAAATCATGAGCAGGGGAGTAGAGTGTCTCAAAGGGAGAAGTTGGTCTGAAGACTTGAGCATCCTCAAGCATAGTGCAACTAATAGGAATTGAGGAGGTGAGAGGGGAAGGAATAGGCTCATAGGTTAAAGAAGGGAAAGACCCAAAAACACCATCCCCACTAGAAGAAATAACAAGAGGATGTGTACCTACACATGTTACCACTTGATCACTGTCATCCTCAACAAGAACAACTTTACCTTTATCCTTGGAGGGAGGGAGACTAGGAGCAGTATGAGGTGAAGGCACTAAACTCGGTTGTGGTTTACATGTACGAATACCACCATGGTGGGGCCGAGCACTTGGAGGAGTGGAAGTGAAACAGCCTCATTTCTTAGGGGAAGCACGAATCCACTTCTCCTTAGTGTCGTGCTCACCACTGGAGGAAGCTTCACGGGGGGGTTTATGGCTTTTGAGATTGTGAGCCTGAAATTTTTCTACCAAAATGTCAATATTGGGGAAGGAGGGAATACAGGGGTATTGATCAATAGTAAGGGTAGGACTCCCACAAAGTGCATATACTTCGTGAAGGCCCTCATAAATAAGAGGAATATTCAATTCATCGTTGGGAGTAGGGATTTTGAGAGAACCATGAAGGGCTTCAGTAACATTAATATTGACACAAACCCGAGCAAAACGCCTTTTTTGCCTAAGAAAAGTGCAGTGGTCAATTCTTATGACATCTCCAACTACCCGGAGAAGATTGGTAAGAGCATCAAGGGTCCCAAATTCCCAAGGCAGACGGGGAACGCGAACCCACTAATCAATGCTACCAATAGAGACTGAGTAAGGGTCAAAATAGGGAATCTAGGGAGTAAGGACAAAATTAAGACCCTTCACAAACCAAGGCCGATTAAACCAAACATAGTTTTTATCAGAAACAGAAGCAAACCTAAGAAGCACCCACCTATTTTCCAACTCAATGTATTCAACTTGCCCCTTAGTATGCTTCCAGTCAAGTTTGGTCGTAGTGATAATAAGAGCCAGAGGAAGGATTTCGCCCCATATCTTAGCAAGAAGACAGATAGCAATAAGTTCATCAATACTCCCCGGAACATGGAAGGGAGGGTACAAGGATGGAAGAGATTCATCTAAATCAAGCACAGGGTGACCATTGAAGAGAGAGGTCTGGTGAGGCTGAGGAGTGTGGCTAGCTGAGTGATAAGCAGCCACACCATATTGAATAGAATTTGCATAGTTGGTGTTTAGTTGGAGGTAATGATGGACTGGGCAATCAAGAGCAATTGGATTCTCAGTTTCAGTTAGTGAACCAAAAGGGGGGGAGGGAGGGGTGGTATGAGGAATTAAGGTGGATAGAACAGTCATTATCAGAGGGAATATTAGTGTCAGAAGCCATAATGAGTAACTGCGAAATGTGCACAACAAAGGGAGCTGATGGGGTAAGGGAAAATAGGTCCCTAAGAGCATACTTATATAGGACACGAGTAGGCAACCAAACAAACCAACCACTCAGGAAAACCGAAGAACACCAGCGACAACACAGAGTCTCTAATAAAATAATAATAATCATATGTAAATTCAATCTAACATTCATTTCATGACGCATAATAGTAACACATATCTAGCAAAAAGACAAACATAATTGTCAGGCAGGAACTTGACCCATAAGGCAAACTAAAATCATGGGAAAGATGGAAACTCATACTTGAGTGAAATAATGATGATAGGGAATGGAGGTTACATAACAAAGCACGGTTAACCACCATAGCACTAGTTCGGATGCAAGAAGCCAGAGACAAGGGCTCCTCAGGGGGACTTGGCATACACGACACACCAACAACTAAAAAAGTACACAGAGACTTAACCTTATCATAAGCAAAAGCCAAATCGGCTTAGGGAGCAGATCGATCTGTCCAAATGATGGAGAAAACTCTGCAAATTGCAGTGTAACCAAGATCTGAGATGCAATCTGTCCCATGGAAACACAGATCGCATCATTCTGAACCCACGCTCTAGAGAAGATGGGACGAAGACAACCATGGCCTGAAAAGGCAAACAAGTAAGGCAAGTTAAGATGAATATGGGGGGGGAATGATTGCATAGTATGGGCAAGGAAGGTAATTGAAGGAGAATAGTAGCAGGAACACATAATTAGCAATGGTGGTAGCTTGCTTTGAAGTAGATCTGGAGGATCAGGGGGTTGATTCATGGTGGCTAGGGTGATAAGCGATAATTTATCGTATTTTATGTGACCCTTTCACCTAATTTTAGCTCGTATAATAATATATTCTTTAGGATTTTTACTTGTTTTGTTTGCTTTTTTGTAGGCAATAAACTCCACTCGAGCAAAACACCGGGAAAAGAAGCGAAGACGGACAAGAAGATCGAAAGAAGGCAAAAAGGGGCGACGGGAGACTGCACCACCGTGCCAGGGATGTAGCACGGTGGGGCCGTGCCACCTGGCACGGTCATCTCACTTCCCCGCCGCTCGCTTGCCCGGTTTCTTATTTAAGCCCTTTTCGGGCGTTTTTGTTTAGACCTCCTCGGGGCTCTCCATTAGCGATTTTTTTGGAGTTTTTAAGTTAGGATTAGCCAATACAAATCCCATTGGAAAATTAGGTTAGGATTTGTCTCTGGTTGTTTGGATTCAAACTTGTGGATTCTCAAGTTCATTTAATCAACATGAGTTTTCTCTTTTCTTGCTCTGTTTATTTTATATGTTTATGTTCATGTTTTGGTTTATATGCTTTTGTAATGTTCATAGATTATAGTTGTGAATTTGGATTGTGATTAGCCTTGTGATAGCCAATTGATTGTTGTTAGACCTTTAACCCTTTTGTTCATGCTAGAATTTAAGGTTTTCTCTCACGCCCACCATGTGTTTGATGAAATGCTTGAAAGAGCTTTCATCCGTGTTTTGGAAAAATTGACTTATGCTGAAAGGTGAGGTTGATTGTCTAGTATGAGTAGAGTGAATGGTTGGAATTGTGACATGAAAATAGTCTCGTCGCTAGTTAGGTCAAGGGTTGTCAACCTAATAGTTTAGTTGAACTAATTCCATGAAAATAGGTGGTTAGAACAACTAGACTAGCCTATTGACCCTTAAGAGAGGGCTTGGGTGGCCTCAATGATACAACCGATCAACCTCGAATACTAGCATAACTTAGGAAGGTGAGAGGTTAACTTGATCAACTAGTTTATCTCAGGTTTACTCATAATCGCAGTCCTTTGGTTATTTTAGTAGTTTAGTTCTATTTTCTATTCCTTTAATTTTACCTAGTTCGAGACACTTTAATTAGCTCTAGTACTTGGAAACCTAACTCTCTGTGAATGACACCTCATGTACTCAACGATGCACCCTACATTTGGGGTTTATAAATATTAAAACTTTTTCTTAATAAGTTTTTGGCCCCATTACCGGGGAATTGGAGATTTCCAATATTAGAGCTTACTTAGGCATTCGACACTAGGCTCTCATTTTGAAAAAATAAAAATTAAAAATTAAAAATTTTGAAAAAAAAATGCCTAGCTTCCACTTCCCTCAATATGAGCATGAACTGTTTTGGAGATATTATGAAAGATTACATGGTTTTCTTGCTCATTATGACTATTGCTTGGAAAAATGGGAACTTTTGAATACAATCTATGAGGGTGTGAATTGTGAGACCTGTTCTCTTTTAGACTACTGGGATTTCATTGCTAAAAATGTTAATGAAGCATGTGATTTTCTTGATTGGTAGGCTCGGGATACTTATGAATATGAGATTAGTTGCACTAATTCATACATCCCACCCCCTTGCATCCCTAATTATGCTCCTCCTATGTGCGAAATTTGCCATTGTTCTGATTATGACAGTAATTCTTGTCCCTATTATATTTCTGACGAGGGCTTTGCTAGACTTAGCAATATGATAGAGACAATGAATGAGTAACAAATTAAGTTTGCTAATAAAATGCGGGAGTATGGCCTATCACCTGAGACTGACCTTAGTTTTCCCAGACTTGTTGTCAATCTGTGTGATGATGGTGCGTATTTCCCTCCTCTAGAGTCCGGACTTGAAAAAGTACTCGACCCTCCCTTGACTACTTTACTCACAGTTGCTCCATCCTTTCCTAATACCCTTAGGGACAACACCGCGTTTATCATGACCTTTCTTGATACACCTTCCCCTTTAGCTCAGTTGACGGAGTTCGGGGCAGGTGCAACTGTTAGTGTTAGCGCTAGTGTTGATGAGGATGATACTTGGTCTGAGTTAGGCGATGTTTTTATTGAGGAGTATGATCTTCATGAAACTCCCATATGGACTTCATGTGTGGATGTTGTGGTTGAAGGGCCAACTAATCTTGATTTTGTTGATAATATATCCCCCAACCTTCTTGATACATTCCATGCTTCCCCTTTCCATTCACTACCCTCCCCCCCTGAGTATCGTAATATGTTACCCGTTGATTATCATGATATGCTTGAGGGGAATGTGCTTGGCTGTTTGGAGTCTCTTGGTACCTTTAGAGGGTATTACCCCTCCCTTGACCCTTATAGATTATACCTCGAGACTATGCCTGCGAAAATCATGTTGACCTTTGCATTCGATCACTCTAAGTATTTTTCAAAGGGATTTGATAAATTTTGGAGAGCACTTACCATTATTTCAAGATTCATGTTTAAGTGCTCTTATTCCCATTCATCTGAGTTGCATGCTCAGGTGTTTGATCAGCTCATGTGAGCTTTGACGACATCTGATTTGGTAGCTCGGATCTTGAGATGAGGAGGAGTGGCTGATGCTCCTTCAATCTCCCATAGCACAGTCTTGAGGAGGTGGTAGTTTAGGTGCACCCAGCACCTAACCTGGTAAATTCGTTCCCTCTTTTCTCTTTCTTTATTTTTATTTTCTATATATAGCTTTTGCTCTTTCTGATTTATATTTTGCTTTTGTATAGTTATTTTTTTAGATTTCTTTCTTTTGTATATATATGTGTTTTGTGGGTGGTTGTGACTCCTTGGCTCCCAATGAGAATATTGTGAGATTTAGGCGTCGGGGTGGAAAGTCATATACCCTATGCATATCTTTGTGAAAATTTTTCACTTTTGTATAGTTTTTCTTTTTGGATTTGGGGAAGCTTCATACTATTCTGGTTAGCTTAAATCCCCTATACTTTTACTATTAGCTTGTATAGGAATATGATGCGCATGATAGATCTTCGTCCTCAATGTGTCATCGCAGGACCTAATTCTAACCCCAATTGTTCATTATTGATGTGTAATCCAATCCTTATCTATACCGTCATCATTAGCTTAAGATCTTAGTGTTCCATGATTGGCTCTCCTACTTGTTTTTGATACAGTTACTTTGATTTTTGTTTGCATTCCAAAAAAAAAAATGAGAAAAAAAAGAGAAAAAGAAGAAAAAAAATAAAATTTGGAACAACAAGTATCCCTTTTAGACATGTGCTACTGGGCGTTACCCTTTGAGGCATGTGCTACTGGGTGTTACCCTTTGAAGCTATACTACTACTGAGAAAGCTTGCTTTCTGCGTTAATATGTTAATAATCTAGTTTATATCAGTCAAGTGGGATTGAGTTGATTTTGGTAAGCCTGAGTCCTAAGATAATGATACACCTGCACACCGAGCACTGTGATTGATTTCAGGCTTTGATGCACAGTGGGGTGAAAAGTTGGTGTTTTGATGTCATGTATGTGGATAGAGAATCTTGATGTGTACACTCCGTTTATATACAGGCTAATATCTTCGTGTAGTAGTGATTTGGTTGGTTAGAATGTGTACAGTTTTTCCCCTTGTATAGATATTTGTGCCTTGTTTGTATACCTGTTTTGTTTTCGTTGTTTTCCTTTCTGCTTTTCCCCTTATTTTCCTTTTTCAAGATTTTGTGGATATATCTTCTCCAAACCCTCACGAGACCTCACATGTCCACTTGGGAGAACCAAGGGGTTTAAAGGGCTTATTATATACGCCAAATGAAACTGTGATTCGTACGACAGTGAGTTAGGTTCTTAGATTAGTTTTTCTTTTGTTTTGCTCGAGGACGAGCAAAAGATAGGTGTTGTGGTATTTGATAAGCGATAATTTGTCATATTTTACGTGTCCCTTTTACCTAATTTTAGCTCGTATAATATTATAATCTTTAGGATTTTTACTTGTGTTGTTTGCTTTTGTAGGCAATAAATGCCAATCGAGCAAAACAACGCGAAAAGGAGTGAAGACGGACAAGAAGAGCGAAAGAAGGTAGAAAGGGTCGATGGGAGACCGCGCCACTGTGCCAGGGATGTGGCACGGTGGAGCCCTGCCACTTGGTGCTACACCTATTTTTGACCCCATTTTAGCCCTTATTTGACCCATTTTTCTCAGTATTTTCATGTCAAGTTTAGATGATAAAGGGTCAAATTCACTTCCTTTGATCCAATTGTGCTTATAATGTGTTTTGTCTTACTTTTAGGACAACTGCTCGAGTTTTGATAGATAGAAAGGCCTTAGGAGTGATTTGAAGGATGCATAGAGGTCCAACGAAGCCCTAGAAGCACAAGTGAGTGCCGTAGGAGTGCACAACCGTGCTGCAGGACCAGAAGCTTTGTATTGGCTGGTGCACGGCCGTGCGTCCTACCAGTGCGTGGGTGCACAGCCGTGCGTCCTACCTGCCGTCGCAATCTAAGCGGTTTCCAACCTTTATAAAGGGGTTTTTTCTTTCTTTTTGAGGGAAGCCTTTTGCTGGATTCTTGAGAGGGCCAATTAGGGTTTATCTTAGCCTCCACAAACCCCTTTAGGGGGAGATTAGATTAGGTTAGTACTTGTATCAATTGTAGAAGATTTTGGATTCGCAATTGAAGACTAAGTTCTTCTTCTCCTTTTCTCTTTAATTTCATGCTTTTTATTTTATTTGCTGGTTCAATAGATTATTGTTTTTCTTTGGTTTCAATGTTTGTTTGTGAATTAAATCTTTGATCTTTGGTTGTCATTTGTTCTTGAGATGGCCAATTGATTCTTATTTAGGCATTGACCTAACTTGTTTATGCTAGAATTTAGAGATTTCTTTCATGCCCACCACGTGTTTGATGAAATGCCTGAGAGAGATTTCATCTTTATTTTTTGGGGCAATTGACTTATGCTGAGAGGTGAGGTCAATTGTCTAGTGTGGGTAGAGAGAATAGAGGGGATTCGAACATGAAAATAGTCTCGGTTGCTAGCTAAGTTAAGGGTTGTCAACCTTGTAGTTCAATTGCGCCGATCCCATGAAAATAGGTGGTTAGAACAATTAAACTAGCATTCGACCCTTGAAAGAGGGCATGGGTGGTCTCTAATGATGCAATCGTTCATCTCTTAATACTAGCGTAACTTGGGAAGGTTAAGGTTTGACTTGATTAGTTGGTTTATCCCAGGTTTAATCATAATCAAAGTCTTTTGTTTCTTTTAGTAGTTTAGTTCTGTTTTCCATCCTTGTTTGTTCTGCCTAGCTTGAGATACTTTAGTTAGTTCTGGTAATTGAAAATACAACTCCCTGCGGACGACACCCGGAGTACTCAACGATGCACCTTGCACTTGGGGTTTATAAATATTAAAACGTTTTTTTTCCTAACAAGTTTTTAGCGTCGTTGTCGGGGAGTTAGCGCTTTCCAATATTGGAGCTAACTTAGGCATTCGAGACTAGGCTTTTATTTTTGAAAAAAAAAGAAAAAAAATTAAAAATTGGAAAAAAATAAATTTCCTTTTTCAACTTCCCTCAATATGAGCATGAATTGTTTTGGAGATACTATGATAGATTTCATGCTTTTCTTGCTCATTGCAATCTTTATTTGGAAAAGTGGGAAATCTTAAATATAGTCTATGAGGGTGTGAATGGTGAAACCCGTGCTCTTTTGGAGTATTGGGACTTTTGTGCTAAAAGTGTTGATGAAGCTTTGGATTTTCTTGATTGGTTGGCTCAGGACACTTATGAATTTGAGCTTAGTTGCACTAATTCATACATCCCACCCCCTTGCATCCCTGATTATGCTCCTCCTATATGTGAAATTTGTCATTGGTCTGATCATGACAGTAATTCTTGTCCCTATTATATTTCTAATGAGGGCTTTCCTAGACATAGCAATATGATAGAGACAAGGAATGAGCAACAAATTGAGTTGGCTAATAAGATGCGGGAGTATGACCTATCACCTGAGGCTAACCTTAGTTTTGGTTCTCCTAGACTTGATGTCAATATGTGTGATGATGGTGCGTCTTTCCCTCCTCTAGAGTTCGGACTAGAGGAAGTACTCGATCCTCCCTTAACCACTTTACTCACTGTTGCTCCATCCTTTCCTAATACCCTTAGGGACAACGCTGCATTTATCATGGCCTTGCCTGATACATCTTCCCCTTTAGCTTAGTCACCAGAGTTTGAGGTAGGTAAGACCTTTGGTGTTAACGTTAGTGTTGATGAAGATGATACTTGGTCTGAGTTAGGCGATGTTTCTATTGAGGAGTATGATCTTCATGAAACTCCCATAGGGACTTTATGTGTGGATGTTGTGGCTGCGGGGTCAGCTAATCCTAATTTTGTTGATAATATATCCCCCAAACCTCTTGAAACATTCCATGCTTCCTCTTCCTGCTCACCACCCGCCCCTTCCCCTGAGTGTTCTGATATGTTATTTATTGATTCTCATGCGATACTTGAGAGGAATGAGGTTGACTGTTCTAAGTCCCTTGATCTTTATAGTCTGTACCTAGAGGACATGCTTAGAACAATCATATTGACCAGTGCATTTGATTATTCTTCTGATTTTTTCAAGGTATTTGATATGTTTAGGAGAGCACTTGTTGTTATATATGTATTCATATTTGTGTGTTCTTACTTACATTCATCTGAGTTGCATGCTCAGGTGTTTGATAAGCTCATGCGAGCTTTGATGGCATCTGATTTGGTAGCTCGGATCTTGAGATGAGGAGTGGCTGATACTCCTTCAACCTCCCATAGCACCGTCTTGAGGAGGTGGTAGTTTAGATGACCTCACCCCCATTGCTGGGGAGTTGGCGTTTTTCAATATCGGGGTTTATTTGAGCATTCAAGGCTAGGCCTTTTTTTTTTAAAAAAAAATCCAAAAAAATTTAAAAATCAAAAATTTCAAAAAATTCAAGATGGCTATTTACCATTTACCTCAGTTTGAGCATGAACCTTTTTGGCACTATTTGTCTAGGTTGAATGATTATCTTGCTCAATATGTGCTTTTTGAGTATGAAAAATAGGAAATATGCGATGCTGTGCTTAAGAGGATAACACCTAAGACTCGAGCCATCCTTGAGTCCATGTGTTATGGTGGTTTGCATTCTTTAGCTGTTGATGACATGTGGGATTTGTTTGAGTCTCTATCTCGACATCAATGGCAATATGATGATGCTAGGGACCTATATCATCACTATTGCTCTTACCCTCATGTGTTGTGCTCTTTTTTCCAATCTTTTGACCATGATGTGAATTCTTGTCCTTATTATGATGTTTTCGATGAATGTTATGCTAGACTTGATGCCATGATAGGGACAATGAATGAGCAACATGAGCGTTTTGTTAGTAGAATGAGGGAGTGTGGTTTATTGCATGTGACCGACCCTAATCTACCTTGCCCTAGACTTGAGGCTCGTCTCTATGATGATTGTGAGTCCTCCTTTCTCCTAGAATCTAATGTTGTTGATGATGCACCTTTGACCAACCTAGGGGAAGTGTTTGACCTTCCCTTGACCCCATTGACATTTATTGCTCCATCCTTTTCTAGCACACCTATGGACACTAGTGTTAGTGACTCGATCTTACTTGTTTCTCCCTTTCCTTTGGCTCAGTGCATGGGGTTAGAGATAGGCGAGACTTCTCAGGGTGATGCTAATTTAGTAGAGGATGTTTTACTTTCTTGGTCAGGAGGACTTATATTGGTTGAGCCATATCTTGAGAAGGCTCCTTTTGAGGAATTGTGTGATGATAGTTTAGTGGTTGGTGCCGCTTTTAGCATTGAGCATATCGATCCCATTTGCACCGAGCCACTTGACTTGACCCTCATTTCATCCCCTTTACTTCCCACCATGCCCTTTCACTTGCATGCATTCCATGAGTCCCTAGGTGACATTCGAGGGTATAATCCCTTATTGGACCCTCATTGTGCATACTTAGAGGACATGCCTAGGAAAATTACGTGGAGCACTTTGTTTGATTATTATCGCGATTTTTCTATGGCATTTGATAAGTTTAAGAGGGAACTAACTCCATTTGCTATATCTTTACTAGTGGTCTCTTAGTTACATCACTTTGAGATGTATGCAAAAGCACACGATCAGCTCTTACCAGCTTTGACGGCGTTTGAGATGATAGTTCGAGTCTTGAGAGACAAGGAGTGGCTGATGCTCCTTAAGCCATTGTGGCATAATTTGGGTACAATCAGTACCCAACCTGGTATAATCATTCTCACTCTTCACCCCTTCTTTTTATTTTTTATTTTCTCTCTCTTTGTTTTTATTTAGTTGTGGATATTGAGATTGTACTTTTGTGGTGATCATTTTGAGGAGAAATTTGGGATGTTGTTGAGTCATTGATGGTTATGATCACCGTTTTTGTGTTTTTGTGGATATTTGTGTGTTGTGATTGGTGGTGTTGATGAATTGGTATATCTTTGTTTTTGGTGGTTAGGTTTGTATATATGTGTAGTCTTGTTTTTGATTTGGTGAGTGTTTTGGGGAGAGTGTGCTAGCTTGTATATGTGTGCAGGTTTAGTGTTCTTGTGTGCATTTGTTTTGGTTTTGTGTGTCTTGCGTGCAATTTTGTTTTCTTTGTTTTTGTGTGTTTTGTGGTTGGTGATGACTCTCAGCTCCCAATGACGACATTGTGAGATTTAGGTGTGGGGGTGGGGTCATCTACCCTTTTATTCTTATTTTTGTGTAAATTTTTCAATTTTTCTCCTTTTTTTATAAGTTTTCCTTTTCTTGGGATTTAGGGGAATTTTGTACTATTTTGGTCAGCCTTGATCTCCGGTACCTTGGCGATTAGCTCGTGTATAAATATAATGTGCATGATAGATATTTGCCCAAAGTCTGTCATTTTAGGCCTCAGTTCTAACCCCAACAATCCATTGTAATTTTGCAATCCAGTCCTGATTTATGTATTATCAGTATCGTACATTCTTAGTGCTCCATAATCAACTCACCCACTTGTCTACTGCACAGTTACCTTTGTATGTGCTTGCACCCCTTTTCCAAAAACAAAAACAAAAACAAACAAACTTATGCGCTACTGGGTATTTCCCTTTGAGGCGTGGCAAGAGTTTGGAATGACAAAGAAGAGGAAAAAGAAAAAAACGGGGGGAAGAAAAGGGTTTGGAATGACTAGTACCCATTTGAGGCATGCACTGCTGGGTACTACCCTTTGAGGCAATACTGCTACTGAGGAAGCTTGTTTTCCATGTTAGCAAGTCAATAAGGTAGCTTGTGTCAGTTAAGTGAGATTGAGCTTGATTTTGGTAACCCAAAGTCTCAGGATGATGATACACTTACACACCAGGCACCAGGATGGATTCAATGTTCTCATGCGTTGTGGGGTGAAAAACTGATGTTTGGATGCCATTATTTGGGATGATGTATCCTGAAATGCATATAATGCTTGTGTATAGACTGATACTTGAGTTACTCGGGGGTTTTGGTTGATCCGATTGTGTATAGTTTACCCCGATGTATATTTTGTGTTTTGTCATTTTTATTTTTCGATTTTTGTTTTTCTTTTCTTTGTTTTCCTTTTTGAGATTTTGTGGGTATATCTTATGCAAACCCTCACGAGACCTCACTCGTTCACTTAGGGGAACCAAGTGATTCAAAGGGATTGTTGCATATGCCAAATGCAACCGTGATTCATACGAAAGTGAGTTAGGTCCTTAGGTTAGTTTTTATTTTTGTTTTGCTCGAGGATGAGCAAAAAGGTAGGTGTAGGGGTATTTGTTACACCTATTTTTGACCCCATTTTAATCCTTATTTGACCCGTTTTTCTCGGTGTTTTCATGCCGAGTTTAGATGAAAAAGGTCAAATTCACTTTCTTTGATCCAATTGTGCTTGTAATGTGTTTTGTCTTGCTTTCAGGAGAAATTTTCGGGTTTTGATAGAAATGAAGACCTTATGAGCAATTTTAGGGATGCATAGAGGTCAAACGAAGCCATAGGAGCACAAGTGAGTGCCGTAGGAGTGCACAACCGTGCTGCAGGACCAGAAGCTTCGTATTGGCTGGTGCACGGCCGTGCGTCCTACCAGTGCGTGGGTGCACAGCCGTGCGTCCTACCTGCCGTCGCAATCTAAGCGGTTTCCAACCTTTATAAAGGGGTTTTTTCTTTATTTTTGAGGGAAGCCTTTTGCTGGATTCTTGAGAGGGCCAATTAGGGTTTATCTTAGCCTCCACAAACCCCTTTAGGGGGAGATTAGATTAGGTTAGTACTTGTATCAATTGTAGAAGATTTTGGATTCGTAATTGAAGACTAAGTTCTTCTTCTCCTTTTCTCTATAATTTCATGCTTTTAATTTATTAGCTGGTTCAATAAATTATTGTTTTTCTTTGGTTTCAATATTTGTTTGTGAATTAAAACTTTGATCTTTGGTTGTCATTTGTTCTTGATATGGCCAATTGATTCTTATTTAGGCCTTGACCTAACTTGTTTATGGTAGAATTTAAAGATTTCTTTTATGCCCACCATGTGTTCGATGAAATGCTTGAGAGAGCTTTCATCTTTATTTTTGGGGCAATCGACTTATGCTGAGAGGTGAGGTCAATTATCTAGTGTGGGTAGGGAGAATAGATGAGATTCGAATATGAAAATAGTCTCGATTGCTAGCTAAGTTAAGGGTTGTCAACCTTGTAGATCAATTATGCTAATCCCATGAAAATAGGAGGTTAGAACAATTAAACTAGCCTTCGACCCTTGAGAGAGGGCTTGGATGGTCTCTAATGATGCAACCGATCATCTCTTCATACTAGCGTAACTTGGGAAGGTTAAGGTTTGACTTGATTAGTTGGTTTATCTCAGGTTTAATCATAATCAAAGTCTTTTGTTTCTTTTAGTAGTTTAGTTCTGTTTTCCATCCCTGTTTATTATGCCTAGCTTGAGACGCTTTAGTTAGTTTTGGTACTTGAAAATACAACTCCTTGCGGACAACACCCCAAGTACTCAACGATGCACATTGCACTTAGGGTTTATAAATATTAAAAAAAAATTCCCTGACACCTGGCACGGCCGTGTCGCCTCCCGCAGCTCGCTCGCCCGATTTTCTATTTAAGCCCTTTTCGGGCATTTTTGTTCGGACCTCCTCGGGGCTCTCCTTTAGCGACTTTTTGGGAGTTTTTAGGTTAGGATTAGCTAATGAAAATCCCATTGGGGAATTAGAATAGGATTTATCTCTAGTTATTTGGATTCAAACTTGTGGATTCTCAAGTTCATTCAATCAACATAAGTTTTCTCTTCTCTTGCTCTCTTTATTTTATATGTTTATGTTTATGTTTTGGTTTATATGCTTTTCCAATGTTTATAGATTATAGTTGTGAATTTGGATTGTGATTAGCCTTGTGATGGCCAATTGATTGTTGGTAGACCTTTGCCCCTCTTATTTATACTAGAATTTAAGGTTTTCTCTCATGCCTACCATGTGTTCGATGAAATGTTTGAAAGAGTTTTCATCGGTGTTTTGGAAAAATTGACTTATGCTGAAAGGTGAGGTTGATTCTCTAGTGTGGGTAGAGTGAATAACTGGGATTGGGACATGAAAATAGTCCCGTCGCTAGCTAGGTCAAGGGTTGTCAACCTAGTAGTTTAGTCGAACTAATTCCATAAAAATAGGTGGTTAGAACAACTAGACTAGCCTACTGATCCTTGAGAGAGGGTTTGGATGGCCTCAATGATGCAACCAATCAACCTCGAATACTAGCATAACTTGGAAGGTAAGGTTTTAACTTGATCAATTGGTTTATCTCAAGTTTAATCATAATCGCAGTCCTTTGGTTATTTTAGTAGTTTTGTTCTATTTTCTATTCCTTCAGTTTTGCCTAGCTCGAGACGCTTTATTTAGCTCTGGTACTTGAAAATTCAACTCTCTGTGGACGACACTCCGAATACTCAATGATGCGCCTTACGCTGGGGTTTATAAATATTAAAACTTTTTTCCTGACATAGGGTTATAAGGAGGTAAGGAGAAAGATCTCTCTCTCATACACTTCTGTCTCTGGAGGCCGTCATATCCGATATGGTGCGGTAAGGGATGACTATTCGAGGTATAGCTGGATTTTACAGAATTGCCGCTTAGTTCGTGTTAAAATTTTACGCTAATTTTGGGTTTATCTAGCTAGAATTCTAGATAGGCCCAATTCATTATTGTATATTCTTTTGTCCACAATATGAACGAATGATGCCTGCGCACTTGGATCTGGTGGGGCGCTACAAACAAAAGTGTGCACAAAATCCTACGGTTGAACCTCTTAGATTGCCTTGGTTTAAGAGATATGAGTTGTACCCGAATTCAAAAAATTCACTAGAACTTGATCTATTTATAGCAGATATGGGTACGAAAAATTGGAAAAAAAATAGGTATGGGCGGGTACGCTAAAAACGGATATGGATATGTCATATGGGTATGGGTTGGGTATAGGCATCACCCGGCCCATACTCATATCCGCCCCGCACCCTAATTTTTTCTGGGGGTAAAATAAATTGTTGAATAGAGTTTTGAGCTTTGAATGCTGGTAATTCATTTAAAGAAAATGCCCAATACCACAATCCATCCCCAACTATGCAATGCATCTATCTATATCGCTCATTTACTATGCCGATAAATGAAGTCATGTGACTCATGACTCACAAACTTAAAACCCTATCTCATTTGCTGTGTCCCTCACTCCATTATTTGTTGTTCCATTTTCAGAATGCAATTTCTGTTCATGAACTAAATATGAACTCTTGCACTTAATCTTTTGGATGTTGTATTTCTTTAGAACATTCTGCCTAATTGAATTTAGTTTTATAAATTTCTTTAGATAAGAGAAATTATCTACACAATGGGCATTATATTTTAATATTTGTATATATTGAATAAAACCCGAAATATTGGAACTACCCGACGGGTATGAGTATCGGGATAGATTTTGAAAACCCGATGGATATGGGAACGCCTTTTGAAAATGGGTATGGGTGCAGGTATAACTCCACTCACTCTGTATCCGCCCCACGTCCATCCCTACTTGCTTTGCTGTGTGGTTTCATTTATTTTTTTTTAAGTTTTGTTTTTTATTTTGGTTTTATAATTCATTTCATGTGTTAAAGGTGTTTCTTTTTTTCTTTTTATTTTGAATCTTCCAACATTTTTTTGCTTAAAACTGTTCTTTATTGTATTTTTTATTCATTACTAAGTTAACTTCATGTTACGATATTCTATCAAAATAAAATCATGTTGCAACAATCACTCCTCTAGTTTGATACTTTTTATGTAAAAACATAGCGTATCTATTTCTAAGTAATGAAGCTTGAATAGAATTGGCATTAAATTATTAGTCATTTGTCAAGGTAAACATTTGCTTGGTATTTAAGTAAATATATAACTTGGTATGGAGGCAAGTACTGTAGTTACTCTAATATGTAAATATTGATGAGTATTTAGTTAGTATTTAAATAATCACTTTGGTAATCTACATTTAAGTATTTTAGCTTGCGTTTGTAGACCAACATTGAACTGATGTATTTTAGCTTTTAGTAAAGTTAGAAGGAGAGATATTTAGGTTTTCTAGAACTAATAGGTCATAGGAGGCACAAATGAGGTGTTTGGCAAACGACTTTTGCAAGAGTTTTTTTTCGCCGAACAGAGCTTTTTGATCAAAATTAGCTGTTTGACCAAGTAAAAAAGCTAATTTTGGTGTTTGGTAAAAAAACTTTTTAGAAAAACTTTTTGGATCCAAAAAGCTAATTTGAAAATGTTAATTTCATGAGCTTTTTGGAAGAGTTTTTGGAAGAATTAGCTTTCCGTGTCACAACTTTATCAGAAATGGCTAATTTTATCAAACAGTTTTTCAACAAACAGTTAATTAAAACAACTAATACAAATAGTTAACTCAAACAGCTAAAAGCTAACAGCTAAAACAGCTAATAGCTAACAGCTTTTTGTCAAATAGGATCAAAATTTCATTTCGCCTCAGTATTACATTATACACATGAACTTAGTCAATTAATTTTATTTTCCAATCTTCCTCCCTCAAACCACTAGAACTTTACTTTTTTCAATCTCTGGGAAACCCAATTTCATAATTTGATGCTTTTTAAGATCAAATATGTGTGTGCACGCGTGTGTGTGAGAGATGTAAGTGTGTTGAGGGTGGGGGAAGAGGGAGGAGAGTGCATTAATAAGCTGCCTAGAAAGATAAGCATTTTGTCGACATCCATGTAAGCATTGGTTAGGTATTCCAATAAGCAGTTTCCTATTATATAGATACATACTATATTTACATTGTAGATGTTGACAATCATCTCTATTTTGCACACAGATAAATATTTCCGTTGTTTGAAGGTTAACATTTTTGGGTCATGTGTTACAATTAGCTTATATGTGTTAAAGTGGTATATTTTGATTTTTAGTCTAGAAACAAGTAAAGATATTTAGATTGGGTACTACTAAATAGGGTTTTAAGAGGGAAAATTTGTCTTTGGCATTATCATTATATTGTATATTATTTTCCAATCTTCCTCCCTTAAATCACTGGAACTTCCGCATTTTTCAGTCTTTGGGCAATTGATTTTCATTATTTGATGTTTTTCAAGATTGCACGTGTGTGAGAGAGCTTAGAAGTTGCCTAGAAAGATGAGCATTTTGTCGACGTCCAAATAAGTATTGGTTTTATATTCCAATAAATACTTTCTTATTTTATAGATACATACTATAATTATTTCGTAGATGCTAATAAAATCATCTCTATTTTATATTCAAATAAATATTTCGGTTATTTGGTGATAAAATTTTTTGGATCATGATTATTTATTAAGTATTTACATAAAATATTATAAGTTTCTTGGGTCTACTAAAAATAAAAATGTAAGGAAACATATTCTTATGAAAATGAAAGAAGCGTGTCCTTTTAACATAGTCTTTCATATTCTCAATTTTCCCCTGCAAAATCCTCTTAATTATCCCCCTGACTACCAAATAAATGAAACTGCTAAAACTAATATTAAAGGGGGAAAAAAAGGAATAAGAAGTATAGGAGGAGATGGGGGGGGGATAAAAAAAGGCTCTAACTAAATGAAAGTGTCAAATTTTAGTTTTTGGTTTTTTTAAAAAAAAAAAAAGAAGAAGAAGATGAGGGGGAAGATGGGAGAAAATAACAAGAAGATGATTTTAATATATTGTACACAGGAAAAAGGATGAAAAAAACATTGCTCAAAAATTTATGTATATAACGACAAAAAGCAAGGATAATCAGGTTTCTGACAGAAAATACAATGGGAAAGGACCATTGGAAAATTGGTTGTCATAATGAGTATTGCAACGGGATTTTTTGAACTTGACGAAACATTACGATGGCCTTCCATCGGGTTTGAACACATCTAATGCATCTTTGACAGGATCTTCGAGGAGACGCCTAGCGAAACTTCAAGTTCTTCACCGTGATGCTGTTAAAGATCCAAAGAAGTTTCCATCATCAAATCATGTCCCAGACCCTGAATTCTTCAGCGGATTAAAGTAAATTTATTGAGTCTAGTCAAATTTTTTCAGGCATATGAGTAATCCATTTAATAGTGTGTTTATGTACAAAATAAAATTGTCAATATTGGACACTCACTCTATTACTAAAATTTTGGTTTATTTTGATGGAATTTCCGATGAAAAATAGGTCTGTTGGAATCTTCAGTGAAATTTCTACGTATTCTAACAGATTCGCAGGAAATCCAAGGAATTTTCCGATTGACTTTTTTCCGACGGAATTTTCGTCGGAAAATATATAAAAATTTTCAAAAAAATTTTATTTAACCCTAACGTAAATGGAGTGAAAATTCAAAAAAGTTTTGAATATTCTGACGGAAAAATCCGTTAAAATTTCCATCGAAATTTCTCTTATAAATTTCGCTCTATGCTTCATTTTTCAGTGCTCATTTCGTAAAACGGATAGAGATAGAGAGAGATTGAGCACCACCGCTTGCGTTCGCCCCACCGCCACTTGCCTCTATCCCACCACCGTCACCTTCTCCCGTCGTCATTTGTCGTCGACTTTTTGAGAAGATTTTATCATGTGTAATTTGTACAAATTTGTAGTGAATTAAGCTTATACGTTGAATTCAATAATTTGTGTAATAAGTTTGCAATTGTGTAAATTTAATAGTTTATATAATTAGTTTGTTACATTGATCTTAGTTTGTTTGGATGATAATTTGTTCTCAATTTTGTACTTTATTGTTAAAGAGTATAATTTTTGATCAATTAAGCATAATTTAATACTAATATCAATTTAACGTCAATGATGAGAATTTATTGTGTATTAGATACATTGAAAAATATTTTTATAGTTGGGTACTTCTTTTTTATATTTTTTAAATGAAATTTAAAAATTCTAACGGATTTCTAACGAATTCCGACGGAATCAGCAAAAAAATCTTTTTTTTTTGAAATTTTTTCTGGGCTTGTTTTGCATCCAACGGACTCATCCGTTGTCCACCTCAATTCCATTGGAATTCCATCAGAGAAGCGGTCCAACGGACTTGCAATTTCTATCAAAATGCATTCTCGACTGACCTTATTCCGACGAACGCTATTGGCTGGAATATCCGTCAGAAAATTCTTCTTCCGATGAAAAATGTTTCTTTTTCGATTGAAAATCCGTTGGAAAATGTTCCATAATTTTTATCCCTCTTTCTTTTTAAATGAAGTTTTTTTTTAAATATTATTAGTTCTAAAAATTGTGTCTCTTTTCTAAAACCAATATACCACAATATTAAATGACGTTCTCTTAAACCTTATATTACCTAGGTAGGACAGGAATTATGAGAGAGGGAGTATTATTTTTATGAGACTCTATTTTCTAAAAACAATAGAAACCACAACATCAAATTATGTTCTCTTAAAACCTATATTACCTAGACAAGACAAAAATTATGGGACAGCGGGAGTATTAGTTTTACAAGAGTGGGCATTCGTTATTCTTGAACCTCATAGCATGTTTTAACATTGTTTCTTCTTTTGGCTTTTTTTGTTGTTATTTGGCCTCATTAGTATTAGAATAATGAAGTTTATTTTATAATTTTTCATTCAAAAAAATAAGAACTCATAAAACACCCTATTTCAAATAGTCAAGTTTGTCTTCACTAGAGTGCATGATACCCTTGTCAGAAGAACTACATCTCTGAAAAACACTCCAGACAAAAAGAAATTAGCATGTGGCTAAACCTATATTTTCCAAGTTTCACATCTATGGTTCACACATTGAATGTCGTTCAGGGTGGCGTTCCCGTTATTCGCCGGATTCATGTATCCAGTCATTCAAGCTACCGCTCCAGTTAGTCATCGGAGCCATTTGTACCAATTTCTCAATGTGGATTGCAAGTCTACAATTCATATTGTGGTGTCATCATCCTTGTTTTCTGGCATAAAGGTGCTATGGCGGAAAGTTGGTGGAAGAGTGGGCTAAGATATGAGAAGAAGAAACGATTTTTGGGGGCGAAGATAAGGAAGCTATGCCGGGGGGGGACAAATGTCCCTCTTTTGCTAGCAGTTAACTTTTTACCAATAAATCTTTCTCTTTCGAGGAAACACAACTTGAGGCTAATATGAAAGATAAGGATGGCATTTCGATTAGGACCGTAGCACAAAAGCTCTTCTTTTTTCATTTTTATAATGAGGAGGATCAAGCAAAGGTGCTAGAAGATTGCCCATTTGGGTTGGAATTCTATTTGTCCCTTCTCTAGGATGAGAGCTTATGACATGCCGATTGACTGTAGCAAGCCGAAGGTAGCCAAGGAAATTGGAGAAGGATTGCAGACTTTCTAGAGTATGACAATTCCAATCCGCATGGGTTGGAAAGGTCAACGCAACTGAAAATTCTCTTAGTCGTCAGGAAACCCCTTAGGAGAGGTACCAATGCAACAACTTGGGGGGGGGGGGGCGCTACGGTGAATGCAGGACAAAGCTCTTAACCTCTTTGTAAGTACTTTTTTCACGCAAATACTTTACTTAAAAGTGGTTTGTAATTGGGTGGGGGGTGTGGTTGGGACAAGGCCTGCCGTAATTCATATAATCTTGGAGTTTACTTGTGGCCACCCCTCTTTTCCTATGCGACAATCATCATAGGCCTGATATGTCTTTTTATAATGTGAGCACTTTCATATTATATATTGCATGTCGGTTTCTACTGACTTCATTATAAGGCTTTTCATAAAACTCCACCCAATGCATCACTAATGCACCAGACCAAGTCCGACGTGCACTTGGAAAAAACGAGAATCTCAGCGTTTTTCTGTTTTCTCCTGGCTTTTTCAAGAGTAAAAAGTCGATGTGTTTTACATTGATAAAATTAAGGACTAGTGAGTTTCCCACTCATTAGCAATTAATTTTGAATTTGTAGCATTGATGAACTTATATACATGACTCCTTCTTTTAAAATAAATTACCATAAAAAGTTACATGATGCTAGAGACGTTGTTCATCACAAATCCATAATACTTGTATGCATGATCCTTTGTTCAAAGCTCAATGTAACAGTTTGTTTTTTGAATTAATTAACCCAAAAACCAATTTAGCATAATCTTAGGTTGGACCTGAATCTTGAATCTATTATTTCAATTTTATAAGATAGTACTCAAATTCTCCCACCATTCAATATTCGAATATTTCGACAACATTTGAAAACAAGACTTTGTTCTTCATGGCACACTTTTTCGTCATAGAGCCTCTCTTTGAGGCAGACAGTTCTGTAGCAGATATTTTTTGGATCTTCTTACCTTGAATAATCAATCAGTTTGCCATGTAAAGAATTTGTGAGAAATTGATTTTTTGGGGCTAATGCAACCGTGGCCCTGTTCTATTCTCTTCTCATTGACATGCAAGATAATATATATATGCATCAAGATTTGCGTCAAACCCTAGCTTCATGAGCACATTAGCCACATGAGGAGTTCCATCCTAACTAAAATACATCATAAATCATACAAATATATTTACATAATATATTCCTAAAATATATCATACATATTCCTAATACTCCCCCTCAAGGTAGCGCATGAGGGTTAATCATGCCCAACTTGCCCCGAAGGTACACAAATTGGTTCTTGCCCAAGGGTTTAGTAAAGATGTCATCGGGCTACTCCTTGGACGTCAAGTAGAAAAATTCAAGATCTCCTGATTCGAATTTTTCATGAACAAAATGATACTCGATTTTGATATGTTTGATTCTCTCGTGAAAAACAGGATTCTTCGTGATATGAAAAGCTAACTGGCTATCACAATACAAACACATGGGCATGGTATGAAAAATACCCAATGATCCGATCAAGGACTTGAGCCATATCTACTGATTGGTAGCTGCAGCCATGAACCGGTATTTCGCCTGAGTAGAGGAGTGAGAAACTATGGTCTACTTCTTAGTCTTCTAGGAAATCGGAGATCCTCCAAGAGTTACTAAATAGCCAGTGAGAGAACATCACGTGAGTGGACAAGTACCCCAATCAGCATCGCAAAATGCATTCACCGGAAGAAAGCTCCCGGACCTCAATAGAACACCATATCCTGGCATAGCTTTTAGAAATCGCAACACTCGATGAGCTACATTCATTTGAGCTTTTTCCAAGTTTGCATGAACTGTGACAGAATATGGACAGCATAACTCAATTCGAGACGCGTAATGGGGAGATAAATTAGATGTCCAATTGGACGTCTCTAACGACAAGGGTCATCCACTACAAAAAGACGGTCATTCTGCGATGAAATCTTGGCGATGAAAAAAAATTTTCGTCTCAAAATAAAATCTGCGACGAAGTATTGTTCTTAGATATGAAAGACCTAATCGTCTCTAGCAGAAACGAAATCTGAGACGAATATAACTTTTCGTCTCTGATAGAGACGAAATCATAGACGAATAAATATTTTCGTCTCTAACAGAGATGAAATTAAATTTTCATTTCAAATAGAGATGATTAGTTTTAATCAAATCAGATTCGTCACAAACTGATGCCAAAATCACTTCCGCGGTGGTTTTCCTTTCACGGTCACCCTATTCTCCTTCCCTCGTCTGTCTCTGGCGAAAACCTAGCGCCATTGTTGGTTGGGATTTGCAGGGCTTGCGTCGACAATTTGGGAGGTAAGCGAACGAATTGATGGAGCTTCTCTGTCTGGTTCTCTCTTTCTTCCTCTTTGTGTGTCTAATAGTAACCCTTCTGTGTGTTGTGGTTGATTTGTGGCAGTTGTGGACATCTTGGTCATCAACGAAACCCTCAGGCTTGTTTCTTCCTTTCCTCGTCCCTCTTTGGTGAAATCAGCAAGGTAATTATGCGAATTTGGATAATGGGTGTGAATATCTGGGTTTGATGGGGAATAATTTGAAATGGGGTTTTTGGATGTTGGCCTATATACGCATTACAACTGTGTATGGCTTCGTTGGTGTGGGAATTGCTGGCGGTTGAACTGTTTCCCGAGTATGCACACCATGTGTTTGTAAAAATGCCTTAGTTGACAAACACTTCGTTTGAGTAGCTGTGTGAATATGGAGCTCAGGATCAATATAGCATAGGTTGAGCAAATGTAGAAGGACAAGAGAAGATGATTGTGTTCTGTGTAATTTAGAAGTTGGATGCTTTTTCATTCTCCCTATGTCCCTCTTGCTTTGAGGCCAAAAATTAGCACACCATACTACATACCAAGTCATAACACATTGTCTGAGTGGAAACTTCAGCACTTTACATACCCATCAGTTGCTAACTTAACCTAATAATCTGAAAAAGTAGTGGTAGATTTTGGTTCATCAGGTTCCTGATATCTTTAGCTATGATGAATTGTGACTGCAAATGTGCCCTCGTCTCTATTTTCAAGATTGAAAATACACTTCGTCGCCGTGCTGAATGTCATTAGCCTTTCTAAATGCTGCCCACCCGCTTGCCAGAACCTTGAAGCCAAACCTCTTATGGTACAGAACAGGCCATTGTCTTCCAGCCTAATCATGAAGAATTACTATCTTCTTCTCCAATTTAGCAGCCCTGTATGCCCTTATGGGTAATGGCGCAGGTAACTCCTACATAAACATAGTAGCATTGGTTACTTTTAGTCAATTAATCAAATGTAAGATCAAGGAAAACGACAAAAAAGAAGCTTGCATTACAAGATTATCTGTGGCTTTTTTTAATTTCCTTTTTTTTGGTTTTTGGGAGGGGGGTGAAGGTTACTATGATGGCAGATGCAGCAGGATTTTGAAGATAAACTTAATAAAAATAGGAAACAAAGGATTCTGAAGTTCGACACAAGGGCAATATGGAGCGATTTGAATCCAAGTCCTTGATACCATGTACCAAACCTTAAAGACACTACCAACCAAATACACAACCAACCACACTAATTGGCATCCACAAAGTATCTCTTCACGAAGGAACGTATGGGACACAAAAGTTTGTGCTTGAAACCATGACAAAAAGAACTTTAGATAAATATGACAGTCCGACGTGTTTTACATGGAGCTACCAGGAAGTCAGGGACCCTACCCCATGATCCACAATATTCTAGGGATTGAAATCTAATTAGACTATGGCAATGTAACAAAATAGATAGCAGTATTCTTGTTCAGTCATATACAAATCAGGAATCCATGATGCTTAATGGTGTTATTTAGCAAAGTTGGAGTTAGAGCTAGAGTTGCAGCATGATTACCCAATTCCCTCCACCATTCATCCACCAATGGACCGGGATCTTCAAGCCCAAAAGCAACTCCTCTATGATTCAGAATATTTGGTACTGGAGTCCAATCCCATGAACCTAGTGATCCAACTTCAACAACATTCCATTTATTTATACAGTCAGAGTTTGAAGTAAAGAAAGGAAAAATAATCTAATAAATGCAATGTGTACTCGAATCCCTATAGCTATAAGTATCTTTTGTATATCAATCTCATTACGTCCACTCCACTAGATATGTTACGCAAACAATTTGCTAGCAAGAAATATGTGGGGTTCCAAATGACTTGCAAATTTGGATAGGATGTAGAATTCCATTCTACAAGAACTACCATCACCACCACCACCACCTCCTCCTCCTATGTGGGTCTTGCCTTTTGTCTAACAACTTTAATATCCCAAATGCAAAAGTCAATTAGCTTTCAAATGACCACCGTGCTAGGTCTGCAAAAGAGGGCTAAAGAAAACAGATTCAAGGCATTCTAACAACATGGCATAATTGCTCTTTTTCCAGGGGATGGACCTTGATAGGACTCTGTCGCTTGTTTTGACTACTCCTTTTTAGCTTTATCTTTCTTTCTAGTTTTGTTGCTTGTTCTGACATCTTTTCATCTCTATCTTATTTTTAGCTATAGTCATTTGACTTTTAGATTCCTGCTATGCCTCGTCTCTCACTATGTGTGGACTTCCTCTTGCACTGTTTTATATGTAAATTAGGTAGTACTATTTGTCTATTCCTTTGGCCTATACATATATATATATGTGTGTGTGTGTGTGTGTGTATGTATATACATATGTGTATGTATGTATGTATATATATATATATATATATATATATATATATGTGTGTGTGTGTGTGTGTGTGTGTGTGTGTGTGTGTGTGTGTGTGTGTGTTATATAACTTGTTGTTGTTCACATCTAGAATGATAGAGTGTCAGAGCTTGCATGAGTAATACTTGATGCATTCATGTGATTGATTGTAGATATAGATTTGCCCGAAACCTCGAACATCATAGCCTTAATTTTTTGTTGTCCAATAATTGTCTTAATTATGTTGTAGTTATCAGTTCAAATTGATTGAGTTTGCATTTCATTGTACTTCCCTCTTGTGTATTAATTATGTGAATTATTGAGCTTATGCTTTGTATTGATTTCTCCTTCACTGTAGAACAATAATTTATATGTTTAGTATCATTATACCTTTTCAACAAAGCTATATAAAAAGATATAAAATACAATTATATATAAGTTGATCAGCATTTATGTATCATTAGTTCATTTATAACTTAGATCCCGTTCAAAATGTTATATATATCAAACTTATAGTGGCAAGTTACTTATTATCTTTCTCTCAGTAACTTGCTAATATGAGAAGTTGATATAAATAAGATTTTGAATTGTCCAAGTTGGACAGTTTGGGAATTCTTAAGTGTATGAATGTATGGTTACAACAGTTCTTGCATATGAGCTTGAAAGGTTCGGCGGTGTTTCCTCATAAATTGTTCTCTGGGTACGATTTTTCATGTGAGGCTAAACAACTTGGCTTCATTTGGGAAATTCGTGTTTGGAGAACTATGGGGAAATGCTATCGAATTTTTTCCGCGGATATGCAAGAGTGTAACGTACACAATCATGTGCTTTGGATTCTTGAATGGGTTTAGGACCACTTACCCTTTAGAAAGAGGTTAGGTCATATCATGTTAATTAGGGAATGTGAATCATGAATTGTATATAAATACGTTAACTATGACTCGTTACATGTAATTACTGTTGAGAAAATACATATACTGAAACAACTATTATTTGGTAAGCAACAAATAGATGGAACCAAGTCGAGTGTGGATGTACCAAAGGCTTGATTCAGACGGGTACCTTAGTAAGACCTTCATCAAAAAAGTAGAGGAATTCATTGAGTTTGCTACTGAGAAAGAGTTGTTTCGGAACATGAACAAGATCAAGTGCCCATGTATGAAGTGTTGGAATGGGCCTAATGTGGATGTGGACACAGTGAAGCTCCATTTATATAAGCAAGGGTTTAGGACCAATTATTACAAGTGGGTTTGTCATGAAGAAACATTTGACGGGGTATCACATCCTAGTACCTCCATCAATCTGGAGGTTAAAGTAAACCCCATGAGGGATATGGTGTTGGATGCATATGCTCCAACTAATGTGATTGAACTAGGGATGGGGAACGAGGAAGAGGAACCTACTCCAGAGGTTAAAAAATTCATTGAGTTGGTAAAAGCAGCCGGGAAGCCTTTATATGAGGGATCAGACATATGCCTTTTGAAGGCTATTACAAGGCTAACAAACCTTAAATGTGAGTTCAATCTCCTCCATCAAGCTATTGATGGAGTTGCGTTATTGATGAAGGCTATGTGCCCGAATGACAATGAAATGACAACCAACTTCTACGAACGAAGAGGTTGCTGTCTGGGTTTGAACTTTCACATCATAGAATCCATGTATGCCCCAATGGGTGCATGTTGTTTTGGAAGGATACTTTAGAATTGGAGAAATGTACAATATGTGGTGCAGAGAGGTGGTTTATGAGGAAGACTGTGAGAGGTAAGAAGATTCTGAAGAAAGTGTTAATCTATTTTCCAATTGGCCCAAGATTACAAAGACTATATGCGATGAAAAATGTAGCGGAACATATGACATGGCATCACGAACACCAACGTACTGATGACTTCATGGAACATCCAAGTGATGGGGAGGCATGGACGCACTTCGACACTACGCTCCGTGAGTTTTCTTCCGAGCCTCGAAATGTGAGGTTAGGATTGTGTACAGATGGCTTTGCTCCATTTTCACAGTATGGCCAAAGTTATTCTTGTTGGCCGGTTATTGTTACACCTTACAATCTACCTCCGTGGACGTGTATGAAAAGACAATTCATGTTCATTAGTCTTCTCATACCTGGCCCAAGAAACCCAAAAGGTAACTTTGATATATATATGCAACCCTTAGTTAAGGAGCTACTTCAGTTGTGGGAGGAGGGAATTCTAACGTACGATGTAGTTCGAAAGCAAAGTTTCAATATGAACGTTGCTATTATTTGGACTATCAGTGACTTCCCCGCATATGGCATGCTGTCCGGGTGGATGACGGTTGGTAGATTGTCTGCCCTTATTGTATGGAGAAAACTAAATCCTTCCGCCTTAAACATCGGAAGAAACATTCTTGGTTTGATTGTCATCGATAATTCCTATGTACGAATCATCCATTTCGTAAAAATAAGAGTGCTTTTTTGAAGCATAGGGAGGACAATTCTCTGCCTCCACATAGGCTTATTGGAGATGAAATATGGGAGCGTGTACAAACCTTGCCAAAGGCTTCTGATCATCAGGGTAAGGTCCCCACCTATGGGGAATCTCATAATTGATCGAGAAGAAGCATAGTTTGGGATCTTCCATATTGGAGCAAGTTATTGATTCACCGCAACTTGGATATGATGCATATTGAGAAGAATGTGTTTAAACAAGTGATAAACATAGTAATGAATGTCAAAGGCAAATCAAAAGATGACATCAATTCAAGGAAGGACCTAGCTATGCACTGTAAGCGGTGTAAGCTTAATATACAAATTTCTAGCATTGCTGATGGAGGACAAAGGGAGGTAATGCCTACAGCTCCATATGCCTTAAGCAAAGAGCAAAGGAAAGTATTATGTGAGTGGATTTGTGAGTTGAAATTCCCAGATGGATATGCATCCAACTTGAGTAGGTGTGTTGACCGGACCAATTGGTGGTTACACAACTTGAAAATCCATGATTGTCATGTTTTCATGGAACAACTATTACCAATTGCAACTAGAGAACTACTGCCGGGCAATGTGTGGAAAGTGTTGACTGAGCTGAGTCAATTTTTTCGGGACATGTGTTCGAAAAAGGTGCATATGAATGATGTGGTTAGGTTGCAAAACAATGTTGTAGAAATACTATGTAAAGCTGAAAGAATATTCTCACCTTTATTCTTCAATGTGATGGAACATCTTGTTGTCCATCTTCCATATGAACTTAAAGTTGGTGGGCCTATGTCGTTTAGGTGGATGTATTCTGGTGAAAGGTAATACTTGTCCTATGAATGTCGTGATTAATCTTCATTTAACCATACCCCTCAAATGTGTAGGTTGTTCTTGTACTTTTTTAGGTGTATGGGTGACTTGAAGGGAAAACTTGGAAACAAAGCTCGTGTAGAAAGCTCCATTTGTAATGCATACCTCATGGAGGAAATCTCAGACTTTTGTGCCAACTACTTTGATGAAAGTTTTAGCACAAAGACAAAAGATTGGGGACGAAATGTGACCAGAAGTGATCATATTGAATCCAACCTGAACATCTCGGACTTATTCTATCACAATGTTAGACACGCACCAAGTGAGGGCATTATTTGTTATCTCGATGAACGGGAATTTGCCCAATCACATGCAAGTCTTGTCAAATTGTGAGATATTGAAGCCTTATGAAAGGTACATTCAATTTTGGAAAGTATTACTCATTATGGACTTGAATTGTAAATAATATGTCTTTTGAATATCTTAAAATAGGATTTTTGAAAAAGAGATGGTACAATTGAATCCTAGAGTGAGGATCCAAGATGTTTGGGCAAAGTTTGAAGATCGGTTTCCTATGTGGTTTAAAGACTATGTAAGTATTATACAATTATTTAAAACAACACTACTTGATAATTAGGCATAATTAACGTTCTAATATGTTTACATTTTAGGTGATATCGTCCAAGCATATCACTCATGACATAGTAAGATCTCTTGCCATGGGACCTAGGAAAGATGTCCATAAATGGGACCACTACTACATCAACAACTACAATTTTCAAACCTATTCCTGTGGCAAGAACAGATCCACAATGAATTATGGTGTTTCTATCAAAGGGGTTAATGGGGTCGAATACTATGGAATACTCGAAGAAGTAATTGAGTTAACTTACTTAGGCAATGGTTGTTCGTACAAGAAGATCCTATTCAAATGTGATTCGTTTAACTCTATAAATGGTTTGAATGTTCATCAACATTACAAACTCGTAGATGTCAATCATACGAGAAAATACCCCAAATATGACTCTTTTGTGCTAGCCTACCAAGCGACCCAAGTATGTTTTGCCCCTTATCCTAGTATGAAGAAAGACAGAAATAACTGGTGAGCAGTGTTTAAGATAAAACGAAGAGCCACCGTTGATGCCCAGGTGGATGAAACACCTTTTCAAGAAGACAACAATGACAATCCATCAACTTTGGCAGAGCATGACATGGATGAAGAAGCTGCCATGAATGTTGAATTGGTGGATGATATCCAACAGGAAGAAGAAGAAGAAGTTGATGTGGGTGATGAAAGTGAAGTTGGTGAAGAAGATGCAAATCAAATAAGTATTGACGAAAACATGCTTGAAGAATTGCTCGCTGATGAAGAAGAATAGTAGTCCAACAGTGTTTATTTGTATCACGCAGTATTGCTGCCTTCAAATATATCTATGTACTTGAATCATATGTAGCTTGTGAATTACTTATATATGTATTTCTCAATTCTGTTTAATTATGTATATGTGAAGCAGTATTTGTATGTTTAATTATGTTGTACTTGAATTATATGCAGCTTGTAAATTAATTACTTA
>JACYFF010010365.1:14562875-14587343 GCA_017589665.1 Selenicereus undatus
TTTTTTTTTCAAATGATGAAGGTTTGACAATGTTGATGCGGCCTAAAGTATTGCCAAAGATCTCAGAAGCCATTACTTGGAACCCTACACTTGTTGGAGGAATGCACCTGCTGAACACAGAGAATTTTGGTGGAGAGCTTTCTGCTGCTGGCTTGCTGCTCAGTGCTGATTGCACAGTTTGAACATAACCGGCAACATCTAATTAGCTATTTTTGTTGCTATTTATGCTGCTAATTGTGTGCTTTAAAGGTAGCTACTAATTATGTGCTTTTTCATATTTTATCTGTTGTTTACAGTCTAGCTACACTTGGGCTGAGCATCTAAACCAGCGGGTATATAAGGAGTGGAAGTCCACAGTAGCTAAGCGCCTTAGGAACATGGCTTGGAAGGCAATGGATGAAGAGATAACTGAATGGATGCCAACTAAACTGAAAAAATGAGTGCAAGCCTTAAGGGAAACCGATGCTTTCAAGAAGAGGTCTGAACAAAACAGGAAAAACAAGACCAGTGGGCCTAAAGCTGGGACTCTCGACACATCCGGGTCAATCTCAGTTTCTCAATGGGCAAGGTGACTGGTAGTATCATTTAATTTTTCGTTTATACAAAATAATTTTCTACGAATACCGCACATCTTATATGTAGGTAATTGACATTTAACTTCATCTTTTATTAATTTTTCCCCATATTGTTTTCATTAAACGAAAAAAATCAAGGGAAAAGACCAACTGCATCTCAGATCTTCAAGCAACTGCATACTAGGAATGATGGAGCCGAGAAGGTTTTTCGTGACAACCGTTCTAAGGCTGTGTGGGTAAGAGCTACTCTTTCTTCTTTCTCTTCCTATTTAAGTGCTGCAAATTTATTGTACCCTTCTCCCCGTTGTATTTTGCTCCCTTCAATGCTGTCTTACCTTCTCCCTTCAATGCTTTCAAGTGCTGCAAATTGATTGATCTGTTAGTTTCAGCTTTTGTTAACTGAAATGTGAGGTCCCGATGAGCTGAAATCTGACATCCCCATGAACTGAAATCTGAAGTACCTATGAATTGTTATTGGTTGTTATGTTTAAATGACTAAGTGTTGTGGGTTTGTGAAATGTCTTCTCATTTTTAGCTAGTCATGTTGATTGGGGTGTTACGATCCCCCTCCCCCACCATCCTGGTTTCTCCTCGATAAGACTTTCTTGGATATTCTCTTATTGCTTTAGGTTGATTCCTAAATGCATGCTTCATCAATGGAGGTCGAGTTAAAGATTGGGTTGAGCTATTAAGTGCTAGGACGCCTAAGTGTAATGACTTTTCTGTTCTCCCCATGCTCTTTGTCTCATTCTGTGTGCTTGAGTGAATGGTTGGTCTCTAGTTGTGAGCCTCGATTGAGCTCATTAGCAAGGATGTTGCGTATCTCTCTCTCTCTCTCTCTCTCTCTCTCTCTCTCTCTCAGTCCCATAGCTTCTTCTTGGTTTTAATTTTAATTTGCCCCTTTTCCCTTGCTCTTATTTTATATTCTCTCTTCCCTTGTTTGTTTACTATAGTTGACAAAGTCAGACAAGTGTTATTTTTGCTAGAAGACTAATGATTCATGCAGCCTAGTACTATGGAGCTTTTTGTTTTCTGACTTAGTGACTTTTATTTTCATTTTTTTTTTGTGATTAGTGTTAGGCAAACAGTTCAAGTTTATACATGACCTTTGATATCCCAGCTGTGTTAGTTACATTTCATTTTATTAGGTTTAGAGAATAACGAAACTTTCCTAGTCCTTTTTAGCGGCCTAATTCAACTCTTTTTCAACTGTTTTCCTTCCATATTATTGTGTTTTATTGTTGTTGAACTCCGGACGTGTGGCCCGTACAGTTGTAGTCTCCGGCGTGTAGCCGTCGAGTGATGAATATACATTGTGCGACTGTTGAATGTAGGAACCTCATTATTGTAAGGCTTTACGCCTGGATTTTGCTCAATTTTAGGCGGAACTCTGTCCGTTTCGCTCGAGAATTGTAGTCTTTTTATGTTTATTTATCCCTCACTTTTTTTTGGTGATTAATTCTAAATTGGTGATTTGAATAAGCAATGACTTGAATAAGTAACTTAGACTGACTTGAGTCTTTCTCTTCATTTATTCCTATTAATCTAATACAAACTACTCCTAGTTAACCCATAATAAAGCAAATGTTCATCTTTCAAAGGCTCGCCCTTATTGCTGGTGTTTTATTCAAGCAGATTTCTACTTCACCTGAAAACTAAGTATATTCACTTGAAAACAAACTGTAAATCAATAAAGTAGGAGGGAAAGTCTTGCACCCTTGTATTCACTGCCTTCGAAGAGTACTTTGAAGAAAGTGACTGTAATTAAGCTTTTGGTATGGTTCTCTTATTGCCACTACTTTGTTGATAGTGTTTTCTCGATAAGGATAATCAGTGAGAAAATTCCATAACTCTAAGCAAACCGTCTTCGTCATACAAGATAAAACATTCAAAAGCAGAGGAGAATGAACCAAGAGCTTATAGTGAGATGTCTGTTAAAAGTCACTAGGTTGGTTAGCTGGAGTATCCAAGGATAAGATGATCACCACAAAGAACAATCTATGTTCCTCTTACTTGGAACTAGTCGGATCAAACCTTCCCACTCATAAGCTTGGACAAAAGCCTCACTTCACCAATCTAGATTATAAAGCCAAGAGGTTCTGTTCTGCATTCAGGTTTAACAGTATCACCACAAAAAACAATCTATTCACAAGAATTGTTCCTGCATTTAGGTTTAAGAGTATTTATAAAGCCAAGAGGTTCTCTTCTGTATTGCATTCCAAACACGTGAGCAAGAATAAATCACTAAATATCAAGTACT
Source organism: Selenicereus undatus (assembly GCA_017589665.1). NCBI lineage: Eukaryota > Viridiplantae > Streptophyta > Magnoliopsida > Caryophyllales > Cactaceae > Selenicereus > Selenicereus undatus. The sequence goes on from JACYFF010010365.1 coordinate 14,565,711, forward strand.
TTTGAATGTTATAGGGCTCTTCTTACCTGGGCATAAGCCAAGTACTATCTCTCCTAATTCAGTTAAATCAACCACCTTAGGGTCCTATATATAGCCCAGCGTGCCTGCTTAGCTGTTTAAATATCCTATCCTTACTTCAAGATAATTAATTTTTCCCTTCTTTTTCGTCATCAATAAACTGATTACTGTGGCATGATATAAAATCATAACATCCCTACATTATTTCTTAGAGGGTTGTTTTCATTGCTACGTTGGGATTTTATTTGGGGGTTATTATTCATGGTTAGGTTGGGACTGCATCTACTTTATTTTGCCTTTTCTCAACAAATTTTGGTTGTTGCTCACCTGATCAACTCTTTTTCTCCCATATTATTGTGCTTTGATCTGCGTTGAGTTCTATGTACTATTAAATGCAGGAACCTTAGCAAGGAGCATTCAATATCACATCTTTTTCAACTCTTTTTCTCTTATTGTGTTTTATTGTTATTGAACTCTGAGCGTGTGGCCCGTAGAGTTGTAGTCTCTAGCTTGTAGTCGTCGAGTGATGAATATACATTGTACGACTGTTGAATGTAGGAACCTCATTATTGTAAGGCTTTACGCCTCGATTTTGCTCAATTTTAGGCGGAACTCTGTCCGTTTCGCCCCAGAATTGTAGTCTTTTTATGTTCATTTACCCTTCACTTTTTTTTTGCACCTATCCTATTGCAGGAGGAGTTTGAGCGTCTCAAGGCACAGACTTCTCAAGCAGGAACTGAAGTAGATGATGATGAGCTTTTTCTACAAGCTGTTGGAGGCAAGAACAAGAAAGGAACTGTTTACGGACTTGGAACGGAGTCACGAGCTTACTACCCAAGGTCCGGTCGTCACTCCAACCCATCATCATCATACACACCCTTAGTTGTTTCTCAAATGGAGACTCGCTTGAAAAAATCCAAGGAGGAACTTCAAACTACGAGGGAAGAACTTAGAGCCATTACGGAGGAACAAAGACAACAAAGAGAGTTGATTGCTAGCCTACTTGCTCGCTTGAGGGCCCATCCTCTTCCCATTCGCTCCCACCCCCTAGCTAGCTCTTAGTTTATGTTTGTATAGTCTAATATAGGTTACAGATTGCCTTTTTGGATGGGGACTCAATTATATGTTTGAATTGAGGCTCATTAGCAATGGGTTTAGTTAGTATCTAATAACTACAATTAGTTGTAGTTTGGCACGTTTATATATTTTGGGGGACTTAGAAATCGGGGGGATCGACGTACCTAATAACTACAATTAGTTGTAGTTTGGTACATTTACACTATATATTTTGGGGACTTAGAAATCGTGGTGATCGAAGATATGCTGGATGATGACACTCGACACTTTTTGATCATGTACTTTGATTTGTGCCTACATATGATTGTTGTCGCTGATTATATATTCTTCTTTCAGTTTATATATTTGTTTACATGAAATTGTTAACAACGGCGCATAGCAATATCATTTGACATAGCTACAAAACATATCGTTCAACAAGCTACATAATAACTTGTCCGCATCCGTGATGGAAATTAGTCAAATCGATACAAAAACATTGTCGCTGTGGTAGAGATGAAACACCTTTCGATAGCCAAATGGTAACAAAGATTTTGTCTCTGGTAGAGATGAAAACTCTTTTCGTGGCAAGTTTTGTCTCTCATAGAGACGAAAAAGTTAATAAGGCAACAAAAGATATTCGTCTTAGATGGAGATGAAAACAACGTCGTAGCAAGTTTCGTCTCTGACCGCAGCGAACATATATGAAACGGCTACCACGTTCTATGCGTCTCTATTAGAGATGAAAAATACATGGTCTCTATTTTCGTCTCTAACAAAGTTGAATTTTTATGAAACAACTACCAGAAATATATGCGCCTCTATCAGAGATGAAAAATTTATGGTCTCTATTTTCGTCTCTACTAGAGACGAATTTTTATAGCTACCAGCAATATATTCGTCTCTATTAGCGATGAAAAATTTATGGTCTCTATTTTTGTCTCTAACAGAGATGAAAAGTAAAATTCATCTCTAATTTCATCTGCGACGGCGGGTTTTGAAACGAACGATTTGTCGTCTCTGTTTCGTTGCTAAATAATTTAGCGACAAAAAAATAAAAGTTAGCAATGAATATTTTTCATCGCAAACTGTGCGCTTTTCTATGGTGATCCAAATTCTCTCCAACAATGAGTGCCAACTTGTGGTTTTCTTCAACCGGAAAATCCATAGGTTTGCTTCTTAATAGTCCACACTCATCTACAATCTCAAGAGTATATTTTCACTGACATAGGAATAGTCCAAGAGGTTGTCTAGGCACTTCGATGCCCAAGAAGTATTTAAGAGTCCCTAGATCCTTTATGCAAAAGCAGGAGTTGAGACACTCCTTAAACTCCCTACATGCTTGTGTATCATTACCGGCAAGGATAATATCATCGACGTAAACAAATAACGCCAAAAACATAGTCCCCTTTCACTAGGTAAAAAGGGAATAGACGGCATAAGATCTCACAAATCCATACTCACACGGTTTTGAGGAGAACTGGACAAACCATTGACGTGGAGCCTGCCTTAGACCATATAGAGATTTCCAAAGCCCGCAAACCTTGTTTGGTGAGGATGCTGTGAAATATGGAGGCAATCACATATACACTTCTTCATGGAAATCACCATGCAAAAAGGCATAATTGACGTCCATCTGGTGTAATTCTCATCCTTTTGCCACAACTACAGATAAGAGTAGCCTTACGTTAGCCATTATTTCCACTGGAGTAAACGTATCACTGAAGTCAAACCCTACTAACTAATGATCTTCGCGAATCGTGAGTGAGCCTTGAAGCGCTCAACATTCCCATTGGACTTGTACTTTATCTTGTAAACCCACTTACAATTCATAGGTTTCTTCCCGGGAGGTAAATCCTCAATAGTCCAAGTTTGATTTTCTTATAGTGCTCGAATCTCCTCACCCATAGCTTGGCACCAATGATCATCCTTTGCTGCTTCCTGATAGTACCTGGGCTCAACAATTTTTGTAATGGCTGCTAGAAAAGCCTTGTGAGAGTTAGAAAAAACGATTGCATGTGATATAATTAACTAAGGTATGCGGCGTACCTGAGGAACCTTGACGTAGTGGAGTGTCTCGAGGAGAGGGGTCTTGAACATGAGCTCCATAGCACACATAGTCTTCAAGATGTGGTGGACTACAACATTGTCGGGTTCGTCTTGGTGCTAGGCCCACAATGATTTCCATAGGGCTTGCATCATCTTGGGCGATTTCAGGCGAGCTGCTCCCCCTGGCTTCCTACTCAGGATTGGGCCCAGTTTCAGAAGGCCTCTACCTTGCTGCTGATGCCATGAGAAGCCCATATTCAACCAGCCCAAGTGAGCTTTGGTTAGTCTTACACGCAGCCCGCTCTAACATGCTGCCAGCAAACGTGTTTGGGTCCAATACCATGTTGTCTGATCGTGACCCAAGTCTCAGGTCTTTGACTTCCTCATTATTTGGACCGGACTCCTTACTAACGCCAAGTGGGTCAACACTTTCTACTTTTCCATCATTCTCCAAAACCAATGGCACTTGTGACCAGGCCAATATGATCGGTTTGCCGTTGCTCCCCATTTGACGTGATTGAAAATGAAAATATGTTTTCATAAAACACCACATCCCGGCTCATAAATATTTCACTAGTTTCCAAATTGTATAATTTCCATCCCTTCTTTCCATATGGGTATCCTACAAATATACACTTCCGAGTTCTAGGGGCGAATTTACCTTTTGGTTTTGGCCTATAAGATGCAAAGCATAAACTACCAAACATCTTTATGTGATCATATTTAGGCTTTACCCCAAACAATACTTTGTATAGAGTTTTCCCTTTCAACAGCTTACTGGGCGTTTGATTGATAAGATAGGCTGCAGTTAAGGCACACTCGCCCCAAAATTTCAAAGGCAAATGGGATTGGACTCGAAGTGCTCTAGCCATGTTTAATATGTGTCAATGTTTCCGTTTTACCCTACGATTTTGCTGAGGTGTATCCACACAACTAGTTTGATGGATAATACCCTTTTCTGAGTAAAATTGAAGCATTGGTCCAGATTTGAACTCCAATCCATTATCACTACGTACAATCTTCACATTTCTTTCAAATTGATTTTTCACCATAGTGACAAAGTTTTCAAAAGTGCTTGCTACTTCTCCCTTTTCTCTCATCAACTATATCCAAACAGCCCTACTTGCATCATCAACAATGGTAAGAAAATAATGTGCACCACAAAGAGAGGGAACTTTACAAGAACCCCAAATATCACAGTGTATAACTTCAAACAGTTCACTTGCATTGTTTTCACTAATATTAAATTGAGTTTTGGTTTGCTTTGCATGCAGGCATAAATCATAAACACCTAAATTATTTTCTTTACAAAATTCACCTATATCAAAATCTTTAGAGAACATAGAGAGAACTTGACTTGATGGGTGCCCGAGATAGCTATGCCATAAACTATGAGAAGCCACTGCATTAGCTTGTACCTTCTCAGTTGTCGATTTGTTGAAGCAGTAGACCTCTCCTCTTAATTCACCCACTCCAATCAGGTTCTTCAAGACATTGTCCTGTATCACACACAGTCCATCAGTAAATACAATAATGCAATGTAATTCTTTACACAACTGAGCAATAGAAACCAAATTGCAATGAAAATTCAGAACGTATAAAACATTGCTCAATTTTACATTAAAGCCCAAATTTGCCTTTCCCTGCACTTTTTCCACTTGAAGCATTCCATTAGGTAACTCAACTGAAACTGGATTAATATTCTCAACTTGTCTAAACAAGTTCACATTACCTCCCATACGCCTCGATGCACCCGTATCAAAAATCCAAACATTATTACCTGATAGGACTCCATGCCTTGCTCTAGTTGGCTCAATGAGAGACAATAGCTTCTGTATCTGATCTGGACTCAATCCTGGCAGCACCTGGTGGTCGGTGTCTTGGACACCACTGCCTGCAGTCTCGACCTGCTCAGCTGTCCTAGTTGCGACTGCAACGTATGTAGCCTCTCTGCCCGATGCGCTTCCAGGGTAACTGCTCGGTTGACCTCCTCTGCCACCTCTCGCTCGACCCCTTCCTCTGTTGTGGTTACCACAGCTAGGCAAGTAACCGATAATTTCATAACAGGCACTATCCTCATGGCCATACCTCCCATAGTGAGTGCAATTCCGTTTCTGAGTCACGACTCCCTTGGCTCGATCTCCATACATCATGGCAAAGGCTGCAGCACTCTCATTCCTATCTTCACGTCCCAGCATCATGCTTTTGTGATTTTCTTCTTGGACTATCATATTGAAGATACGATCCGAGAAGGCAGTGGGTCGAGTGTGAGTATTTGGCTCCTTTTCGACGAGTACATATCATCATTAAGGCCCATCAAGAAGTGATGTGCCTTCTCTTGCTCATACTCCTTCACCATTTTATTACCCGCTTCACATTTACAGTCGGTGCAAGTACAGAGGGGGTATTTTGTCGTGGCTTTCAAGTTCTATCCATAGGTCTGGGATTTTCGAATGGGATTCCACCACACTCAATCCCCTTTGTTTGCAATTCGCTATGCTTGTCTTCAACTGGTGTACCTTAGGTATGTTGGCAATGCCATACCTCCTTTTCAATGTGTCCCACCACTACAAAAACGATGTCCAGCTTCGATGGGAAAAGCGACGCGGCGGAAGGTCGTTGGACAGTGTTAGAAAATCCGACGGGAAAAGCGCGGACACCGATGGATTTTTGAATTTCCGACAGATTTTCCGACGGAAATTCATTCTGTCAGAATCCGTCGGAAATTCCGGCAGACTCCACGAGGCTGCAGTAGATTTGGCTACTTATTTTGGTGGAGGGAAAATGTGGCCGGCCATTTTCAAGCGAAGAGAGAGAAAGTGAGTTTCAAAGAGAGAGACGGAGGAGAAGGAAGAGAGAGAACGGTGGAATATTGAAGATTCTGGTCATCGAAAAATTGAACGGTAAGTTATTTTTTAGTTAATTTGTTGTTTAAAATTGAATTATTTAAGGTAATTGATATTTTTTATAGTATTTGATTTTCCAAGTTTTGCCGCTGCCACTGCCGGTTGTCCATTTGATTTTTCGGGCATAAGGTTAGTGGAATTGTTGCATTTTGAAATTGTATTAATTTGGTGTTGATCACAACTTCTCGGCCCCAAGAACACCCCAACAGAATGGGGTGGTTGAGCGCAAAAACCGCACCCTAGAAGACATGACTAGAATAATGCTTATTGCTAGTGGTCTTCCTAGGAACTTTTGGACAGAAGCTTTGAACACATCTTGTTATATTATGAATAGATGTATGATTAGACCTATTTTGAACAAAACTCCCTACGAACTCTTCAAAGGCAGAAAACCCAACATTATGCATTTAAGAACATTCAGTTGTAAGTGTTTTGTGCATAATAATGGGAAGGATGCTTTAGGAAAGTTTGATCCCAGGAGTGATGAGGCAATATTTCTCAGTTATTCTTCTCACTGCAAGGCATACAAAGTCTTTAACAAAAGAACCTTGTGCGTTGAGGAAAGTGTGCATGTGCTTTTTGATGAATCTAACACTTTGAATAAGAGTGATGCACAGGAAGAAGAGTTTGAATTAGGTCTTATCCGAAAAGAAGTGTTGCCCCATGAGAGACAAGGTAAGAACACCATGGAGACAACAGGTACAGAAGCTGTTCCTCAAAATGGCAGACAAGGTGAGAACCAAACCGGGGGAAACACTGTTGAACCATGTTCGGAACCATATACTTCAGGAACCAGCTTGCAAACAGGTGCAGAAACAGGATTGGGAGGTGTTCTTGAGCCTGATCCTACACACACAATTCAGTTAGAACAGAACATGTGTCTGTGGATCCAATTAATCCAAGACCATGGAAGCACCATAGTTCGCACCCTCTTGATCAAATCTTGTCAGATATTAATACTGGAGTGCAAACTACATCTAAACTTAAGAATTTCTGTGCTTTCTATGCTTTTCTTTCTAACATTGAGCCAAAAAGTGTGAATGAAGCCCTTGCAGATTCAGATTGGATCACGGCTATGCAAGAAGAGCTTCATCAATTTGAAAGAAACAAAGTGTGGCACCTTGTACCTAAACCTGCAGAGAGAACAATCATTGGAACCAAGTGGGTGTTCCGAAATAAGCAAGATGAGTCAGGAACAGTTACTAGGAACAAGGCAAGGCTGGTGGTTCAAGGGTACAATCAAGAAGAAGGGATTGATTATGAAGAAACCTTTGCACCAGTTGCTAGAATTTAGGCTATTCGAATCTTAATAGCCTTTGCAGCTCATATGGAAATCAAGCTATATCAAATGGATGTGAAAAGTGCATTCCTAAACGGATACCTTAAACAAGAGGTGTATATCAAACAACCCCCTGGTTTTGAAAATGGTGATTTTCCAAATCATGTTTTTAAACTTGACAAAGCACTTTATGGTTTAAAGCAAACTCCAAGAGCTTGGTATGAACGGTTGTCAAGCTTTTTACTTGAAAATGATTTTAGAAGAGGCAAGGTAGACAATACCTTGTTTCTAAAATCTAAGGGGGAACATTTATTGATTGTCCAAATATATGTAGATGACATTATATTTGGTGCAACTCATCATGATTTATGCCATGAATTTTCAAATATGATGAGGAGTAAGTTTGAGATGAGCATGATGGGTGAGCTTAACTTTTTCTTAGGCTTACAAATTAAGCAAACTCCAAACGGCACCATGATCCATCAACAAAAGTATATCAAGGAGCTACTTAAGCGTTTTGGGATGGAGTCGGCCAAACCCATAGACACTCATATTTCTCCTTCAACCAAGTTGGTTATGGATGATGGGAGTCCCTCAGTTGAGGAGAAACTTTATAGGGGCATGATTGGGTCACTCCTATACCTAACCGCTAGTAGACCGGATATTATTTTTAGTGTTGGTTTATGTACCCGTTTTCAGTCTAATCCTAAAGAGACTCATCTTAAGGCTGTTAAACGGATACTAAGATATTTAAAGCATACACTTGATTTAGCTCTATGGTATCCTAGAGGTTGCAATCTTGATCTTGTTGGATATGCTGACGCTGACTATGCAGGTTTCCTAGTTGATAGAAAGAGTACCTCAGATATGGCTCATTTTCTTGGACCTTGTTTGGTATCTTGGGCTACCAAGAAGCAACATTCAGTTGCCATGTCCACAGCAGAAGCTGAATATATTGCAGCAGCTTCATGTTGTGCTCAACTGTTGTGGATAAGACAACAGCTTAAGGATTTTTGTGTTGACACTGGATGCATTCCTATTTTTTGTGATAATACTAGCGCTATTAACATTGCCAAAAACCCATGTCAACACAAAAGGACAAAACATATTGACATTCGACATCATTTCTTGAGAGATAATGTTGAAAAGGGTTTAATTTCTATGAATTTTTACTCAACGAAAAATCAAATTGCTGATATATTCACTAAGGCACTAGCTAGAGATCAATTTGAGAGAAACAGACTGGAATTGGGGTTGGTGAAAACACCCTGAGAACATCTGTTCTCAGAGTTAGATCAAGCTGACAAAAATACCTTATAATACCTGTTCTATCCCCTTGTTTGCAATTCTTGTTATCAAAGCAGTGGTCTATGCTTAACAAATATGTGTAGTCTTGTGTGCTATTATGATTATATACTGCTGTTTTGGGAGATGGAGAAAGAGTATTCATGACAGACCTTGGAATGAGAACAGGCGGCTCGAACAGGTATGCCTTGATTGACATTAATGTATGCTGCCTGCTTAAATTCTAGGTGTTCCCTAGGTGGCCCTTCATAACGGGTGGGGAGTTTAAAAACCCAATTGCGTTCGTCTGTCTTCCCCGTCTTGCTCTCTCTCTCTCTCCTCTGTTCTTGCTTTCAAACCCTAGCAAAACCCTTAAAACCCGAAATTCTTCCTTGCGATAATGGCTCCCAAAACTGATTTTTCATCAATCTCTGAGAGTAACAACATGATTATACCCTCGATTCCGGCTCCTCCTCGCCCAATTATCCACACAATCTTCGGGTATCTCAATCGATTAAACCTCAAAAGTATTGGGCTTGAGTTGAATGATATTCCCTACTCCTTTGGTTGGAAATTAGTGGTGTATGTGGGAACAATCCCTTGTTCCATTTCTTCTGTAGCAGTTGCTGGGTCTTCAGGTTTCCAAGACCAATTCTTGGAGAACCCAGAAACCCTCGTTGGGGATTTTGAACCCTGTTCTTCTACACTATTCCCGGAAACAACTCAAAGAACAGGGGATGCGTTCTTCGATGATCTGTTCATGGATCTGAAGGAGGACTCTGGTGAGAAAACAGGAGAAAGTCCTGTCCAAGGGGATGACTCTGTTCCTCTAGTCTCCTCCTCCTTTATTAGTCTTGTGTTTGGCATTGTACTGTTTTTTTGCAATGGAATATCTATTTGCAGTACGTCTTGCTTTTTAATGATGCCAAAAGGGGGAAGAAGAGTGAAAACCTATTGACAAAATTGACAATGTATGACAAATGAACCTGACCTTGACTTACGTGAATCCCTATCAGCATTCATTTTTTTGTTTTGTCAATATGGTCACTTGGTTTGTCATCATCAAAAAGGGGGAATTTGTTGAGTTATTATATTTAAGTTTTGATGATAACAAATCCAAGTGTAAAAATTTGTCCAAGTAATGTTGCTCCAAACACGATCTCCAAACAGGCCTAACTAGTGTTTGTAATCTTTATTGTATTAACTGGTTTGCTACATGTGAGAACAAGTCTTCAAAACAGGTTTTAATTTGTGATTCTATATTAAGTCAAGAACGCCATCTCGACAGTTGATTGTAAGGCATGTTCCTGAACTCTAGCAATGCAAAGAACAACCCCAGCAAACAAGGTGGCCTTGGTGTTCACAGCAGCTTTACAAATCTTGGACAAGATGACTGGTTCAAAACAAGAAGTCTTGGGTATATAGGTTTTATTTATTTAGACTCTTGTTAATATGCCAATATTGAAAACGCTTTTTAAACACCTCTTGAATCGGTATTTGCGCTAAGTGCTTCAGAACACCAGTTGCGAACAACCCTGCAAACAGGGTGCCTAGGGTGTTTCTGAACTAAAGTGGCCATACTCGGTTATCTTTGAAAATTCATTTCGGTTGGCCAAGATCTCCAGAATACTTTCTTTAAACTCCAAGATTGCTATTTTTCTGGAAAGGATATTTCTTGAAAATATTATGGGAGATTTGCGAAAATAGGTTTTGGGAGATTTGCCAAAACTAAAAGATTCCCTTCGCCTATATTTTCGGATATGATAAAATTTCAAAAGTTGAAGATTTCTGGTTGCCTTTTGAATCCTCTTCACGGCTATGGGAAGATAAGGGTTATCCCTTAAGATAACGAATCCCTTATACTTTGGGAAAAGTTTATCATTAGCCGTTGGGGAGTATCTTTGCTTGAAAATCGTTTTCCATACTTAGCTAATTCTTTGATCTTGACCGTTGGATTTTTGTGTATAAAATCTCAGTTTTTTCACTCCCATTGAGAGACAAGAAAGCAAGAGAGAAAAACGAGAAACACACAACATACGCAAAAAGGAAAATTTCAAAAGTGATTTTTCTAGTGAGAAGAATTTTTCGAGCTACACTTAAGAAAAGAAAGACCGACACACATTGTGTTTAAACTGAGCTTTCAATATATTGGCATAATAGCATTTTCATTGTACCTTACATCTGCTTAGTAAGAAGCACCCCCAGTAAGGTGTTTGTTGACTTTGATCCCAGATCAGTCGAAAGTGAGTGAGTGTGTCCTAGTCGTGTGGACTTTGGACGTGTCCAATCTGGTGAGATTTGGACGTGGTGTAACCTGTCTTAGAGAAGGAGGTTACGTGGTTGCAAGTTGTAACAAGGTGTGTTACATTTGTAACGAGTTAAGCCCAGTTTAGTGAAGTGGTTAAATCCTACATTAGGTAGGTCGTGGTTTTTCACACCTCAGTTGGGCTAGAGGTGTTTTCCACGTAAAAATTATGTGTACTTTATTTTCCGCATTTATCTTGGTGATTTTCGCATTTGCAATATTTGAGAACACCCTCTGCAAACAAGTCACAAGGGTGTTTGTTATTCACAACGCGAAAATCAGACACCATAATTCACCCCCCTCTTGTGGTAGAATACTCACGAACTTAACAATCATAGTTTTTACCATTGAAGATCACTGCGGTGATCAAAACCCCAGTACCCTCTGACGGATGTAAGTAATAGGGTGATTGAGGGTCAATAATACAACGTTTTGGTGGGGTTCCGTATCCCATAACTTCGATTTCGGGTATTCTTCAATGTGGCTTTGATACCATAAAGAATTTGTGAGAGATTGATTTTTGGGGCTAATGCAACCGTGGCCCTATTCTATTATCTTCTCATTGATATGCAAGATAATATATATATATATATATATATATATATATATATATATATATATATATATATATATATATATACATACAAACACACACACATCAAGCTTTGCGTCAAACCCTAGCTTCATGAGCACATTAGCAACATGAGGAGTTCCATCCTAACTAAAACACAACATCATAAATCATACAAATATATTTACATAATATATTCCTAAAATATATTATACACATTCCTAGTACCATGAACACTTTACACTGGTTCCTTGAGCCAAAATATGCAACAAAAGAATGTTGGTTTCTGGAACAATTACAAGTCTCATTTTGAAGTGTATGGAGTACACTATTGTGAAGTTTACAATAATGCATGAAGGTATCAGAGTTAATTGCCCACTGCATAATCAACTGTTGTCAAAAGCACATCAACTTCGATCATTAGTATCATATTTGTCTATGTTCACTTGAGATGATCACATTCTTCATTCTGCCTAAATCTCTAGTAATCTTCCTGCATATAGGGATCGACAACTGCTCTAATGTGTCATGATTCATGAATTTCACCCACATTCGATCCCCAATTGGTCTTCATCCTAGATGACCGTGTTAAGTAAATTGTGACATCGCATTTTTTCCTACATTAGTGAAGTTTAATCTTGCTAAGATTCCTTGGTTTACACTTGGATTTACCCCGATAGTCATCTTTTTTTTTTCCTCCACAACTAATATTCAATCTTATCTTAATTTCTCATCTATGATTTCCGTTAACATCATTTGTTCATCCTCTCAAAAAGGTTGCAATTACATCTTCTAATTCCAAGTCATTCTGTCTACAATCAATGTTTGCACTAGGAGCTTATAGGACTTATTGATCGAGGCCAACAACAAGATTATGCTATCATCTGATCCGCATTTAGTAGTGGAAATGCTAACATATCAAATTAATTAATATAATCTTGAAGTTTTTAAAGATTTACATATACTCTAAAGAGAATACAACTTATGGTAGAATTAGGTAACTAAATACAAAAGATACAATATTGAGGATATTTTCTTTCCTCATCTCTCTCCATAGTTGGTCAACTTCAATATGTTGGTGCGTTCATAAAAGATAGGATTTGCAGCAATATATAACTCATCTTGATAATTACAATGCAATAGAGTACGAGGTGTAGGGACTTTACACTACAAGAACCCGGTCCAATTGAGACCGGAATTTAGAGAACGAAAAAAAATTCGATCTCCACTTTTAATTGGAGACCAAATCAGTTGGTGTCTAATGGATACTGCATTTAGAGACCAAAATCCAATCCAGACTCTAATCGAGACTGGATTGGAGACCATGCACCTTGGACTCAAATTAAGACCACAGTTAGAGACCAACTTCCGCAACCCATCTCAAATTGAGACCAAACTCCTTCGGTCTCAGATATTCGGTCTCAGGCTTTCGGTCTCAAATATCACTACAAGAAACCGGCCTTTTAGAGATCGTCACATAGAGACCAAAACTTGAAAACGGTCTCCAATCAATTTTGGAGACCGATTTCAGAGACTGGTAGCCCGTATTAATTTGAGACCAAAATCACGGCCAAACTCTAATTGAGACCGGCTTTTGTAACTCACGGTTTCACTTAGAGACCAAACCGGCCCGGTTTCTAAGTTCAGTCTCCAACTATTATGTATGTTTTAACTATGGTCTCACCAAGCCAACATACCTCGGTCTCCATTTCCTCATATCTCTGCTTCTCGAACTCTCTCCAAAATCGCGCCATCCCTTCCAGCCACCAAGATTTCCTGTCGATCTCCAAAATCATGCCCTCCAACTACTTCTCGAGCTCCAGTGGACGCCAACAAGGTGGTCTTTCACGTTGTGTAGCAAATTAGGGTTTGGGATTTTCGGCGAGGTGGTGGTTTCCGACGACAGAAGGCCCTGATTCTACGATTGTGAGGCAAGTTTTCTCATTATTTGCAATTGGGTGACTCAATTGTAGAGCTTGTCGCAGAGCTACAAATTTAACCAATACTTTGATTTAAAAATAAATTTTATAACATAGGAAAGTAGGGATCGATCCACGATGAAGGATTATGTCAAAAAGCTAGTTTAATCCTAAATAATTTTACTACTCTAATTTATTGTTTCTACTCTTTGTAATTCTAAAATAAATTAAAATTAGTAAATAAAAATCAGGAAAAATACTTAATATTGCTCCTAAATATTCTAAATTTAATTCTGGGAATACAATAGTAAATAGCTATCCTAAATAATCTAGAAAAATAAAAACAGAATAATAACTCAATCTTCAACTAAAAATCAAAACAGAAAATAATAAACAGAAAATTAATATTAAAAATCACAAACAGTGACCTAAACTAATATTCTTCAAGTTTATAAAATTATAACTCCAGAGTTATATCTAATTAATTTCAGAAAAATTAAAACAGAAAATTATTGCAGAATAATAAAACAGAAAATTAAATCTGAAATTAGAAATTAAATAAACTGCACTAATCTAATTACGAATTTAATTAAAAAAATTACCCAAATTTAAGGATATAATTTTCTGGACTCAATAACACCTAAAAAACATGAAATAAATATTAAAAACGCAATTTTCAGATTTATTGAAAAAAACCTGCACATATCATATTTACGAAATAATTCTGAAAAATTATCAAATAATTTCCAAAAATTCCGAAATTAAATAGAGGAAGACTAGGACACTATATAAACCCTAGGATGAATTAAAACTTGAATGAAAACGAAAGAAACTATTCTGAAAATTAAACGGCAAAACAGAATATAAAACAAATCTGAAAATTATGATCACTCTAAAAATCAAAATATAACTAATCTAAAATAACCAAGACACTCCTAAAAGACTATTCTTTGGGGGGGGGGGGGTAAACGAGATTTATATCAAGGCTAATAATTGAAGAATAAAAATTGACAAACTAAACAAATTAACTAAAAAGCAACAAATAATTGTTAAAAGATATCAAATTTATGAAAAGTGCTTAGCATAATCTATATCCACCGTGCAAACTAAAATTTATCCTTAACACACAAGTCAATTTTATCCATGAGTTAGACTGTAGGAGACACCTACCAGCGGATCTTTCCCGTTTTTCCTTATATTATAGTTTAATTAGGTCCAACCCTAATATAAACCCTACTAGTTTTGATAAACCTTACACCAGCGCAAGAATTTAATCAAACTAGAGCAATACGTATTAGAAAAACATCATCTAACGCTTTGTAACCAATTTGCTAGCAAATCGATTTAACAAAGATCTATAACGATTACCTAACTAAAAGAGATGAGTTTGAGCCATCCATGATTAATTAGGGTGATACTAATGCTTAAAAGACGATAACTTTTACGTATTAAAGCCTTTTAAACAATCATATGAATTCGTATTAAACTAACCAGCATGCATTCTAGTTAATATAACACGAATATCATGAACGATAAACACTAATCGCTATAGAATCATGAATACAAATCAACTAGACAATAAAGCATAAAACTTGTTTCAAAATAATCAATTTAGCATGGTTTCAAATAGATTATACTAAGCACAAAAAAATTTACTCACTCATATTAAAAATAACATCACAAAATTCACCCAAATAATTCATGTTTAACAATAAACTAAACAACTAAAATAAATTAAAGTAATAACACAAAAAAAAAACCTAAGAGAAGGGACTATTTGATGAATATGGGTGCCGTGGGGATTTACAGTTGCCGTAAGAAGATGGTGATGATGGTATGAAGATGATGATGAGGTGAATTATGAAGAGGTTGAGGGGGTGGACAATGGCGAAGCTAGGAAATTCGAAGAGGGGTGTCGGAATTAATAGTACACAATATAATATTCAACAATAGTTATAAACTAAAATTAATTAAATAACGATTACATTACATTTAATCTAATTTTTCTCGATGAAACCTCATAATTTGAAAAGCAATGCAAAATATCATCAGTAGATACACTTTTAAATAAATCATTTTCAAATTTTTTCAAACATATCTAACGAATACATCAAACTTTAATATATTGTAATGACGTACATAATTATTGTTTGAATAAACAAAATAAAACATATCTAAATTAATTAATTATTTTAAGTACTTATATGTAATTGATCATGGGCCACATTATTATTTTACTAAACTACATTATTATATTTATCCACCCCAAAATTTAATAGACGCTGAGTCTAAATAGCTAAAACTCAATACTATGACATAAACAGAGAAACTGTACTATCATTTATGGAATAATACGATTAGAAATAAAATACACATTCATATGATCCACAAAACACCCAATATGAGCTACTATTTGCAAGATTTAGATATTGGTCCCTTGCCTGCTTTTTAATCTTATTCTTTATTCATTCTTGAGCTCCTTAAAAAAAAAACATTTTGTGTTCATTAACTAATACCTTTACTAATAAGGTGAGACTATTTTCTTTCTAGCAAATACATGAAAGTTTAAAATATTTTAATGAGGTGTAATATTAACTTTAATACATTTGAATGTTGCGAACTACCATGATGCTACAAATTCTTAGTTTTAAGCTATACGATTTTAAATACCTATATGTCTTACTAAATAGATAACAATAACAACAACAATAATAATACCAGATAAAATAAAAACAGTAACAATAATAGCTTCTATATAGACAAATTATTCACAACAATTTTTTTTATAATAAAAAAGTAGACAGTGAAAATCTAACTAAATTATTTTAACTCAAAGTATACAAGTGTATAAAATAACAAATTCAAAACATTTAAGGTCTAAAAAGGTATTAAAAATGTACAACCACAAAATAACTATATAAAAAATAATAAACCATTATAATATATATATAATTCATAATTTATAATTACATCTCGAATATTGATGTTAATAATCAAAACTAATTAGCGAATAATCAAAATCTCAAATGAAGTATTATATATGCCCATGCGAATCATAGGATATACACTAGTAGAACATGAAGCCTGAAGAAGGGAATACGAAGGGGGAAGGCAAATAACTAGCTGCAAGGCGTAAGTAAAAAAAAATTGAAAAAATTAAACTTCACAACTGAAGATTTGAGGATTCTAACTCGCAACCACAGACGTCGTAACCATACACGAGGACCACTTGGACCGCTAAGCCAAGCACAAATTCTACTCTTCAAACAACTTATTTGCTACATATACGGAAATTCTAATTTTTTAAACTTCATATATATATATATATATATATATATATATATATATATATATATATATATATTTAGAGGGGTGTCGGGTGACACCACTGACACCATGGTGGCTACGCCACTGGAGGTGGATGATGATGGGTGTGAGGTGATGTGTATATGGAGGAGGAGAAGAGGACGGTAGTGTAGGAGATGATTATGGCGATGAGTGATTAGGCGTGAGGGGGGAGGAGGAAGAATGTCGTACTGATTATATATGATGCTGATGGTGAGGCTAGGGTTAGTGAATAGGGTTTTCTTCTTCCTTTCTTCCTTAGACTTCTTCTCTCTGAAGACTTCTAGCTCTTCTTCAACTCTTGAAACCCTAGCCCAATTTAATAATTATAGAAATAATATTTTCCATAAATTATTATTTTTGGACCGTCTTTATAGCCAAGCGTGTAAAACCCAAATTCCGATGTCCTCTCTTCTTCTCTCTATTTAATTAATGCTAATCCTGAAAAATATATAAAATAGAGTAAATTGGACAAAATAATATGTATAATACAATTGGATTATTTAATAAAACAATGCATAATTTTTGGCTTAATAAATTCCCCCACACTTAGACTTTGGACGTCCTCGTGCAAAGAAATCTTATACTCAACCTAAAACTAACCCTCTTCCTTTCTTATAAAGTCATGCATAACTATCATATTCATACTGAGACTTGGCTTGCTTTAAAAATGGTTTTATTAAAAATTAATTAGTTTTTCCTCATACAAGTGAATAACTACTAGACATCCAACCACCCTCAAAGAGTTTATTCATCAGCCTCACAACATTTTCTTAATGAAATAACTAGATCAATAATTATCCATCTCTTTTAAATATGCATACACCAATCAAGAGGTCTAAAAATTTATGATAGAAAAATTGAGGCACGGTATGTCTATGGAGACAATTGAACTAGGTAGAATAACTCATTGAATTGATTCTAACTTGCTTTGTACTTATTTCTCTTTTCTCTTTTCTTTTTTTTTGGTTCAAACTCCACTTGCGCACATATTCGAGGCCTATAGGGGCTTAAAAATTAAACACTCCATGTCTCACACTCACCCAAATAGAGGTGCTAGAGCAAATAATTCATCATTATTTCTTTTTAATTGTTAGGTTGGTTCGAGTCATTGATTGGCCCAAAAGAGGGCATAACTCTCCCAATCATGGGTTACTCCATACATAAGGCTCACTTAAGACCTAAACTTTAGGGGAAAAGGTGCCAAGCCACCTATTCCTACCCATGTTGGTAATATAACCTTTTTTCCTTTCCTTTTTCACTTTTTTTTTAATAAACAGACAAGAAAAGTCACAATTCTAATGAGTTATTCAACTAATTCAATAGTCTAGGAGATGGGTAGGTCATTTTATTGCCTTTGTATGGATATATAACATGATAAAATAAGATGGATAATCATGGTAACTACTCATTAAAGAGATATATGAGGATCAACTTCAAACTTCTCTAAAAGACAGCTAGCGTGCTTAGAAGTTTTCACTCATAAAAGAATAAACTACAAAATAGCTAATAGAACAAAAATTTTTAAACACGCAAGCCTAGCATAAACTCATATCATGCATTATTTATAATAAAGAATTTTTTTTTTTGATTTCCATTTTTTTTTAATAAATACCGCAGGAATTAAATGCGGGATGCGGGGGGGGGGGGCCCCCCACACTTAATTCATGCATTATCCCTAATGCATGCAAAAAGAAAGAAATAATGAAAATAAAAACAAAATTAAATGGGTACTTCCCTAAAAACATTAGGTTGCCTCCCAACCAGCGCCTTTGTTTATAGTCATTGGCTCAACTTCATGAAGCTCCTAGATCCTCTAGTTGGATCTCTTCTACTAAATCATCATTAATCTGGTAAGGCACTTTTTGAAACACAGCATGATCAAGACTCTTAGTAAGCACAATCAAAAATTCATCCTCGTTGGATAAGTTATAAATACCTTGGGGCAACTCAGCAATAACATCAAGTGCATACACGTAATTCACATCAGCAGGAAATCTCATGGCATCAAAAATATTAAATTTAATCACTTCACCATCGATTTCCATAGTTAATGTTCCTTCATGCACATCAATCTTAGTCATAGCTGTTTTCAAAAATGGCCGCCAAGCAAGATGGGAATATCATGACATGCATTCCCCATGTTCATCACATAAAAATCAGTAGGAAATACAAGTTCATTCACTTGGACTAAGACATCCTCTAACACTCCATCCGAGTAAATACTGCTCCTATCAGCTAACTGAAGCACTACACCGATTTTCTTTAACTCTTCTAAGTTTAGTTTGTCATAAATAGACCTAGGCAGAACATTAATGGAAGCACCCAAGTCAAGCATAGCCTTATCAAAGTAAAGGTTTCCTATCTTACAAGGAATAGAAAACACACCTGGGTCTTTGCATTTAGGAGGACGTTTTCTTTGAAAAACTGCAGACACATTTTCCCATACAGTTACCTTTTCATTCCCTATTAACTTTCTTTTAGTAGTGCATAATTCTTTCAAAAACTTAGCATAACGAGGCTCCTGTTTAATGGCATCAAGGAGAGGTATGTTGATCTCTACCTTCCTTAATGTCTCTAAGATCTCTTGGTTAGCCTCATTCACCTTAGAAGCAGGGCTTTGATGAGAATCTGTATCTAACTCTGGTTCATCCCCTTTGACCTCTAACTCAGGTTCTAATTCTCTACTCTTTGTAGGTTCTTTTAGCTCTTTCCCATTGCTAAGTGTTATGGCACTAACATTCTTCTTAGGGTTAGGATAAGGCTGAGATGGTAACCTGGTTTTGCATTTGAGCCTGCAAGTTGCTAACTATGATATCAATTGCAGCCTGTCTCTCTTGAACCTGCTTAAGAGTTGTCTCCAAAATTTGGAACCTATCATCCATCTTCTTAAGGACTTGTTCTAGTAGGAAGTTGATCCTATCCTGATTAGAAGATTGATGAGATGTTTGGTCAAAACCAGGTGGATTGGTTTGAGGGCCTTACCTAAGATTAGGGCGGTCTCTCAATCCTTCATTATAGGTGTTAGAATAGGGATCATACCTACTTTGACCTTGGTTAGAATAGACAGCATTAACATTACCCTCTTAAAGTGTAGGACATGCATCAGTAGGATGTCCATCTAGGCAACAAGTGCCACATACTACTGCTCTTTGCACTCCCCCAGTAACAATCTTATTCAACATAGCAGTAATATAAGATAACTGACTCTCTACAGATGAGTTAGAACCAATCTCATTAACCCTTTTAATTTGTGACTCCCTAGCACCAAACTGCTGAGTATTTTGGGCCATTAGATTGAATAAATTTCTAGCTTCTGATAGGGTTTTATTAACTATAGCCCCCCAGTAGCAGCATCAACCATATTACGATCCATAGGAAGCAAACTCTCATAAAAATATTGAATCAACAACTGTTCAGTTATTTGATATTGGGGACAACCAACACACAATTTATTAAATCTTTCCCAATACTCACAAAAAGTTTCCCCATTCATTTGTTTGATTCCACAAATATCCTTCCTAATAGATCCAATTCGGGATGCTGGAAAAAATTTCCCTAAAAATGATTTATGCAATGCAATCCATGTAGAGAAAGATCCAGTAGGCATGTAATACAACCAATCTTTAGCATCACCACGTAAAGAAAAAGGAAAGGCTCTCAACCTAATTTGGTCTTCAGGAATTCCCTCAGGCACCATAACAGAGCATGTAGTAAGGAATTCACTAATATGACGGTATGGGTCCTCTCCGGCTAATCCATGAAACTTGGGTATAACAGATTGATGAATCCAGAGTTCAGTTTTAGAGGTTTATCTAATGCAGCATAAATAATGGACATAGGTTGGGTTTCTAAATTAGGGGTAGTAAGTTCCCGAAGAGTAGACATTCTTACCTCTTTAACTTTATACGTTACAGAAAATCTACAAAAAATTAAAATACTGGAGTTAAAACAAGATAAGTAAAAGTAGTAAAATTAAATAGACGTAAACTA
Organism: Selenicereus undatus; assembly: GCA_017589665.1. Taxonomy (NCBI): domain Eukaryota; kingdom Viridiplantae; phylum Streptophyta; class Magnoliopsida; order Caryophyllales; family Cactaceae; genus Selenicereus; species Selenicereus undatus. The sequence goes on from JACYFF010010365.1 coordinate 14,586,436, forward strand.
GCAATTTTACTACTGTAATTTATTGTCAAATTTAACCACTACTTTGACTTTAAAATAAATTTTATAGCATAGGAAAGTAGAGATCAATCCACGAGGAAAGATTATGCCAAAAAAGCTAATTTAATCCTACATAATTTTACTACTCTAATTTATTGTTTCTACTCTTTGTAATTCTAAAATAAATTAAATTTAGTAAATAAAAATATAGAAAAATACTTAATATTACTCCTAAATATTCTAAATTTAATTCTGGGAATAAAATAATAAATGACTATCCTAAATAATCTAGAAAAATAAAAATAGAATAATAACTCAATCTTCAACTAAAAATCAAAACAGAAAATAATAAACACAAAATTAATATTAAAAAACACCAACAGTGACCTAAACTAATATTATTCAAGTTTATAATCTTAAAACTCCAGAATTATATCTAATTAATTTGAGAAAAATTATAACAGAAAATTATTGCAGAATAATAAAACAGAAAATTAAATCTGAAATTAGAATTTAAATAAACTGCACTAATATAATTACGAATTTAATTAAAAACATTTACCCAAATTTAAGGATATAATTTTATGGACTCAATAACACATAAAAAACATGAAATAAATATTAAAAACGCAATTTTCCGATTTATTGAAATAAAAACCTGCACATATCTAATTCACGAAATAATTCTGAACAATTATCAAATAATTTCCAAAAATTAAGAAATTAAATATAGGAATATTAGGACACTTTATAAACCCTAGGATGGATTAAAACTTGAAATAAAACGAAATAAACTACGTTTAGTCTAATTTCTAACAAACCGATAATTAAATGGCAAAATAGAATATAAATCAAATTTGAAAATTATAATCACTCTAAAAATAAAAATATAACTAATCTAAAAATTACCA
>JACYFF010010365.1:14594745-14612044 GCA_017589665.1 Selenicereus undatus
ATATATATATATATATACATACATACATATATGTATATATATATATACATATATGTATATATACATGTACATATATATATATATATATGTATGTATGTATGTATGTATGTATGTATGTATGTATGTATGAATGTATGTATGTATGTATGTATATGTATTTATGTATATATATACATAAGCTAGATTCACTTTATTATGTAAATAATTTTTAGCTCTCATCTTTATTTTATTGAATGCCTTACCTTTTACCCAAGTAATTGATGTTTAGGCAATCTAATGAAATTTATATGTTTGGTTCTTTTTAACTTTTAGTAATTTAGTGGATGAATCTTGATGATAGGTTAGCAGTAGACAATTTATTAAAGAAGCAAAATGAAAACAATATGATTCATTAATATTTTGTGTCTTTCCTATTGTTTTGTGTTAAGAATAAGGATAATTTAGTTAGTTTTTTCCGTGGTTTTGTTATTGGTAGTCTGATTACCTAATAATTAGTAACCCACCTGGTTTTCGCATTCTTGTGGAGATGACCCATATTCACAAGACTGTTATACAGTAGATGCTTTTGACTTGATTTAGTAGATGGTGTTCTCAACTCCTCATTTCTGTGCTAATTATGAGAGCACTTGATTTAATAGTTTATTTATGTGTTTTTGTTGCTTACTTAACTTATCCAGCAACGACTATATTAGTATTCATCGCATGCATATAGTTTTAACAGGATTGATTAGTCATATGTATAGTTCCCCATGAGACAATGGATTCAGGGCGGGAGTGGATGTACAACATAACAGAGGGGAAGTATCTAAGCAAGGTCTTCATTGAGAAAGTAGATGAATTTATTAAGTTTGCTTGTGCGCAAGAAGAGTTTCAGAGGTGCCATAAGCTTAACTGCCCTTGCACCAGGTGCCGTAATATACCTTACCTTCATGTAGACACGATCAGGTTGCATTTGTACTAGTGAGGGTTTCGTGCAAACTATCATAGGTGAGTGCATCATGGTGAAACATTCCTAGGTGCAAACTATTATATGTACGTTTCTACTGTTGTATAATTTTTGGGATGTAAACCCCAGTGCTCTGGATGTGTGATCTGTTGAGACGTATACTTGGTGAAGTTCGGGCGTGTGGCCCGTTGAGTGTGCGAATGTGTTTTGTACTTGTATTTATTGCAGGGAAGTAATGTATGGCTTTAAGCCTGGGATATGGTCCATTTTTAGGCATAACTCTGTCCGTTTCTTTCCAGAAATATATATATATATATATATATATATATATATATATATATACATACATACATACATACATATATATACATATATAAATATACATACATATATATATATACATATATATATATATATATACATATACATATATACATATATATATACATACATACATATATATAGACATATACACACATATTTTTATATATGTACACACACACACACACACTTTAGGGTCTTATATCATATATGTATACATACGAAAAGTACAGACATTTATGTATACATACTAACACAGTGCACAATTTTTTTTTTTGGAATTTTACGTGTAGGAACAATTCACATGGGATCCCCAACATGAGGCACTATCAGAAAAGAATGGCAAGAAAAGGTGCGTGTAAGGGTGAAAGATATAGTGAACAAGGCCGCAAATGAGCCTCATGAGAAGATAATTCATTGGATGACGGATGATCTTCGCGCATCATTGAAGAACAAGAGGGAAACTGATGAGGGGTTTAAGAAGCGATCTTAGCGGAACAGGAAGAACAAGACAGAGGGGCCTAAGGCTAAGATTGGGCATAGCCAGGGGTCAATATCGGCTACAATGTGGGTCGAGAGATTGGTATGAAAATATGAACTACTTTACTTGAAAATGTGGTTTTCAACTTTGCAATGTTGCTAATGTATAGATATATATGTGTTCGTGATAGGCAAAGCAATTGCAAAGGAGACCTTCGGCTACTGAGTTGTTTGCTGCCACTCATTCAAAGGTTGATGAGAATGGTTAGCCGATTTGGTGCAATGCTTACGCACAGAGTGTTTATGTAAGCACTGTAGCAATAGTTCGGTTTAAAGTTAGGCGAAGGAAATCTGTACACAATGTATTTGTTTGACTTTTTCTATTCATTATGCTGATGCAGGAAAAATATAAGCAACTAAAAGCCGAAACCGATGTGCGAATCGATTCAGCAGCAAATGATCACATCTTCTTTACGGCTGGTGGTGGTTGGCATGAGAAGGGCACTCTGTATAGACTTGATAGAGAGGGTCCTGCCATGTTTGACAAACCAGCCAAGTCCAAGCGCAGTGGCTGCAGCACGTCGTCGGCATATTCCTCCTTGTTAGTCACCCAACTCCAGGATTAGTTGCTAACGATGCAAAACGAGCTACAGACAACCCAAGCTCGGCTACATTCCATAGAGGACAAGCTGAGGAGTACTAGGGAGGAGTTGGAAGCCACGAGGAAGCAACTGGATGAGCAAAAAATTGGTTTAATGGAGCTTAATGCTCGGTTTGACAGCTTCTTAGTGCTCCTTGGCCACCCCACATGTGCCGACAACTCTCAAGCATTGTCATAGGTTTAGGTGTGTATGGTTTTCCTCCGGAACTTGCGTACTTGGATGCATAAGTGTAATTGCTTGAACGCTTGAATGTGGGAGCATTGGTCTCAGGGCTTAATGTATGCTGGATAACCATTGTTGGTGAATGCTTTCCTGAGCAACCGTTGGATTGTAATTATTGGTGGTGTTGTAGAAAGTGTTGGATATGGAATATGAAATTGCGAAAATTTTGATGTAATGTGAGATTTGTGATGCCGAATGTCTGCCATGTACTTTGAGTTATTGTATTCCGTGGCAATTGTGGCCCGAACATGTAATTAGCACATTGTGTGCAGTGAAGGCAATAGGGGCATGTTGCAAGAATTTTTGCCAAAAAAAAGGCAAATTGGAGACCGAAATACATTCACGGTCTTTGTTAGAGACCGAGGCAAAGTCGCGGTCTCCAAATTGGCAAAAATATGGCCCCAGTATCTGATTCAGACCAAATTTTGGGACCGGTCTCCTATAGAGACCGAAAATAGTGGTCTTTAATGGAGACCAAGCTCATCACGGTCTCTGTTTGAGACCGAGGCAAAGTCTCGGTCTCCAAATTGGCAAACTTATGGACTCAGTCTCCGATTGAGACCAAATTTTAGGTTTGGTCTCTATTGGAGACCGAGGCGAGTGGTCTCAAATGGAGACCGGCCCACTTGGTCTCAATTAGAGACCAAAATAGCCAAACTCCAATGGAGATCGACCCACTTGGTCTCAAATAGAGACCAAAATTGCTAGACTCCGCTAGAGATCGAAATTCACGGTCTCAAATGGAGACCGACCCAGTTTGGTCTCCATTACAGACCAGATGTTTTGGACTCAAATAGAGACCAAAGTGATCCGGACTCCAATGGAGTCCAGCACTCTTTGGTCTCAAAAGTTCATCTCAGGTAGAGACTGAGCTTTGTAATTCGGTCTCGAAATTTGAATTGCTACCAAGCTTTTGGAGATCGGTGTTTTTCGGTCTCTATTTGGTCTCAAAAATTAATTGGAGACTGGATTTTAGAATTTTGAGACCAAATTTTTCGGTCTCTAAAAGGCCGGTGTGTTGTAGTGTTAAAAAAATTCAGCAAACTACATATTGGTACCACTTCAGTAGGAGCATTAGCCATGGCCTAATACCCAGCATCAATAGATAGACCATGGAGAGATTGTAGTCTATTTCTTAGTTTTCCAAGAAGTAGGTGATGTGCGGAACTTGACTAAAAACCTAGTAACAGATCATCTATCATTGGACAACTTGCCCAGTGAGAGTCATAATATATTTGAATGGCAAGATCAGCAGTAGTAGATAATAAAATACCTTGGCTTGGGTTGAACTTTAAGTACCTAGGACACGCATAGTTGCGTACCAATGCCCCTACCTATGATTTTGCATTAATTGACTGAGAATAAGAACAACATAAATTATAATTGGTCGAGTGATAGTGAGATAAATCAGTCTCTCTCAATCTCCCACATGAGATCGATTGACAAAGTCATGATCTTTGTGCAATTGTTACTATTAGTGGTTTTCTCCTGATTGGGTTTCCACCTAAAAATCTTGTGTCCACCATTATCTTGATCTTGTTTTATATTCTCAAATATCTACATCCTTCTACACTTCTACATCTACTACACTCGAATTCAATTAAGTATTTTTCCTAACAGTCTAGGGCTGGCACATTCAGGTCTGGAACAATTTGGGTCTAGACAAATCGAAGAACCATGACCCTGCCTGGATTATAAATCAAACACTCTAGTGAGATCCAGACCCGGAGCCAAATGCCCAATGTTCGAACCTAGTTGTCCAAATGTTCGAATTGCTGATATGATTTTTGGACATTTTGACTAAAATTTTGTGTGATCGAACTCAAACCCGATTTTTCAATGTGTAAACTCGATTGTTGAATTTGTTTTTTATAAAACTTTCTAGAGAATCTGGACCAAAATTACGCATAATCTAGTTGTCTGATGTCTGAACCCAATTGTTCAATTATCTGAACCTAAAATAGTTCAAAAACTTGGACAACCGAAGCCAAAATGTTCAAATCTAAACCCAACCTAGATTTAAATTCGTACACAACTGATTGTCCAAACTTTAATTTTGGACGAAAATTTAGTGACAATACCCAGGGTTTTCAGACTGGACAAATTTGAAAAATTAAAGACTAAAGAATAAAAACAGCAACAAACTTACCTCATATGTGAACGGCTAAATGATCGCAATTCTTATATTACAATCCTATATCAATCATGAATCTAGCCCATTTATCTACTGAATACACTCACCACTAGTCTTGGGCCTCTTGGCCCAATTAAAACCATAAAAAAATTAAAGACTGAAGGACAGTGACAGCCATTTCTGCAATCTCCATCGTGCCATTCACGAACCACTAGCTTATGATTTAATGTCCTACAAGGCAAGGCTAAAACATAAGTTCTACCAGTATATTAGCGTGGAAACATCTCCTAAAGACAAGGGGGGGAAAAAAAAAGAAACAAAGTTATTATAGGTCGAGCACACAAGCCAAAGTGAGTCGAGCTCCAGTTGGTGAAATTCAGGCTTGGCGAGCTACGAGCTAAGCTCGAGCTTAACCAAAGAGGGACGAGCTGAGTTTCAAGTTTGGCAAGCTTGAGCTCGGCATGGCTCATTTGCAACCCTACATAAACAATTATTTGAAGGACATCATCCATATCCAAACAGCTAAGGTCCAATTCTAATCCATCTTGTCTCCATTGATTCAAAGCATGAAAACCAAATATTCATTGAATGTAGATGAAATGATCATTTGAGTAAAAGATGTTTCAAGTTTTGTTGTCCTCATGCTCAGAGTTAACTAGAAACCATTTTTGTTGGGACTACACATTTGAAAGCATGAGTGATGAGACATTGCAGGACAAAATCATATTGGCTTAGGGTCCACTCGTATGAAATATGCTGTACTTTGGTAGTAGATGTCACAATCGGAGAATCCCTTTGAACCAGCTGAAAGAAAAAGGCTGCACCACATCAATACAGTAAATACACGTACTACTGCAATGTAGTTGCATTGCAGAAGTGGTCTACTGTAAGAAGGAAGCCATAATTACAACAGCTTCGTAGTCAAAAGTTACAGCCTCCATATTCGAGCACAACAACAAGATTAGCTTTCCCTATTATTAGTATGCATGCCCTCATTCAATTCACTGATCCACGGAATGTGGCTCTCCCCCCCCCCCCCCCGCCTTTCTTAACCCGTTCTTTTTTTCAATTTTGTTTGGTTGTGTGTTGGCTACGTTATTTCTGTTGGACATGTCAATGGAACGTCCACTTCGTGTTTGATGTCGTATTCGGTGAAATGATGAAAATGGAGGCAGACACCAGGTTTTTAGCTGCTAATGCATGTCAATTAGGGAAATTGGCCTATTATCAATTGAGACCAGGACTGATTTTGCATTTTTCATTTTAATTATGGTGCGAAGATTTATTTTTTTTTTAAATTGTAAGGGTAGAAAAACTTTTATTTATTACAGTATCGTCTATTACAGTTGGGTAACGGATTGGTTCGGATTGACCCATTTAATAAATGGATTAATTTTGTGTCAACCTTACAAATAGTTTAAATCTACTCAAAATTGAAAAATAACATATTTTCAAGCCAAACAGTCAACTCGTGTCGACTTCGGATCGAAATCGGTTCGATTCGTGTCGAGTTCAGGTTTCTCTCAGAAACTTCAGGTCAGGTTCGGGTCGGATTATTGCCACTGTGTCAGACTTTTCCAACTCTACCATCTATCACTTACCAAACCTTTATCAGTTGGAAAAATAGTACAAGCTACAGTGCGATTTTGCATTGGCCAATACTACTTTGTACCAAACGATACTAGCATGTACGAAATGATACCATTATAGCGGTTAGAGAAAATTTAAAAATATTCACAATTTTTATAGTCCAAAACTTTAAATTGTACGAGTCTGGTATGACAGTACTCAGATACGGCATGTCTCATAACAGTTTAAAAGAAGAGTCTAATGTCCAGCACGATATTTATAACTTTGGGTTGAACTGTTGTATCCAACCTCCCCTCATCTCCTACTTAGACAACTAAAACTTTGGGTATAAATTTGAATTTGGATTTTGTGATGTCTCAAACTCTCGGCAATTAGCTACTTACATTTCTTGTTTGTTTGTTAACATTCCAAAAACGTGTCGTACAGAATATTTCGAATATCATTATCTTTAGGAAAACTACTTTAAATCATTTGCACCCCTATCCCCCTTTGTCGACTAACTGAATAAATTCAAGTCATTTTAGACAATCTTTTATTGTAAAGTGACATACATTTATAACACTTTTCAAAACTGATATTCATCATCAGAGCAACTTATATGTAATTAGGTCACATATGCCAGGCATTTCTGCATCCCAAACTGATATTCTTTTATTGTAAAGTGATATATAAAATCTTTGATATTTTAATGCTATAGATTCTTGCATCAGTTTTTGTATATCTATAAATTGTCAATCAGTTAATCACCAGTGTTTTTAGTGATTTAATTGAAGTACGTTGACCCTTTTTATCAATCAGTTATTGGTTATTAGCTAATTATATTAAATTGTTGCTCCTAAAAATTAGCTACTTATACTATTTTTTGAATAAATGTAGTGAAATTTGTTGTTTTCATTAAAAGAAATGTTTGACCAAAAAAAAGCTAATACAAAGATCATGTAGTTTGAACTTTTCTAAACTAAGCTTTCCAAATTCATGAAGTTAATATACCAAACATTTAAATTAAGTGTTCAGTTAATTAGGTCAAATTTTTTACTTAAATCTACAAGATTTGTGTAAACTAAAGTTCATATGGCAAAACTACATAGTCGACTAGACGAGTCAAAAAGCCTAAGAACTTTATAGGAAAACACACATATGGAGATATAAATGTCCTCGCCATTTACTTTTGCCTAGTACAAACAAAAACATAAACCTTTGTTTCACCTGTGACCTTGCCTGGCTTGCTTGCTTTTGTACATTGGTCTTTCTTCCTAGGCAAGTACCACCACAACTGCCACCAGTACAAGATAAACACGCGCAAGTGATATACATGTGTCTGTACAATATTACAACCACGTTATGGTATTCAACAGCTATTGAAGTAGTACATATGGATTATAGAGACGAAGTGGTCTATACAAATATGATACATATTGACGTGCAGGAGATAAATCTGGGAGAAGCCAGTCTTCATGAAGCAAAGCTGGACAAAGAGCGAGTGCGTCATCTAACTTGAAGGTTGAGTGCTATGATTGGGTACTTCTTTGAGTATAATGACGAAGACGCGATTCGGTATTTTGCTAGTGTTGAACAACGTTATAGTGGTCATTCTTTGTTTGAGTTATTTCTAGTGGGGAAGTAGGGTGTAGGAGTATACTTTGATTTGATCTCCTTTATGTTGTTCTTGTGGCTAGTGATGTAACTTTTGTATAGGTGATCTACGTACTATGAATCTTATGTATGACTTTGCCAACTAAATAATAAAAAAAAAAAACAAAAAAAGATACATGTTGATATTGAGAGAGGGGGGGGGGGGGTGTAGGATGTAACATTCCAGCTTATTCCTCAATTACATGCATGGAGACTTAGCTTAGTAGCTCCTGAGCCTTCTAGACATTCAAGAACTTAATTTTTTTTCACTATGTGTTACTTCATGAAATATTAATGGAAGTGAAGGATAACTGTAAATTTGTATAAGATCATTCTAGACACATTAACAAATTAGATATCAAATTTACACTGACATGATATGGCATAATTGGAGGGAAAATATCATTCTGAAAAGGAATTTTAATAATTAAAATTAAAATTAGCCACTTACTATATATTAATGTACTTTCAGTGTACTTTTTCTCTATGTAAATATAATTTCTCTGAAAATCAAATAACTGATTACAATTATGGGCTCTGAAAATACTAATTAAACTTGCATGTGATGATCAACTTTCTGATGGTTTCCTTAAGAGGAAGAAAAATGCGAAATGGGAGGAAAATCCAACCTCAAACAGATTAAGTATTGATAAACCTTGACCTTGATTTAAACACCCCCCCCCCCAAAGTTCCGGAGACCACTTTCTTTGACCTTGAATGCCCTAAAATGTTATTTTCTTTAAATCTCTCCCTCTATTTCTATGTGTACTTTTTGTTTAGTGCATATATGTTGGATACATAAAAGTTGATATTGATGATATTTAAACTCAAGTCATGTTGTGCCAATGAAGTCTTAGCCAAGTGGTTAAAATAGAGGTCTTGACTATATTAGGTTTTATATTCAATTCTCCCTACTGTATGGAATTGTACTTCGTTCATGACTCATTTGAACAAATAAAAAAAAAGAGAAATCAAGGTACGCTGTTGTTGCTAGCTGATAAACCCATCACCTGTCGGTACTGAAGTTACATTTTGAATCTGCTTAACCATGAGAGAGCAGCATTATTAATTCCTTAATTCCCGTCTTTTTTCCTCTCTGATTCCCTTTTTTTTTTTCAAGTTCTGATTTTGCTAACATGAACACTAGACTCCAAAATTGAAGACGAGAAGAATGAATTTTCATCAAAGAAAGCCAAAGGAAAATGGAATCGTCCTAGCAAGCTAAGCTAGCTAGGTTAGCTATTTGAGTGCGGAGTGAAGCGGCTATCTTTGTACAAATGTTGACTTGATGCCCCCAGGATGCACCAACTTTCCTCCAATCTTTTCAATTGTGCGTTCCCCCGTACGTTGAGAATAAGATGTGTGGATATCAAGAAAAGGGTTGTTATCTTTGATTTCATTGCAATTTAGCAAGCATTAAGAAAAAGGAATATAGTAACATCACTTTTTTTTAATATCTGAGTCGATGTATTTGCTTTCTAAAGCGCTTGTAAGGGTGAAACTGTTCACATTCAAATCTCATAGGTGTGTTGTTATTGTTCTAGTACTATACTTTGTTTTTTATATTTATCAATAGAAGTAGGTAACATTTTACATGCATGCACATAGAGATTTATCCTATTTAATAAAAAAAGATGTATGCAATTTGGGTGTATATGAATTTTTACTATGGTGTTTTTTTCCCTTCCGTATTCTTTGCTCACTTTATCTTGTCATAACAAGTCTTATTAGAGAGACCATACATCGTATTTAACAAAACCAAAATACGATAAAACCATCATGTAAGATGTATGACTTCTTTTCTATATATGTAGACTTTTTTGAAAATAAGTAGGATACTTTAAAAAAATCCTCCTAAACACCTATCTACACCAGTAAAGCAACAAAGTAGGACACAAAAAACACCAACCTGAATTCACAATCTTTTAGAGTGTAAAATCAATTTTTAGGTCTTCAATAATTAGTTTAAACTTTTGGTTGAGTTGATTTTTGAACATGGTATTAGTTTATTAGAGCTCTTCTAACTGAGAGATCTCGAGTTTGAATGTCAGCAGCCCCCATATTTTTATTGCGCAAGATATGGAGGGACATTTGCAGCATTCACGCTTCAAGTTCAGAGGGCATTCGTATGAGAGGGCATTCACTTGAGGGGACGTGTTAGAGTGTAGATTCAATTCCTAAGTCCTCAACCATCAACTTAAACTTTTGGTTGAGTTACTTCTTGAACACAATCACAATACACTTATAAAAACATTCTCATAAGTAAAGCACCTATCTAAGACTCGATAATTCTAAGAACATTTAAATCCAACCTCAATGAACAATAACGAGAGCCTGATAAGTTCATAACTTTTTGCATGCACAAACTTGTTGGCCTAGGGATGACAATTACATCCGAGTTTGAGGCACATCCGATTCGATCGGAGGCATCATAATCTTATTCGAATCCAATAAAAAAAAAATTCTAGTCCAAGTCGAGCAAAAATAGTCTGAGTCGGATTCGGAGGGAAGGTAGCATCCGATTCGATATTCAAATCCGATCCGACTATTTATTAAATAATTAAAATTCAGATCTAAAACTTTACAAATCCAAAGTCTACCCTTCAATTTCAACCTCCAAGCTCAACCCCCAATTTTTTATTTTAAATATTTTATTTTACAAATCTAAAGTCTACTCTCCAAACTCAATTATAAGTCCCTAACATCTACTCCCATTAGTTGCTTAGCCTGTCTTTCTCCTCCTTATCTGTCTTTGTCTTTGTCTTTGTCTCTGTCTCTCTCTCTCAGTCTGACTTCGTTGTCGGTCGGCCCAGAGTCGCCCGACTCCCTATCACTACACATTGTCGTCATTTGCCTTATTGTCAGTCTCCCCTAACTTAGTATTAAATGTCCAAATATTTGGTTGACATGATAGGAGAGTGCTTGTGATCATATTGATAGGTAGATAAAATAAGTTTGGATGAAAAGACACAATAAACAATTATTGTAGGGAAAAGAGATCAATTCAAATCAGATTAAATCCGACTCCGATCTGATCCAACTCGGATTGGAATTAGAGGTTCACTCCGTTCCGCTGGATCGAATTCGGATTGGATTTTTGATTTGAAATGTAATTGGATTCGGATATTCCAATATTCGATTCGAGTCCGACCCGTTGACATCCCTACTTGTTGCTATTTAAATATCTACTTTTTCTGTTGAAGCTAGGTATCATCTATCTGTTCTTTTTTTCCTTTCAATTCAGAGCACAAAGTTCTTGGTACATACGCATACGTGTCTACATGCATTACCTATGCTTGAATTGACATTATGAGTTTCGCAGAACTTGGAAAGGTTCAGTTGCCTGCCTCCAATTTTAGAATTCCAATCAATTTACCAAATTTTGAGGTCATTATTGGGCTCCATGCTTGGTGATAGGATATATAGGTTTTTGGCGTCTAGATGTTGGTTAGTTAATTAATAGAATTCTTAAAAACTGTCAATAGAGAGTTCACATTAAATCTTATGCGTATTAATTAATCGCTATCCCATTTTTCATGCCCAAAATATCCATGTTTATTTAGTGTTATGGATTTAGATGATGTCATTATTAAGGGTGTGTTTGGTAGGGGGAAAAATCATTTTTAGGGGACAATCATTTCACCCCATTTGAAGAAAATTATTTTCCCTTGAAAAAATACGGAAAACGATTTTCCAATCCCAATTTTCGTTGCCCAATTTTGTTTCTCGTTCTATTTTCTTTTAATTGTGCCTAAAATCACTCTATTTTCATTCTCATTTTATCTCTCATTCTTCCCATCTTCTTCATGTTCATCATGTACATCGATAGTTTTCATCGTTAATCTCTACAATTATTTCTTGAGTTCTCTGATCTTGTTACAGTTGTCCTTTTGAAGAGCTTTGCAATTTGAGACACTCATCGTTTCCCCGTTCATCATTTTCTTTAATCTGGATTTATATCACTCAAATTCAACTGGGTAATCCTTGAAAATAGTAAAAAATTGAGATTCATTAATATTGATTCTCTCTTTTGTTGGGTTTGTTACTGGGCATATTTTTTACTGATGTTTTGGGTTTGATTTTGAAGAGGAGAGAGAAATAGAATTCATTGGCTGGGTCGGGTTAGAGTAGTGAGCAGGGAAGGGGGTTGATGGTAAAAAGAAATGAAGTGATGCAGGGGGTTCATTCTATCAAATAGCAAAAAATGAAGTGGAAAGAAAATGATTTTTCATTCTACCAAACAGCTGAAAATGTAAGTGAAAAATCATTTTCCTTAAGAAAATATTTTTCATGAAAAATGATTTTCTGGGAAAATGATCTTCCCCCTACCAAACACACCCTAACTGTTCAAATGCGTAGATCCAAGAACAAAGTTTTGAAATATACTTTCAAAGTGTAGGTCGGAAATTTTAGGGGCATGTTTTATGGGCGTAAATATTTTTATCAAGCTTAGGAGTTGCTTTTTTATTAAGATGTGCTTAGGGTTTGTTTCCATTGGTACAAATGTCATTTATGAGGAGCTTTTGTGAAGAGACCGGGATTATCGATTATTGGAATAAAAAATGTAATATTTGGAAATTTTATAAGCAGACACTAATAAGAAAAATTAATAAAATTAGCTTTTATGGTTTTACAATAGTGTAACTAAAATTGATCAATTACAGGACAACTGGCTATACCGGACATATATGATTTTAACTAAACAACCAACAAGAAAAAGTGAACGTCGAAGAATTGAGTGCTTATAAAACATTTAACATCTAGTTTGAACTCTATACATCTATCAAACAAATTGCTTTTTTTTTTTGGGGTGGGAAATCAAATTGCTTTTTTTAACAAAACTACAGCTGATAAGGGCTATACAGAACTATTACGTCACTTATGAAAACATCAAATAAATGGAAGATACAATACAGTGACCATGCGATTTCAGTCTCATAAGCAAGCAAGCTCCTAGTGTGATTACTATTTAAACTATCATAACATCGAGGTTAAGAAGATCAATTAATTAAATCTTCAGTTCAAATTAAATTAATGTCTACCAAATACATCTAAAGCAAGATAAAGGCAAACAACAATCATTCAAATACAAACCCGATGACCTTATAAGATCGATCTACATCATTCTGATTAGAAATCCAACAAATACCTACTTTAGAACAAACTAAAACTGCTCATAGTATATGTTGAGTCCTAGGGGGAGGAAATCTTCGCTACAATTTACATTATGTACTACTACTTGTAGTCTTGTACCATTTGAAGATCGTATATCATAAGATCCTAGGAAGTCTTCTGCTATGATTTACATGAACTACACTCTTATTATTCTTCGCCGAACAAGTTTACCATGTTTATTGTTGGCCTCCCGTGGTGTTCGATTCAATTGAAATGCTTTAGCTTGGAACTGCCAAAAATAACATCACCACCTAAAATGAGTATGTGTCTATGTATGCACATGCAAGCATGTATTTGTGGAGGTATGTATGTGTCAGTGAATTGAAAAAGAGCATGTCATACCATTTTGAGAGATTTCACCATTTTGTGGGCATTGGAAAATGGTCAAGGGACTCCATTTGCTTATGAGAGAGCCAGCAACATGATCTTCAATTTGAAAGGGAGTGTTTCTTTGATGAATGTGTGAATTTGCAACATTACGATTCTCCACCATCTTAAAACCTCCCCAAGTGGAACAAGCACTTGGTAATTTGTGATTGTTGTCAAGCCTTCGGCTTTGCATTCTTTCCAATGTTCTTTTCCTTGCCCTATCCCTTGCCTCCTTCCTTGACTCTTTTGTAGTGCCTTTTTTTCTCGTTTCCTTGCGTTTATCGGCGTCTTTCTTAACACATGATGGTGATTTGTTCCACTTTGAGTTCTTCTCCTTCATACTCCCCTTTTCAATTATTATGGACTGTACCTCATAATCGGAGCTTGAGGTTATCATGGCACTTGATAAGCTCCCATACTTTCTTTGAAGTTGCTCCTGAATGGCCCATTTTGCCTGAATCAATAGCCACTCAACTGTTCTACTCGCTTTGTCATATCCCAACATGTCTTGCAACTTGAAAAATGGGCGAGCAACCTCGAGGGAGAGTCTCATTCTCCGATCTCTTAGGCCATGAGCAGTACTAATTTTACTGTGTCTATCTCCCTTGGTGTATTTTCTCCTCCCCGAGCCATGGCTAACACCCAGTCCTATGAGGTTATAGTTTCCACCATCTTCTACTATTTCATTGATGGTTTCTACAGTACCATTGTTTGAATCAGCCTTGTTAGTTGCTCGAAATATAGTAGAATCATCAATTATAAGAGAGCTATTATTAGCCTCCAAGCCACCTTCTTGGATGCTTGTAAGCTCAGGATGGCCGATGAAATCCTCAAGATTGTTGATTTCATTGTAGATGAAGGGGGAAGGTAAGTGATAGTATGATGAACAATAAGATAGTTCTTCTAACAAATTGGAATTGGGGTTTAAATGATCATTAAGGTAATTATAAGAGATCGGACTAGAAGTAGTATTGAAGGAGTTAAACATTGGTGATCTTGGTTCTACTGCCTATGTGTCAAATATCATAACCAGTGATAAAGATAGTCAACTGCAATGCAAGGAAAATCCCACGGGGAAGAATACTTATAAGGCCTCCTTTTGAAGTATCTTAATCCACCAAGTTCAATATCTCAATTAAATCGGCATTTTCTGCAAAGAAAGAGCCAAAAAGTTTGCGAAAATGAAAATACATCATCAGATTAATAGCAAAACAACTCCCGTAAGGGTAAATCTTGTTTAGGTTAGCTTCTTGAAAACTAACTATATGTAGCCCTACCCTTGTTCCTTAGAAAGTGCATACTGATACATATACATTATATTCTCTTCTAGTTGACATATCAACTAATTAAGCTTCTTGTTCTCTATACTATACTCGTGTAAGCTTATCTAGGTTATAGCACTACTTAATTTACATGAAAAAGACATGTTATAGCATACATATACTGTTTAATTGCATGCTTAAGAAGTAGGACGTTGAGAGCAAAAGAAAGAGAATTTGCTTAACATACCTACCGCTTGTATTATGAGACACATGCGTGATAGGAAGGCTTGAGGGGGACAACACAGTGGACCCTGGGTGATGTCTCAAGATAGGGTTAATTGGAGAAGAAGAGGACGAGGGAGAAATGAGATCATGGGTTGGAGTTGGGAAGATAGAGGGACATTTATTATGTAGAGGAAGAAGATAACTTGGCCATGTCATCATCTTTTTTGGGCCATGTCATCATCTTTTTTGTGTCACGTCTCTTTGTAGGCAGATAAAAGCCACGAAAGGGAAAGAAAAAAAATAAAAATAAAAATAGAAGGACATGGTTACAAGCAAAACCTCATACAGTGGACAATAACCCTCATACAGTGCTTGATGGGTGCCAAATTAATTACCCTAAGATGAGTTTGATAGCTAGCTAGACTTAACCCTCACTACGTTTTAAAATGTTGCGTTATTTACAACACACATTTTTGAATAAGACTATCTTATGTAAAAGCTATACTAAGATGATTTTTTTATGGATGTTTCTGTTAGAATATAATCCTATTTTTGGGCCTTCCATCATTAGTCTAAACTTTAGTTGAGTTGATTCTTCAAAATGGTATTAGAATCTTTTTCATGCGAGATGTCTCGAGTTCGAATCTCAACAACTCTCATATTGATTTATTGCGCAAGGTAGGAGGTGCCTTTGTAACATTCACACTTAAGCTCAAAAGGACATTCACTTGAGGGGCGTGTTAGAGTATAAATATATTTTCCGCGCCTTCAACAATTAGCTTAAAATTTTAGTTGATATAATTCTTGAATGGTTTCAAAATTTCTGAAATCGTAGATAAGGAAAATAGAGCTAGGAAATCGAGCGGATTTCATGCCTCTAATCCACTTGCTATAGAGGGTTGATCAGGAGGAAGTCGATTATGTGGTTAGAAGAGCTTAAAAATGCAAGATGTCTCTTAATTATTTTTCTTCATAAGGAAGAGTGTTTCAATCATGATTCGGGCTCTGGTGACTCCCTTAGAAAGATTCATGTTATTTGATTTAAAACTCATTAGTACGATATCGTACTAATGAGCTTTAAATAAAATAACATGAGTCTTTCTAAAAGAACTTTAAGGATTGATTGCATGATTGCTCCTTGATAAAAATATTTGAGAATTGATTACGAAAGACTTGAAACCTTTATTTGTGTCAACATTATCCACTGCATTATATATAGAAAAAGATAATAAAAGAACTTTAGACTGAAAATACTCTTAAAAGATCATGGTTAGAATTAAAATAATGCATCTGATGAATAGATACAACAGAAAATTATTACAAAAAATATTAATTAGATTTTTGATGATTTAAATTTAATTAACTTATCTAACAAAATATTAACTACAACATTGAAAATTTAAGTTCAAATTTTATTTGTATAAATTGTTTCACCTGTTCGAATAGGGAAAAAGAAAAAGCTACATGCATACCTAAAAATACTCCAAGGGTGAGGGTTAGGGTTAACCAATCTTCTCTTTTTTGGATTACCGCAACCCTAACGCAAGCACTGACTACCCAAAAAAAAACAAAAAAACACACACACACACATAGAGGCAGAGATGTGTGGGCCTTAGGGGTGTCCGTGGCCACCCCTAACCCCAAAAAAGAAAATTCTATATTAAAAAATGTAATTTTTGGACACCAAAAAAAAAAAATAGTGCATATTAGTAACGATATTAATTTATGACCACCTCTAATTTACATGCCTAGATCCGCCACTGCACACACACAAAGACAGTACTCCAAGGGGAGAAGGGCACAGTGGAGGGCAATAATTCCAAAAACTTTGGCCTCAACCTCAACTAAAAAATCTAGCTTCTTTTTCCACTAGGAATGTTTTTTTTTTTAAAAAAAAATCCAATTTCAAAAAGGCAATAATGACTGCCATTCTCTCCTCTTCTCTTGTTTTACAACTCTATGTGCAACTTTCCCCCCCAAAAAGTTTTCCCCCAAATACAAGAGGGCTGGTAGCTGCTTCCTTGCTTAATTATATGCTTAATATTGAGTTTAGGTTTAAACATAAAGGTTAACTAGACTCTGGGATTGTAATTAGTTTAATTAAGCAAGCTTTATGCTTTGCTGTTTTAGTAAGCTAGATCTCAGTTTAGCTTAGCCAGTTTTAAGCTAGGTTGACTATGTGTGTATTAGACAAATTATTAGACATATGTGAATAATAGATGTGTGCATGTGTGTGTGAACATGTATATGTACGCAACCCCCCCCCCCCAAACATTGATTT
>JACYFF010010365.1:14612054-14629464 GCA_017589665.1 Selenicereus undatus
TCATTATGTGTTTGGGATGTAAACCCCAATACTCCGGATGTGTGATCTGTTGAGATGTACACTTGGTGTATTCCGGGCGTGTGGCCCGATGAGCGTGCAACAGTCTTTTGTAATTCTATTTTGTGCAGGGAGGGAATGTATGGCTTCAAAAGCCTAGGATGTGGTCAATTTATAGGCGAAACTCTGTCCGTTTCGTTGCATATATATATATATATGTGTGTGTGTGTGTGTGTGTGTGTGTGTGTGTGTGTGTGTGTGTGTTGCATATTTTCCTGTAGTCCGTTTAGAACGTGACTACGTATTATGAGGTTCGCTGCAACTTAAAATGCCCACTTGTGAGTACAATGCAATCAAATGATGTTCTGCTTTTTCGAGTTGTACGTGCAGGAACGATTTACATGGGATCCCGAGCATGAGGACCTGGTCAGAAAAGAATGGGAACAGAAGGGTCCCGCCATGTTCGAGAGACCAACAACATCAAGGCGTAGTGGCTCATCGGCATGCTCCTCCCCGGTAGTAACCTAGCTCTAGGATCAATTGCAAGCAACACAGAATGAGCTGCAGACGACTCAATCTCGACTGCATTCCACAGAGGAGGAGTTGAGGACTACTAGGGAGGAGTTAGAAGCTACGACGAAGCAGCTGGATGAGCAACGAATTGGGCTGCTGGAGCTGAATGCTCGGTTTGATAGCTTCTGGGCATTGCTTGGCCACCCCACCCGTGCTTGCAACCCACAAGCGTCGTCATAGATGTAGGTATGTGTAGTTGTACCCCTCAACTTAGTTTAGATGTAGGTATGAACACTGTAACTGTTCTATTCGTGGAATGCGAAATTGTGGATATTTTGGTGCAGTTTTGGCCCGAACAATGAGGTGGGCAGATTGTATATAGCAAAAAATATGGGCAGATTAGAGACCGAAATTGAAATTTTGGTGTCTGTTTGAGACCGAAATTGAAGTTTGGTCTCCAATGCAGCTAGATCGAAATTACCCTGTGCTGGAGACCGAAAATGAAATTTGGTCTCCAATTGAGACCGAAAAAACTGGTCTCCATCTGAGACCAAAAATATTGGTCTCAATTAGAGACCGGTCTATTTTGGTCTCTAATAGAGACCAGTAAATATGGTCTCTAACTGAGACCAAAAATAATGGTCTCAATTAGAGACCGGTCTACTTTGGTCTCTAATAGAGACCACGGTCAAACTTGGTCTCTATTGGAGACCGTGGAATGTGGTCTCTAATTGAGACCAGTAAATTTGGTCTCCATTAGAGACCAGCCCAGTATGGTCTCAAGTAGAGACCACTGTGCCCAAATTTGGTCTCCAAATTTGAATTGCTACCAACGATTTAGAGACCGATGATTTTCGGTCTCTGTTCGGTCTCTAAAATTAAGTAGAGACCAATTTTCCTCATTTAGAGACCGAAAAACTTCGGTCTCTAAATGGGCGGATTGTTGTAGTGTTTTTGATTCTATGAGACATAAAGGAAATAAAAAATAATTGGAAAAGTGATTTTGTTCCTTACATTTGATTTGAGCTTTGAATAAAATTGAAAAAAAAGGAAAAGAAAAACTTGGTGGAAAATTAAAGTTACACAATATGCTTAATAAAATTTAATTTCCAAAAAGCTTGGGAAAACTTTGGAAAAGCTCATCGCATGAGACCCATACCGCTTTTCTCACTCGGCAAACACTGTAACCCTCCGATCATCTCTGGATCGGGACGGTTTTAAGGATCGATGACAGACCGCATAAACTACCACGAGTCTTTCATGATCAGGGTGTTTTGTCCTCACTCACATGCTACCTGAGAAATTTACCAGGTAATCACCCATCCCAACACTAATCCACAAGGACCACAACAAGTATATAATGCCCCGACCCCTCACTCACATGTTACTTCAGGAACTTACTAGAGGTTACCCATCCCAACACTAATCCACACAAGTATGTGTAAAACTCAGTCCCCTCACGGGTCACATTTAATTACCAACAATGACTTCAAGGATTGATGATTGGCTTTACAAATCATCACAAGCATTTCTAGCATGTTTCATCTTTGCTCACACGCTATTTTGGAAAAGTTCCCAGGAGATTACCTATGTAATTGTGCAAATTTTCAGGTCGATATCCTTTAAAGGAAGACACACCTTTTGTAATATAAGTAATTGTATCAAGTCCTTCAAAACTCACTTTTAACCGTACCTGATGTAGTACACACATTGATAAAATAGAAGTCCTTGAGAACGCTTAGTCTAGTCAGTCTACACGTGAGGAGGAGTGTGAAGAGGGGAAAAAAAGTAGTTTTGCCCGACATTGATAAAATAAGAGCCCTTGAGCATGCTTATAAGTTGCTTGAACCTTTAGATTAATGTGCCTATTATCAATTAACTAATCTTATGTTAGAATCCCACTCAAATTGTATGTGTCGCTTTGAATTAAAACCTAGTTCATATGTATGATAATAATCAATCCATGTCACCAAGCATCATATATAAAATTGCCACAGACGAGTTACACATAGACTTTCTAGGTGTACAATGATCCCAGCTAGGATCTTCATGCATGAAGATCCAACGACCCAAACCTCATATTCCCATTACAGACAAGTTACACGTAGACTTTCTACGTGTACCGTGATCCTACGTAGGATCTTCATGCATGAAAATCCAACGACTCAAACCTCATATTCAATTCCCATCACAGACAAGTTACACGTAGACTTATCTGCTTCATACTCATATCCCATCAAGCCAGTACTTTTTTTGTTTTATACCATTATCAGCATTTTCATTTCTCCTTTCTATATTAAGCAGACATCCCTTGCTATTTTTGCATGCTGCCCCAAATTCGATTTCTACCGTTCCTGCCTTATCTCCCACTTTCCTTTGTCCATCCATGGCTTACAATTATTGCTTGAATCTCATGCACGGTCCTTTCTTGTGCCAAGCTAGCTTAGATGTGCCTTTCTTATCCACTCCCCCTTTCCAAATCCTATTAACTTTTGGCTTCGAAGATGATCCGAGTTCGATCGAATTGAATTGGAGTCCTATCCAATTCAATATGATTTTCCTCCCTTGGCGACAGTTTTTGTATTATTTTTTAATTTCCTATTCCACCTTATTCTGTCCTTTTATATATTGATGTGAGAATATGTGGATTCCTTTTATACTACCAAACATTTAATTTTCACGATAGCTTTACACCAAATTAGGAGTACAATAAGGTACAATTTTAAATTTTAAAAGCTAAAACTTTAATTTTAATTATTAAAAAATCGGAACTATGGAACGAACTTTCAAACATGGTGTCTTTTATTGGAGGTGACTGGATGTTGGCATGTGATTTTAACGCAACGACCTCACTAGAGGAACGTCATGGGGGCAATTACCAGATGCAAAACTGATGTGAGAAATTCAGTCGTTGGATTGCCAATACCGCCCTAATTGATCTTGGCTTTTTAGGACCTCAGTTCAATGGATCAAAGGGAATTCACCACAATCTAGGCAAGGTGCTCGTCTTGATCGTGCCTTGTGCAACACCAGTTGGCGAACCCGCTTTCCTGAAGCGTCCGTACTGCATCTACCAGCGGCTCAGTATTAGGCGATAATTTGTCGTATTTTACGTGCCTCTTTCATCTAATTTTAGCTCGTATGATAATATAATCTTTAGGATTTTCACTTGTTTCATTTACTTGTGTAGGTAATAACCTCAATCGAGCAAAAACCCAGCGAAAAGGAGCGAAGACGGACAAGAAGAGCAAAAGAAGGCAAGAAGTGACGACAGGAGGCCGCGCCATCGTGCTAGAGATGTGGCACGGTGGCAGCACGGCCGTGTCGCCTCCCCGCCGCTCACTCGCCTGATTTTCTATTTAAGCCCTTTGCAGGAGTTTTTGTTCGGGCTCTCCCCGGACTCTCCTTTAGCGACTTTTTGGGAGTTTTTAGGTTAGGATGAGCCAATAAAAATTCTATTGCTGAATTAGATTAGGATTTGTCTCTAGTTGTTTGGATTCAAACTTGTGGATTCTCAAGTTCATTCAATCAACATAAGTTTTCTCTTCTCTTCCTCTCTTTATTTGTATGTTTATGTTCATGTTTTGGTTTATATGCTTTTGTAATGTTTATAGATTATAGTTGTGAATTTGGGTTGTGATTAGCCTTGTAATGACCAATTGATTGTTGTTAGTCCTTTACCCCTCTTGTTCATGCTAGAATTTAAGGTTTTCTCTCACGCCTTCGATGAAATGCTTGAAAGAGCTTTCATCCGTATTTTGGGGCAATTGACTTATGCTGAAAGGTTAGGTTGATTATCTAGTGTGGGTAAAGTGAATGGCTGGGATTGGGACATGAAAATAGTCTCGTCGTTAGCTAGGTCAAAGATTATCAACCTAGTAGTTTAGTCGAATTAATCCCATGAAAATAGGTGGTTAGAACAACTAGATTATCCTATTGACCCTTTAAACCTAGTCACAATGTTTTCAAAAATCACTTTACTGAAGACGGTACATGCACTGCATATGTGAATATGCCCAGTGATTATTTTCCAAGTATCTCAATAGAAGACTGTAACAAGGTGACAACCTTGTTTGTGCCCTGCGAGATTCGAGAGGTGGTGAAATCAATGGGAGCGTATAAAGTTCCGGGCCCAGATGGGTTCCAACCACTTTTATTTCAAAGAAATTGGGAGGTGATTACACTGATCGAGCTTTTGCAAGATGGTACAGGACGTTCTTGAGGGAAAGGCATTGCCCGAGAATATGAATGACACTCATATACTGCTTATTCCAAAAGTTGAACATCCAAGCCTTGTGTCCCAGTTTCACCCAATAGGACTGTGTAACGTAATTTATAAGACGATGACCAAGTGCATAGTGCATCGCCTCAAAACTATCTATCAAAGTTAATTTCGCCAACTCAAGGTGCCTTTGTGCCTAGAAGACAAATCTCAAATAATGTTGTCATTGTACAAGAGGTGTTGCATACCATGCGCAGGAAAACTTGTAAGGTGGGTTATATGGCTATTAAAATCGATCTGAAAAAGGCCTACGACCAACTCCGATGGTCCTTTATCCATGACACCCTATTGGAAATGAGGATGCCAACCTGTTTAGTGGAGGTTATTATGCGGTGCGTAGGCTCAGCCAGACTACAAATTCTATGAAATGGCTCACCATGTGAAGCTTTCTCTGCATCACGAGGTATACGACAAGGCGATCCGTTATCTCCGTATTTATTTGTTGCATGCATGGAGCGTCTGAACCACATCATTGATACAGCATTGAATCAACAAGCCTGGAAACCGATACAATGCCCTCGTAAAGGCCCCTTACTTTCTAGTCTCTTCTTTGCCGATGACATAGTCCTCTTTGCAGAAGCGACAGTGCAACAAGCTCAAACTATCAAAGATTGCCTTCAGAGATTTTGCCTAGAGTCAGGTGAAAAAGTATCATTGGAGAAGTCTAGAATTCACTTTTTTGGGAACACCTCAGAGTTGGAAAGAGTTAAAGTGTGCAATGAACTCCAGATGCAACAAACTGAGGACCTCGATTTTTATTTGGGGATGCCAACGCTTAGCGGGAGAGTGAGTAGAGCCACGTTTTGGCATACCTTCGATAAGTTCAACAAAAGGCTTGTGGGCTGGAAATCAAGGTGCTTGTCCCTTGCTGGGAGGGTGACGCTAGCCAAGTTAGTGTCATCCACTCTAGCCATCTATTCAATACAAACAGCAAGGCTCCCAAGAACTATGTGATGACCTAGATAGAAGGACAAGACGATTTATTTGGTGTGGAGACGATGAGAAAAGAAGAGTCCAACTCATAAACCGAAAGATTTTGCAACACTCACGAGAGAATGGTGGATTGGGAATTCGGTCCATGTGACAAATGAATGTAGCATTCCTGCCTAAGCTGGGTTGGAGACTCTTAACAGAACCTGACTCGTTATGTTCTCGAGTTCTACATGAAAAATACTACAAAGGTAGATGCAACTTGGATATCTTCTCCCCTAAGCGTGGCTCTTCTGACATTTGAATTGGTAGAGTTTGATGAGAATGTCAAAACTATTCAAAAAGGTGCACGCTTTTGTCTGGGCAATGGAAGAAAAGTCCTCTTCTGGGACCATTGTTGGGCACTGGAAACCTCGGTTGCATCACACACTATTAAGGAAATTCCCTTACTCATTCAGGATGCCACGATTGAGGAAATGCGGCACCCGGAACGTGATTGGGACTTGGAGAAATTCTCGGAATATTTAGTGCCGAAAATTCTTAAAGTTATCAAAGAGCATGCTGTAGTTGCGGGGACTCATGCAAAGGATCGGTTATATTGGTTTGGCACCCACAGCGGCCGCTTCTCTATTAATTCGGCACTAGGTCTTACTAGAGAAGAAGGACCAAGCCCCCCCAAGCAAAGTGTGGACTATGGCATGGCGAATCCTGGTATCACAATGCATTCACATGTTTCTTTGGTAGGCGTTCCATGATAAGGTCCTTACAAATGCTACTAGGGTACTGCGACACCTATTAGAGGACCCTTCTTGTGAGTGTTGTGGAGAGACAGAGGAGACTTTCATACATGCGTTGCGTGAGTGCCCACCTGCGAGGTTCGTGTGGAATAGATTGGATATCCCTATGCAATTGTTCGGTAAGTGGCACTCCTCCCTCCAACAGTGGCTCATGGAGAATTTGAGTTTTGAAGCCCCGCATGGCTAGCATGATTGGGTTACGAAATTTGCCATCACTGTGTGGCGGCTATGGAGATGGCAAAATGCCTGCTCGTTTAATCAAAATGAGGATGTCCCTACTAATCCTATTCCTTTCTTGCATTGTCGTTTTAGTGAGAACTGGAAGGCACTATAGCTTGATGAGGTGGTCTTTGGGGACCCTAAACACCTTAAGGTGGAGAAATTCATCCAGTGGGTTCCACCCAGGGAAGGATGGTCCTTGTTGAACACGGATGCATGGATGTGGCCCGCACAACCCGGGATGTGTTGGTGGTAGGGGTCTCCTTCGCGATGCAAGAGGTGGTTTTATCTGTGGGTTCATGGAACATTTTGGTCAGGGCTGAGCTTCTTGCGTTATATCGAAGACTTAGTATGGCTCGGACCTCAGAGAGGAAAAGATTGGAAGTCCAGGTTGACTCGAGATTGATTGAATGATGGCTCAATCAGCAAATCCTAGAGTCGCCTATCTCATCCATAAGTGCAAGGAATTACTGGAAGACAATAATTAGATGGTGCAAATTCAACATTGCGATAAAGAGGCAAACTAGGCGGCAGATTGGTTATCCAAGAAAGGTACGACGCTTCCGCATGGGGTTTACTTTGTGGACACTCCATCCCCTTCGCTAGCTAGGATCCTTAATGAGGACATCTTGGGGGTCTCGTGGCCTCGAATAGTTCGAGATGTGAGATAGATACATTTATTTTTTTTGGGGTCTTTACCCCTCAAGCGCACGAAAAAAAAAAACCAAGATTAGCCAAATTAACATGTTCCCACTATTTGTTTTCCATCATTTGCCAATTTGTCAATCAACTACCATAATGTAATGCTCGTTGAATATATTGTAATCACTACTAAAAAATTTGAAAATAACGATAAAATTCAACGACGGAATAAATTAACGATAGATTTGGCGACAGAAATGGCGACTGAAGAACAATTTTAGAAAAAAGTCAGATTGTGCGACAGATATGGCGATAGATGAAAAATTTCGTCGTCGTAATTGACAGGTGGCGACAGAAATTCCGTCGCCAAAAAATAAATTTTTTCCGTTGCCCAAAAAATTATTTTTAAAAAAAAAAAAAACGGGCTGGCGACGGAAATTCCGTCGCCAGCCCTGTTAAATGAAACCAGAGTTTTCTGGTTTCATTTACAGCTATTCGCGAAGAGAGAGAGAGAGAGAGTGAGAGTCGCAAACGGAGAACCCAAGTCGACGCTGTCCCCCGCCCAGCCAGGCCACCGCCGGTTGTCCCCCGCCCCACCTCCGGCCATCCCCCGCCCCTTCCACTGCCGGTTTTTGGAGCACCTTGAGGTTAGTTTTTTCAACTAAACTATTTGTAATTTATACAAATTTTGGTATTACATTGTTAGAATTGCATAGTTAGTTCATATTTATGTTGAAATATGGTGTTTGTGTGAGGTTATTGGTTTAATTTTGTTCAAGATTGGGGTAAATGTGATTTAGGGTTTAGGTTTGGTAGTTTGAAGTTAATGTTTGATATGTTGGTGGAATAAAATGGTTTAATTGATAATGTTGTTGAAATATGCTATTTGCGTGAGGTTATTGCTCTAATTCGTTACAAGAATTTAGTAAATGTGATTTAGGATTGAGGTTTGGTAGTTTGAAGTTGAAATTTCATATGTGGGTGGAATGAAATGTTTTAATTGACAATGTTGTTGAAATGTGGTGTTCGTGTAAGGTCATTAATTTAATTTGGTTTCAGATTTTCCTAAATGCAATTTAGGGATTAGGTTTGCTGATGTGAACTTGAAAGTTGATATGTTGGTGGATTGAGATGCTTTAGTTTATAATTTTGTTCAAATGTTAGTTCGTATGAAGTTATAGCTCATGTTTGTTTAAAGATTTCGCCAAATGCAATGTACACTTAGATTTGGTAATTTTAAGTTCAAATTTAATATGTTGGTGGAATAAATTAGTGAACTAGATATGTATGAATTATTAGTTTTGTGATATTCGTGAGAATATAAGTATTTTTGTCGAAATTTATAAGTTTTTTTTTGGGTGGATGTAGAAATTGTAAAGTAGTCATATATAATGTATAATTGCGTAATTTATGTAATTATTATAATTTTGATTAAAATTAATTCTTACCAAATACCTTATGTGGTTATTGTTATTTGAGCAGAATATGGATGGTCATCCACATCGTAGATGGATGTATAATAGATTATTGTCTGATCGTAGTGGTTATACGCAAGAATTTCTGGATGGAGTAAACCAATTCGATCAATTTGCATGTACACAGAAAAAGTTTCTGAATGGGGAAATTATAGATGTCCTTGTGCGAAATGTAGAAATAGGATGTACTTGACACCTGATGAGGTCAAGATGCACCTTGTGTACAAGGGTGTTGTGCAAGGGTATTGGTTTTGGATACGTCATGGGGAAATAGAACCTCAGGAATTTGGTTCTGGGTATTCAAATAGTAAAATTCCCGAAGTTGGAGATTCAAGTCATGTTAATAATGACTACTCTGAATCCTACGTAGATCGGATTGAGGACATGGTTGATGATGCTATAATAGCAAATCAAACTGTAAGGGAAGAGGGGTCAAGCACTTGCTGAGAACCATTTTATAATATGGTTCAAGATGCTCAACAACCCTTATATGCTGGTTGCTCCACCCACAGTGAGCTATCTGTGGCAGTGAGACTGTTGAGTATTAAATCCGATTATAATATGCCTCAACATTGTTTCAATGAAGTTGTTCAATTAATGAAAGAGATGTGTCCCCCTAACAACCACGTGCCAAACAACTATGGGTAAACGAAAAAGGTTGTTAAAGATCTCGACAACGATGTGGTCCAAATTGATTGTTGCCAGAAAGGTTGCATGCTATTTTATAAGGAGAACGCAAACTTGGATGAGTGCAAGTTTTGTGGGCATTCAAGATGAAAGAGGCAAAGGTCACAACAAAGGAATCAGAATCCATTGCCATACTCAAGGATGCATTACTTGCTGTTAAAACCTCGACTGCAAAGGTTGTACGCATCAAGAAGTAGTGCAAAGCACATGAGATGGCATTATGAACATCGACGTGATGACGGTGTTTTATGTCATCCATCAGATGGGGCAGCATGGAAACATTTCGATACCAAGTACCTTGAATTTGCTGCAGAGCCTCAGAATGTGAGGCTTGGCTTATGTGTTGGTAGATTTAATCTTTACACATTGTCTTCAAGATCATACTCCATTTGGCCGGTGGTCGTTACACCATATAACCTCCCCCCTGAAATGTGTATGACCACACCGTTTATGTTCTTGACTTGTGTAATCCCCGGGCCCAAAAATCCCAAGAACAAGATAGATGTATATTTACAACCTCTTGTTGATGAGTTGAAAGAGTTGTGGGATGTTGGAGTTGAGACTTATGACATTTCTACGGGGCGTACATTTCAAATGAAGGCTACACTTATGTGGACCATTAATGATTTTCCTGCATATGGAATGTTGTCTGGGTGGAGTACTATTAGCCAATTGGCATGTCTCGTATGTATGAAATAGCAAAAGGCTTTGAGATTGAGAAATAGAGGTAAATTCTCATTGTTTGACTGTCATCGGTGGTTTTTGCTAAGGAATCATGCGTTCAAAAGAAATAGAACAGCATTTAGGAAAAGCAGAACTATTACAGGGGGTCCTCCTCGCCGATTATTTGGGGAAGAACTTTATGCCAAGGTGGAAGATTACCCAATGATAAGTACAAATAGTGACTTTGCCATACCAAGATTTAAGAAAAATGAGCACAACTGGACAAAGAAGAACATATTTTGAGAGTTTCCTTATTGGCAACATCAACTGTTCCACCATAATTTGGAGGTGATGCACATTGAGAAGAACTTCTTCGAGAACATTATTAACACTGTTATGGATGTTCATGGGAAAACAAAGAACAATGCCAAATCAAGAATGGATGTTGCAGAAATATGTGATAGACCAGAATTACATTTACATTCAAGCCCAAGTGGTAAGCCGGTTAAACTAAAAGTGAAGTTCGTACTTCCTGTGGATAAACGAAGAGAGTTGTGTGAATGAGTGAAGGAGCTTCAAATGCTTGATGGATATTGCACTAATTTGAGGAATATCGTGGACCCTAATGAGAATAAG
This sequence comes from Selenicereus undatus, assembly GCA_017589665.1. Taxonomy (NCBI): domain Eukaryota; kingdom Viridiplantae; phylum Streptophyta; class Magnoliopsida; order Caryophyllales; family Cactaceae; genus Selenicereus; species Selenicereus undatus. The sequence goes on from JACYFF010010365.1 coordinate 14,622,896, forward strand.
TTCAACAACATGAAAAGTCATGATTGTCATGTCTGCATGGAGACTCTTTTACCCATTGCAATTGGTGCGCTCCCAGATGATGTGTTGAAACCTCTTATTGAGATAAGTCAATTCTTCAATAACTTATACTCCACAACATTGCGTGAGGATATGCTTGAGGAACTACATCGCAACATTGTCATCACTTTATGTAAGTTGGAGACGATTTTCCCTCCTGACGTTTTCAATGTAATGGAGCACCTACTAGTGCATTTGGCAAAAGAGGCTCAACTAGGTGGTCTAGTACAATACCGATGGATGTATCCATTTGAGAGGTAAATTATACTATAATCGATGAAACGTTATCTCAATTCCTATGTGTGGAATCACTTAGAAGTGAATGCAATTGTGAATTTGGTAGGTTCTTTGGCCGATTGAAGAAAAAGATAAAGCGACAAGCGTGTCCTGAAGGTTCAATCACAGAAGCATACCTAGAGGTAGAGAGGACATTCTTCGCCTCATATTACTTCGGCTCTAATGTGCCCTCTATGCGCACTAGATGCAGGAGAAATGAGGATGACGATGAACATATTAATCATTTTCCAACTCTGTCCGTGTTTGCACCGCAAGGGACTGCTATTCGTAGGGAAAGATCAAGGTATCTCATAAATTCCAAATATGTTTTTGCCCATCTTCACGTGCTGTTAAATTGTGATGAAGTTAAACCTTATATAGGGTGAGTGGTATTTTCACTTCCAATTGAGTTTATCATTCAGAGCGCAAGTATACTAATAGGCTGCATTAAATGTGATAGAATTTTCACAGAACAAGTCAGAACTGCACGTCCCAATGTCAGCGACGCAGATGTCGACACCATCATCGAAACTCATTTCGCAGATTGGTTTAGTGAAAATGTAAGTATTATAACTCATTTATTCAAAACTTTAACATAACAGTTAATTAGGTGCATTGTATTAATAAAAACCACATGCTACGTCACCTTAGGTGCATTATATTCAACTGTTCGAGACCGACAAACATTGCTACTTGACCCAATTGGTTGTGAAGGCAAAGCGGTCTATGTCGATGTGGACGGCATATAGAGTAAATGGATTCAAATTCTACACAGAAGCTCGAAACGTCGGGAAGAGAATATATAATTGTGGTGTTAGTGTTTGTGGCACTGGGGAAGGCGATATTAAGAATGATTATTACGGTGTACTGAAGGATATTGTCCAAATTGAGTGCGTAGGCGAACCACTTAAACAATGTGTACTCTTCAGTTGTGAGTAGTTCGATCCCACATTGAATCGTGGGACACGATCTCATAAACTAAGCAACTTTATTGAGGTCCACTGTACAAGAAGGTACCGAGAGTACGACCCATTTATCCTCCCAAACACCGCATCATAAGTATACTTCATGCCACATGTAGATTGCTCAAAGGATAGGGCAAATTGGCTTGTTGTCATACCAACCAAACCAAGGGCGAGAGTGGATCAGTAGTACACTCTATCTACTGCGTTCCAACAAACGGACATGATGACTACTGTCGAACCTGTGAATGACGTCATCCCTGTATCATTAGTGGATGAAAATGCACCACCGGAAGATGTTAATAATGAAATAGGGTTTTCATTCATTCAAGGTAATGACGAGATAGATGAGGTACAAAATGATGAGGTTGATGAAGAGGGGGAGTGAGATGATGGTAATGAAACAGATGAAGCTAAAGAAAATTTGCATTTATATGATGATGATGACGATAACATTAATGAGGATAAGGATGCAGATGATTGAGTGGTTATGAATTCTTATGTATTTGAGTACTTCGCATGTCAAAGAATTGGTTGTGACTTTACTTATATTATATGAATGAGCTTTGCAAAATATGTGTAACCTACGTACATATTATGATGTATGAAGAAAATGGTTTATATGTGCAATCATTATATATTTATACTTGGCTTTGTTGTCATCTATTTCAGGTATGGATTCAAGTTCTCATCGAGCAAAGTCCTCCCCTAGAGGTAGAGGAAGGGGGCGTAGGAGCTCTGCCGCTGATCCGACCGCAACGGAGACTCACCCATCTTCCTCCCAGGTACCACATATGCCAGTTCAGCCAGGAGTGACAATGACTGCTTACATACTAGGTATTTCAGGACCACTGCCTCCCCCATTTGGGGCTTTCCATCATCAGACCTCATACATTTCCAACCAAAGCACCATGTACAACCAATTTGCCTACAACATTCCTCCAAACCCCCATGTTGTTCACACTGTGCAGCCCACTCCCCAACCCGCTCACCCTAACACAAACCAGTCCCAAGAGAACATTGGAAGTGGTGAAAGTGAAGCACAATCCAATCATGGGAACACTCGAGCTAGGACTTGGATTGAGCCAGATGGTAACGGGTAAGTCTTCATTTGTTATATCTTATGAATTTTGCATAACAAGTAATGAATTTGATGTGTTATGTTCAATTAGGTTTCTCCCCAATTATGGTACTGTTAATAGGATTTCACTCATATTTCAAAGCAAATTTGACGAAGCTTGGCCTACTTGGAGTAAAGTACCCAAACCAGTACGAGAATTGTGGTTTGGAGAGTTCAAGGTAACTACAGTGACTTCGTATTAATAGTTTTTATGAACTTGATAAATTACTATTGAATTATTTGATGTGTTTCTTGTTTTCATAATTACAGAAGTGGTTTACTTGGGATTCGGTCCATGAGAACCGTATAAGAAGGAAATTTGAAAACCGATGCAATGCATGCTTGAGAGACTTCTTTGGCAAAGCAAGGAAGCATAACAAGAAGCCTGTTTAGCTCGGTGATGCTCAATGGGAGGGACTCCAACAGCACTGGGCGAATGAGCATTACAAGAAATTGCGTGAAACAGCCCAGAAGAACCGACTGGGAACTCCAGAAAGTGGTGGCCCATCTCTCCACACCTGTGGCTCGATCTCTATGCATGAGCATAGGCGGCGTCTGGTAAATGAATTAATATTTGCTACATTCATGTTTAAGTTTAAGACTGTATGTTGTGTTGTGCTTGACATCATTCTTTCTGGTACGTACATAGAGGGAACAGTTTGGGACGGAGCCCACCATTGTTAAATTATTCAGTCGCACTCACAAACTCCAGGGCAAAGAAGATGCCCATTGGGTTGATAAGAAATCACAACAAACATATGTAAGTAATTAGCTATTCTCAATCTTAATTGGTAGTTCAATATGAACTTGTATACTTTATTTTAAGTAACTGTAGTATGCATGGTTTCGTGCGCATGTTTCGGTATTGTAGGAATCCGTTGAACCTGATTTTCAAAATGTTATCAACTCCCAAGGGATCGGGGATGACACTTCTCAAGATCCAAATCAGCCATTTCCAAATCCAAATGAGTTGTGGGTGAAGACGTTCAAGAACAAGAAGGGTCGTATTTATGGCATTGGTGACGAGGCTATCAATGTGAGGGAATCCGGTTACTTCAGTCCCACTCAAAGATCCAGTATAGTTTTCATATTAAAGTTCCAATGACCATGGTTATACATTGAGTTTACTTAATTGCAATACTAATGCGTACTTCACTTAAAGACCTCTTAGCAGGTACCGGTTCTACGTCATCGCAACAAGAGCTCAGTGACTTAAGGGGTGTCGTAACCAACTTGGGGGGTGAGCTATCTTCACAAGCTGAAAGCTACTGGTTGGTTATGGAGAAATGTAAGCAACTGGAGGAATCCAACAAATTGCTCACCCAAAGCAACCAACAACTGAGCCAACAAATGATGAGCATTGATCAGCACCTCCAAGCTTTCTTTCAAATGCAACATGCGTCTGGCTCGGGATCTCAGCCACCATTTATTCATCACTCGCAACATAACGAGGAAGATGGTGAGGCAGAGGCAGAGGAAGAGGAAGAGGAAGAGGAAGACCTTGGTGATTGAGTTGGTTGCAATTTTCCTTCAGCTGGTGGCTCTTCTGCTTAATTCTTCACGAAGTACATCTCTTGCTGCTTGCCTCCCCTCCCCTTTCTGCTTATTTCACTCCCCTCGCCCTGGTGCTTATTTCACCCTCATCCCATTTGGCGCTTGCTTCTCCCTCTTCTGCAAACATATGTATAACTTCATTCTCAATTACGGGCAATTAACTTCTGGTTTGTTTGGATTTGTAGTTTATGATATGTACAGACTTTGTTTGGAACTTGTAGTTTGTGACATATAGAGAGTTTGTTTGGAACTTGTGGTTTGTGAATTGAAGACCCTTGGTTGGAAGTGTTGCGTTGGATGTGAAATTCTACCTTTGTGTGGCTTGAAATTGTTGAGAACGCTTCGAATGAAGTCATATTCGAAGCCATTGGATGTTGATTGAATGCGAAGATCATGTAAATTTCTTGCAGGGATTCATTTATATGTACGGATATGATAAAAAATAGACGATTTTATTTATAAAAAAAAAGAAACCTGACGACGGATGGGGGAGGAAATTTTTTTTTTTTTTAGGCAGGGGGGCAACGGCCTGAAGAATCTATACGGATGCTCAATTCTGTCACCCCCCTACCCCACCAGTTCCCCCACCAAAAAAAATATGTCGCAATTTCTGTCACTGAATCCGTCGCCACTGATGACGGATTTTTGAAATTCCTTCGCCGGGTACTCAGCGACGAGTGAAAATCGGACAGCCGTATTCCTTCGCTGATTAACTAATTTCCACCGTTGATTCCGTCTTTATTTGGTCTTTTTCTTGTAGTGAATGTAATCAATCTCGTAATACAATCATAATTATATAATTTGTGGTAATTATAATTATAATGTAGTTATTATTTATAATACTCTCTTATAACCAAACAAGATTATGAAAACACAATTATCAACTTGTTTGCATTATAAAAGTTGTTTGCATTCAATAAAACATTACCTAAAAGTTAAGAAACAACACTTGCAACTCCCAATGGTAGTTAACACACTTTTATATAAAGCATATCTTGTTGGATAAACCTTATCCACTATTAAATTTATATGAATTGGGCCTAAAACAAACAGGCAATACATAAAAGTTCAAATAAAGTTTTAACCTAGAATCAATTGGCAGTGGATAGAGTGACTTATTAGCTTATACAAATGCTTAAGACCTCTTCATTTATAGCTTAAATACGTGCTTTAGGCTTCTTAATTTGTATACACGAGCTGGATGTGCCATTTGCACTACTAATAAGGATCAATACATGCACATAATTAATCAAACAGGGACAATGATAAATGAAAATCAAGCAACCCACTTTGATACTATGGTAAATTTTATACGAATTGGGCCAAAGAAACAAATGAACAATGGATTGAAACCTATGTGAGATTCCAACCTAAAACCAATATAATTGACAATACCTTGAGTGATCTCGCTCAAAGATGAAAACGAAACTCGTAACCATTTAAAACACAAAAAATCAGCCCATTTAAAACTCAAATGTGTGATGAAAATGGATTTTAAATGGGTATGGGCCGTGTATTAGAAATTAAAATGGGTACGGGCATGGATATGGGTATAAGCCTCACCCGCTTCATACCCGCATCTTGCTATATCTGTTTTTACAAAGCATGAAAAAACAAAATATTATGGTCTAACATTTTCTTGGTTGAAGTTTAGTCCAAACCCACCTAGCTAGCAAAGAGTTACCACAACTTTGCAATCTTGTAATGACATGAATGTATATCGTATTTGCATATGGTTTGTTGCATATGGGTATTAATCTCCATTCTCTATGTGAATCTAAATAAAACCTGCCAATGCACACAACCGGAAGGGTAAGAGTATGATTTTTGAAACATGTGTAAGTGTGAAGAATACCACTTAACCCATGTCGTACTCACCCCATTGCCATCCCTAATCTCGCTAGCTTATATACATCCTTATAATCTCTTAATTTATCAATGTGGGACAACTCCATTATCAAATATTCCAATATCCACTAACTTGTCTGAATTGTCCATTAGTATGAAAACTTGTGCCCGGAAAACAGGCGATGAATTTACTCATGAGTACGTTGTATCATGCATTTTTCTTGGTCCTCTTTCTACACCACTTGGTTTTTCCACATCATATTCTTAGGGTTCCTTTGTGTTTTTAGGCCCTTTAGGGGGGGGGGGGGGGGCCCATGAACCACTTACTGTAATGGGTGAAGCACCCTATTTGTTTTTGTGCATTTGTAACTTTTGGATTTTCATTGGAGTCCTTAATTAGTCCCGTCAGTGAGTCGGCCTTAGCATCTCAAGGTAGGTACTCTTAGTCTTGCAAAGCATATTCCATTTTGTCCACCTCGTGGGTAACAACTCCCCCCCCCCCCCCTTCCTTGGTTAAATGGATGAAGACATTATGGTTTTTGTACGCCATGTGGCTCCTTCCTAGAACATGCATGCTGCCATGCAACAACAAGCAAAAAACAATTTTGGAAAAGTTGGGCCAGAAATTCATGTAATGTCATCTCATTCAAAATTCCATTAGAAAAGTTATCTCACATGTTGCCATGTAACAACAAGAAGCAAAACTAATAATAATAATAATAATAATAATAATAATAATAATAATAATAATA
>JACYFF010010365.1:14652902-14666762 GCA_017589665.1 Selenicereus undatus
AATAGGCCATAATTGATTGTGGCATTAGGATAGATATTCATCCAATTAATTCCCTATGTCCAGGGCACTCATAATTAAGATTTTCCCTGATAAATATGCCTCGAGTGAAAGTCGCCCTTCCACCGATACACATGCAACATTAATCATATGTATAAAATACAAAAGTGAATGGTATGAGATGGTTAATGGTAGATTGACAAATGTCACATTATCATTGGCTATCTTCTTTCTTTAAAAAAAATCTTTAATCCCAAGTGTCAAAATAATAAGGATTTAATGCGCTCTTTTAATACTAAAATTTAAAAGTTGAAAATAGTTACAATAAATAGTTTTGAGACATCAAAAATGTCTGCTGCAAAATGGTATAAAACAATAAAAGTATTAATAAATTATTATAATTATTTTTAGGTAGCACACATATATGAGTGAAATAATTAAAATGAAAGCCTTAAATTCACTTCTCTATTTAACACAACTATGTATATATTATAGGATCATTTTTGTGTTAATATTTTTTAAAAATTTGTGCAAAATCTGATATTAAAAAACTTAATCAAGAATATTAAAAATATGATGTGAAAAATAATAAATTAAAAATAATAAATTATTATAATTTCATTAACTATTATAATTTTATTTATGTTTATTTTAAAATTTTATTTGTATCTATAATTCTTTCGTATTGTAGTACATCTTAGATGTCAGCAATGATTAAAAAAATTCATTATTATTAAATAGATATTAATAAAAACCCGTGCGAAGCACGGGATTCACCCTAATTTCAGATAAAAATTGCGCATATACTTGGTATTTTCAATTATATTAAGTCGAAACTATCTTACATAAGATTTATTATGAGACAAACATCCTTATAGTAGCTTTCAATAAGAACAATGGGTGACTAATAGTTTACTTAGGGGTGATTGTGATGAAAGTTATATATAGAGGAACTGTTAGTCATCCAAAATTAAAAAAAATTACTTTAAAACACTTTACTAGTCATCTGAAAACTTTTAAAAAGTCATCATTAAAAAACTTCATCTTATAATAACTCGTGTGTGAGGCAGTCACCCAAGAATTTGTGTTTCAAGCGTTATAACCGTGCCTCGATAGTTTTACCTCTGGGGTGAGGAGTTCATTAAAATCCCTAATTAAACACCATTAAAGATCAAAGACAAAGACAAATGGCAGAAGTTTTCCCCAAGGCTTGTTTTATCCCAAGCTTGGGCAAGGCTATGTAGTCTTCAGATGACGACCTCACTGTTACATTTTCTCTTGAACATACAGGTGAATGAGATGGTCCTCATTTGCCAACACATGAACTTCAATATTATCCTTATTCCTTCAGGCCCAAATACCTCTCGCATGATTTACTAGAGGTATGAGTTCATGACAATCAAAGTTTAGCTTTTTGGCTATGTTGGTGGCATTTTTTCAGTAATTAATAACTGTTTTCAATTATGAAGAGTATATCTGGTCTATGGACACTAGTAATACATCGAACTTTGTCAATGATTTTCTCTTTCTTAACCCCCTTAGTGTTCTAACTCGTTACTTTCACTTAAGAATCATGTAATGATGAAACATAATGCAATAAAAACTGACTCATTACCAACTTCCAAAATGCTAAAGATTAATGGGAAGATGAAGGTAACATTAGCAATTGCCATTGGATAGTCGTACGTAAATAATAAAAGCTAGTAGGATTGTATCTGTTGTCTTGAGTAGAGATGACAACAGACCTGATTCGGATCGGATATTGAAACATCTGAATTTGAATCCGATTAAGTTTCGGATGTAAAAATTTGATCCGACAAACCAAATTGAACCTCTAAATCTACTCTGACTCAGAGTGGATCGAAGTCAGATTTAACCCGATCCCAATTAATTTCCTTTTCTCACAACAATTTTGGATTATTTTTTTCATTTAAATGTATTATGTCCACTTGTCAATGTGATAACATGCACTTTCCTATCACATCAATCGAAAATTTGAACATTTAATGTTAGATTAGGGGAGACTGACAAGTGACAATGAGATGGATGAAGTCGACGACCCCGGCCTGGTCAGCAATGGAGTGAGGCTAGGAGTCTAAAGCACATAAAGAGGGTGAAGGGTGGGGGGGTGAGAGTTGAGTAAGCGACTAATGGGGTGGGTCCGTGGGTGTTAGAGACTTAAGATTAAGATTGGAAGGTAGACTCCATATTTGTAAAATTTAGATTTGAATTTTAGTTTTTTGACAAAATAGTCGAATCAAATTAGAAAATCATATCAAATATGATCTTCACTTTGAATCCGTTCTGAATCAAACTCGTATTCGGATTATTTTTTCGAAGTTGGACTTAAATTTATGTTTTTCTCATATCCATTAAATCGACTTATTTTGCCTCGAATTAGATCAGATGTGCCTCGGGCTTGGATGTCATTCCCATCCCTAGTCTTGAGTTAGCATATAACTCTTTTTAATCAAATTTCTATGTGACGTTTTATCCCCAAAGGGGTTGGTCTAGATTTGGATATTGGAGATGCCAATATAAGCTCATGCTTCCCTAACATCTTCACTTTTTACATTACATGACATACTGCTTAAAACCATATGCTCCAAAGTTGGCATATAAGTTGTAGGGAAAGAGCGATTCTAGGTACCCAACCCCCAAACTGGGAACCGGATGTAGAATCAATCAAGCAGGTTCCTCATTTTTTTGGAACCAGAACCAGAATCAGAAGTTCCGATTCCACAATTTTGGGAACCCGAACGGTAACCGTAACCACTGGTTTTGGTTCCGATTTTGGGTGCCCACACCAACGGTACACTTTTTCGAATTTTCGTATTTGGTACTTATTTATTGTAAAAAATAAAACAACCACCATAACACTATGGGATTCATTTCAAGATTTATACACTATAAAACATCGTTTTATAGCTAATACCTACGAATTAAAGACAACAAAGTACATTCATTAAGATGTGACGCAAGTCTCGTTTGTCCATTTATTAGACAATATCAAAAATAATAAATCGAGCTAACCAATTGATGTGAAAGCAAACATAACAAATAACAACGGAAGGGAAAATATTTTTTTGGTTTTTTGTTTGCGCTTTATAGAAGATTGGATTTGAACATTTTATTATATAAAAGATTAATTCAAGAATTGGGTCTTCATCTTAGGTTATGACTTTTTTTTGGTCATAATCGGTTCTCAGTTCCAGTTCTAGGTTTTATTTTGGAAATTGGAACCGGAACCAGTGAGATAGGTTCCTTAATATTTATGAATTGGAGTTCAAACAGTTTGACCGGTTTCGATTCTGGAACTGGCCCCATTTGGCCGGTTCCAGGATACCCATCAAATATGTTCACCCTAATACATAGAGCTCATAGTAGTAGAAGGGAACAAAATGGTTAAATTACTTCTAGCACAGCTATATACTAGACCTAGCCAAATGGGTTATTCGGTTCGGGTACAGGTCGGGTCAAGTTCGGGTCGGGTCTTTTTCGGGTTAAGTGACATTTCGGGTCGTTTCGGTTTGGGTCGGGTATGGTTCGGGTCGGGTCGATTTCGAGTCAACCAATTTTTGGTGAAACACGCTTGTCATGCCAAAATAAGCAACTTTGTTGAAAATTTCGGGTGGGGTATGGTTCGGGTCGGGTCAATTTGGATTTCGGGTCCACTTTCGGGTGAGCATATTTCGGGTGTCGGGTCGGGTATGGTCCGGGTCATTTGGTTCGGGTTTCGGATCTTAGGTCAGTTTTGCCAGGTCTACTATATACAATGGATGCGTGATATGCATAGAGGGCACAGTTGTGCCACATGGCATGTAGCCCCTATGCCATATTTCTGTCTAAGTCTTCTTCTTTTGCCCTGTTGCTTGGCTCGCCCTTGCTGAATTTGGCACTCCCTTGCTAGATTTGTCACTCCCTCTTAGTTAGGCTTCAAAATGGGTTGGGATTTGCTCCAAGTAGACTTTTTCTCTCATTTATATTACAAAACATAAAACACCATTAATTAACTAATTTAGAGGTTATTTGTGAGCTACATGAAAGTCGAAACTTTGCTCGATTGAGATTCGAAAAATCCTCCAATACTCACCAAAAATTTCCTTTCATAGCACCGTCACACAATTCATTTCCAGCAAACGTGCCTTTATTCCAGTTTGGTGACTTGTGACTTGCTCTTCTAATTTGCCAATTGGGTTGATACACAATTAATTCAAAACATTGGGTTTTATTATGCCCTAATTTGCTGCATTGAATACACTTAGGCTGATTACCACCTCGTCTTGCCTTCATCGACATGCTGGCTTTCAACACAGATGCTTCTATGAATGGTTTACCCTTAACTCCTTGCGTGAATTGTGGTTGTTGTTCCTCCTTGATTACCACTGGATAGACCTCGTTCAGATCTGGCAATCAAGGGCTCGGTTGCAACTATACTTGATCTGATCGTGTTGTATTTCTGTGTGTCGAGGCCCATAAAAAAATGGTGAACTTTCTCTTGTTCAAAGGTAACAATGGCATTCCTCACTCCCCGCACTTGCATCCTCACTTGATCTTGATAAGAGGTGAGCTTATCCCACAACTCTCTTAGTTTGGTGAAATACACTGTAACAGTTAAGAGTCCCTTGACTCATCAGATTTCCATTTTCAATTGATGGATTCTAATGGACTTCCCTCACGGGTACGTTTCCTCTAGATCCTCCCAGATTGCCTTAGTTGCATCTGCATAGGCAACCGATCCCTTCAACTTCTTGTCAGTTACATTGCTAACCATGCTATAACCATGAAATTGCACCGCTCCTAAGCATGAGCTTCTGGGCAGTGTTTTCTAGTCTTTTCAAATCTCCATTGACAAACCAAAGTTTGTTCTTACACCTCAACACATTTATACCAGTCTAGACCAATTCCACAATCAAGGGCAGAGTCACTAAGGTGCAAGCGGTGTCAATTGACACCCCATCTTTTGGGGGGGGGGGGGAATTAAATGTAGGATATTCTGATGCAAAAAAAAAACAAAACAAATTGATATATATTAATTAGTTCCTATGTATTTCATAAAGATGTTGACAGTAAAGTAGTTGGGTGCTTAATGCTGTGTATGGGAGGTTGTGTGTTTGATTCCTTGTAGATGCACCTTTTTTGTTTTTTTTTTGAATTTTTGTGAGTTCACTTTACCTTTCCTTTGTTTTTCTTTCTCGGTTTGCACTGCCCATACAGTCGCATGCACGCTAAACGACATAGCCCCACGCTCCCACCCCCGACCTCTCACTCTCTCTCTCTCTCTTTCTCTCTCTCTCTCTCTGCCCAGTTGCCTCGCCGATCGCCACCTTCCGCCGCCACTAGTGGCCACCCACTGGACCGCCGCCGCAGCCTCGACCGCTCTAGCAATCCAGCCTCCTCCTAGGCTCCTCCTAATTCTAAATTTGAGGTAAATCCCAAAAATCCCCAATTTTCATTTTTAATTTTGTTATTTTGTAAATAATTTGTTTACTTTACTGATTTTAGTTAGATTCATGTTAAATAATTGATTAACTTAGTGATTTACTCATGATTCATGAATTCAAAAACGAAAATTTTTACCTAGTTGTCTTCTTTGTTACTTAAGTCATTTTTCAATTTATGAATCATGACTAAGAGTACCTAAAATTAGTAAATCACTAAGTGACAAATTTGAGGATTTTTTGGATTTACCTCAAATTTGGAATTAGAAGGAGCCTAGGTGGAGGCTAGATTGCTTAAGCGGCCGTCCGATGGGCGGCCACTAGTGGCAACAGAAGGTGGCAACCGACGAGGCAACTAGGCAGAGAGAGGGAGGGAGAGTTCAGGGGTGGGCAGGGGGTTCTGTCGTTCAGCATGCGTGCAACTGTCTGGGCAGTGCAAACCGAGAAAGAAAAATAGAGGAAAGGAAAAGTGAACTCGCAAAAATTCAAAAAAATAAAAAGAAGGCGCGGCCTCGAGGAGTCGAGCATACAACCTCCCATACATAACATTAAGCACCCAACCACTCTGCTATCAGCATCTTTATAAAATAGATAGGAACTAATTAATATATATATATATATATATATATATGTTTTTTTGTTTTTGCACCAGAATATCCTACATTTATTTTTTTTTCCTAAAACGTTGGGTGTCAATTGACACCCCTTGGACCTTAGTAGCTCCGCTCTTGTGGGTATTACAAATGCATAGAGTCAAGCTTTACAAAGAAGAGACCAAGATATTGATAATGCTATATCTCTCCTTATTATTGCTAAGAGATGGCTACAAATAACTAGTGATCAAGGATGGGAAGATTTGCTTGATAAAGTTTCTTCATTTTGAGTGAAATATGATATTGAGATTCCTGACATGGATGACTTACATATTATTCGAGGAAAATCCAAGAATAGAGTTTCCAAGATTACAAATGAGCATTACTATCGCATTGATGTATTCTACACAATTCTTGATATGCAAATGCAAGAATTTAATAGTTGTTTTCTTAAGACGACCACTCATTTGCTTCTTTGGGTGGCTTGTTTGAATCCTAGTGACTCATTCTCTAACTTTGACAAGACGAAGAAACAAATAATGGTTCAACTATATCCAGATGATTTTGATGACTTGGCCATTGAGGCACCTGCTTGTGAACTTGATACTTTCATTGCTAATGTAGCCGATGATGTGAGGTTGTCCAACATTTCGGGACTTACTGAGCTTTCTAGGAAGTTGGTTCAAACAAAGAAGCGTTTGAGCTTTCCCCACCTACATCAACTTCTGAAGCTGACATCGATTTTATCGGTTTTCACGGCAATTGCTGAAAGAGTATTCTTTGCGATGGAGTTCATTAAGACCAAATTGCGTAACAAAATATCAGATGAATTTTTAAATGATACTATTGTTACTTATTTTGAGATTGATCTTTTTAAAAGTCTGTCGAATGACAATATCATGCTTTACTTTCAAAACATAAGATCTCATTGATGACAACTTTCTTTTTTCTTTTTTTTTGGTTTAAATGAGCCGCGAAGATAGTACAATACAATGGAGGGAGGGAAATCGAACCAGAGACCTAATATACTCAGGACCTCAATCTGAACCACTTGGCTAAGATCTCATCGGTTCGAGGACAACTTTCTTGAATGTATTAAATGCGCACCTCATTTTTAGAACTATTAAAGTTTATATTATGTGTATTATTAATCTCGACACCCCTTACTTTGAATCCTGACTCCGCCCCTATCCACAATTATCTCCATTAGCCAGTGCAATAACACATCTAGGAGGATTAGCACTGCTTAGGTAATAAGCTGACTACAGGTCATTGATGTCAAAGGGGTTTTGGTTTTGGTTTTTCTTTTTGTCACCCATGGATGGATGGAAAAGATGAACAACTAAAAAAACAACATTTGGCAAGGAAGAAGGAAAAAATGGGGAAAGCATTTAGTGCTCTAATACCAAAAAAATTTGACGTGATTAGGAGAGAATTGTTTCTCCTCAGCCCTCTCCATAGCTGGTAGCAGGTGAACTTTTATTTATATACTCGAAAGAAAATAAAACTTACGATAGAGTTGGGTAACTAAATACAAAAGATATAATGTGGAAGGTGTTTGTTTCCTACCTAAGTAAAGATAAAGATTACTTTCCTATACAAAGTAGAATTACATTAAAACAAGCCAATCGACGTTACACGCTAATGGTTTTCCATCCTCAACTCGTCTCTCTCAAGAGAATATATAGCTTCATCTTCAAATATAATGACTATCACGAATTAATCAGTACTTTGCAACTTCCTCCATAATGTCAACTGTGTTTCTTCCTTCAACACATTGTATTTTATTTTTTAGAGTAATTAAAAGTCAAATGGATAAAGCTTAAATTTGTCCTTTCCGTCGTCTTCAATCTACTTATCATCACACAAACTCAGTAGCTCAGTCACTTCAAGCTGAAAGTCCAAGTCTGCATCAAACAGCGAGATCTCAATGAAAGGAACACAACTAATTTTTTTCTTTTTTGGAACAAAAAAAAACCCCACACCGAATTGACATGATTTGACTCCTCTATGCACCTCCTCCACGAACACATTTGTAATACATGAACAGGCCCATGTTTGCATCAAAGAGTGAGATCTCATTGGAAGGAACACACCATTCCTTAAAAAAGTAGACACAATGACCTCAACTCAAGTTACAAACCGATATCAAATTTGTCCAGGGAATGAAATAGAACAAACTTAATTTTTGGCTTGTACATGAATTCACCGGCCTAAATACATCTCTTTTAATTCAAAGATAATGGAACCTCAACCTGGAACATGTCCACCCAATAGGAGTCGAAAGAGTGGCTATGACCTCCCGAGTGGTTATTACTATGTTGGAAAATATATCAAATTTCACACACAAAAGTAATATGATGTAAGAACAATGTATTTTGATTAGGTCTAAAAAGAGGGTTAGTTCTAAAGAGGGTTGTTCTATTTTGATCACGTGACCCCAATGATCTATAAGTAAGAAACTCTAGCCAAGATGTAAAATGGTGCAACCCTATTTGAGCCAATCAGGATCTGACATGAAATTTCTGAAAACTAGTATAACACAGCGAACAATAATATTATCCAGTCGAGGATTCAGAAATTGTAGATATGGTGTCCATCTTTTATTTTTGTCGAATTTAATCATATCAATTAATCTATTTTTTTTGGTGTCCATGCAAAAACTTGACCAACTTTTTCAGCTAATAGTGTCAGCAGATATTGGGTATGTTTGGCAAACAGCTATTTGAAGAATTTTTTAGTCAAAAAGAGCTTTTTTGACTAAAATTAGCTGTTGGACTAAGTTAAAAAGCTAATCTGAGTGTTTGGTGAAAGAGCTTTTTAGAATAGCTTTTTGGAAGAGCTTTTTGAAGAATTAGCTTTTTATCTCACAACTTTGTCAGAAACAGCTAATTTTATCAAACAGTTTTTCAACAAACAGCTAATTCAAAAATCTAATAAAAATAGCTAACTCAAACAGCTAACAACTAACAGCTAACAGCTAACAACTAACAGCTATTTGCCAAACATGATCATTGTTACGCCTAAGTATGGGTATAAGCGTGGCCTCAAATTGTCATGTTCAAATTGTTTATTCAAAAGCCGAGCGTATTGTATTTGATTGGCCCAATCAACAGGCCCAACTTGGCTTATCATGTTCAAGCACCGATTTTGCCTTGTGAAATGTGAGCACGCTCATAGTGCCATCAACGGATTATCCGTGACAAGGGCCACGAGCCGTGGCTGAGGCAACCCTTTGCATGCTTCATTTTTTGTGCGACGATTTTTGGAGATTGCTGGCTATTATTCTCGGACATCATTGCTAGTGTTTAAGTCTATACATTATTAAGGGCATTGATTTCTATCAAATTTATATACCATTATCATCCTTTCTATGAGGCTTCATTTGGATGATTTATGGCTATGGATAATTATTTGGATGAATAATGACTTAACACATGATTTTCATCTCCCTTAGTGTAATAGTTACTTTCCGGATCACAGCTTGGCATATCATGTTCAAGCAGCGATTTTGGCTTGTGAAATGTAAGCAAGCTCATAGTGCCATCGACGGACTAACCGTGACAAGGGCCATGAGCCGTGGTGGAGGCAACCCTTTGCGTGCTTAATTTTTTTTTTTTTGACAATTTTTGGAGATTGCTAGCTATTATTCTCGGACATCATTGCTAGTCTTCAAGATTATGCATGACTAAGGGCATTGATCTCTACCAAATTTATGCACCATTATCATCCTTTCTATAAGGCTTTCATTGGACGATTTATGGCTATGGATAATTTTTTGGCTGAATAATGACTCAACTCTTGATTTTTATCTCCCTTAGTGTAATAGTTACATTCTGGATCCTACAAATTGGGTGTTTTAGTTTAGGCATTTTGTATGGTGTGGCATTTGTGGCATTCGAGAGTGTCTTTAAGCATGTCTCTTGCATGACCATTTATGGGGCGTTTGCGAGTCAAATTTTGCCTCTTCTAGTCCACATTTTCTTGAGTGAGAGTTTGATAGGTTTTATTATTTTGATCTTGTTGTTGGTTTAAGATCGTTACTTTCTTTTGTATTGATTTCCTTTGACTCACCTTTGAGATCATTTTGTATTCACTTATATCATAGTGGATCTTTGTGTCATTATTGTTGCCCGTGATTTTCTCCCGATTGGGTTTCCACGTAAAAATCTTGTATCCACTATTGTCTTGATCTTGATCTCGATTTTCTCGAATATCTATATCTTTCTACTCTTCTGCATCTATTACACTCGAATTTGATTAAGTATTTTTCCTAACACTAGGGCTGGCAAATTCAAGTCCAAGACAATTTGGGTGCAGACAAATCGAAGATTCAGACAAAAATTTCATACCATGACCCTATCTGAATTATAAATCGAACACTCTAGCCAGAACCGGACCCGGAGCCAAATGCCCGATGTTCGAACCCAATTGTCCCAATGTTCAAATTGCTGATATGATTTTTGGACATTCTGACTAAAATTTTATGTGACCGAACTCGAACTCGATTTTTCAATGTGTAAACCCGAATGTTGAAGTTGTTTTTATAAAATTTTCTAAAAAATCTGGACCAAAATTACATATAAACCTAGTTGTTTGATGTTTGAACCTAGTTATTTGATTATCCGAACCCAAAATGGTTCAAAAACTTGGACAACGAGACCTAAACCCAACCTAGATTTAAATTTGGACATAACTGATTGTCTAAATTTTAATTTTGGACGAAAACTTAATGATAATACATAGGTTTTTCAGACTGGACAAATTTGAAAAATTAAAGACTAAAGAATAAAAACAGTAACAAACTTACCTCATATGTCAAGGGTAAATGACACTAATTCTTATATTATGCTCCTATATTAATTATGAATCTATAGTAAATGTTTCTTTAAACATGTCCTAGCCCATTTGTCTACTGAATACACTCACCACTAGTCTTGGCCCAATTAAAACCATAAAAAAATTAAAGACAGAAAGATTAAAAAATATAGAAAAACCCTATGGGTTTTACATCATAGCATCATCAATAAAATTCCACGACAGTAACAGCCATTTCTCCAATCTCCATCGTTTCATTCACGAACCACTAGCTTATGATTTAATGTCCTACAAGGCTAAAACATAATTTCTAAGAGTGTTAGGAAATTAGAGCAAAGTAATAGCGGAAGCAATAGGATGAAACAGATATTCATAAACTTAAAGCGATAATAAAAACAAAGCATCGACACACAAGATTTATGTAGAAACCCAACGCGGGGAAAAAACCACGGATAGTGACGAGCACAATCAATCCACTATATGAGCAGGGAGAGTACAAAATGATCACAATCACAACAAGTGATTCAATCTAATAGCAGAATTACAACCTCTCTTGTAATCTCTCTCAAAGTCTCTCCACCTCTCAATGTGTTTAGGGATTCAGGAGTTTGAAGTCTGAATCAGTGATTTTAGATCCTAGACAGGGCCCCTTTATATGGGGTCTAGAAGTTCAGGGTTTTTCCCCTAGAAGAAAACCCTAGCCGCTAAGAAGATTGCACGCTGAAGCAAACCCTAGCCGCCAGAGAAAACCAACGCCCGAATTGAGCACGGTCACACCGTGCCACATGGCACGGCCAACCCGTGCCGTTTTTCTGTCCTCCTTCAACGTTTCGCTCCTTCGGCCTGACATGTCTATGTCATCTAGCACGGTCCCACCGTACCAATTCTTGGATTTTGGGCCACGAAACCCAACAAAGAGTAAATTAGCGAGGAAACATCTCCTAAAGAAAAGAAAAAGAGAAACAAAGTTATTATAGGTCGATCGAGCACACAAGCCATAGTGAGTCGAGCACTAGTCGGTGAAATTCAGGCTTGGCGAGCTACAAGCTAAGCTTGAGCTCAACCTAAGCTTGAGCTCAGCCAAAGAGGGACGAGCTGAGTTTCAAGTTTGGCAAGCTTGAGCTCGGCATGGCTCATTTCCAACCCTACATAAACAACTATATGAATGACATCATCCATATCCAAACTGCTGAGGTCCAATTATATTCTAATCCATCTTATCTCTATTGATTCAAAGTATGAAAACAAAATATTCATTGAATGCAGATGAAGTGATCATTTGAGTAAAAGACGTTCCAAGTTTTGTTGTCCTCATGCACAGAGTTAAGTAGAAACCAATTTTGTTGGTACTAGAAATTTGAAAGCATAAGGGATGAGACATTGTAGGACAAAATCATATTGACTTAGGTTCCACTCGTATGAAATATGTTGTACTTTGGTAGTAGATGTCACAATTGGAAAATCCCTTTGAACCAGCCGAAAGAAAAAAGCTGCACCACATCAATGCAGTAAATACACGTACTACTGCAATGTAGTAGCATTACAGAAGTGGTCTACTGTAAGAAGGAAGCCACAAGTACAACAGCTAGGTCGTCAAAAGTTACAGCCTCCATATTCGAGCACAACAAGAAGATTAGCTTCCACTATTATTAGTATGCATGCCCTCATTCAATTCATTGATCCATGGAATGTGACCACCTATTTTCTATGTTTTTTCCACTTTTTTTTTTAGTCTTGTTTGGTTGTGTATTGGCTACGTTATTCCTGTTGGACATGTTGATGTAACGTCCACTTCGTGTTTGACGCTGTATGCGATGAAATGATGAAAATGGAGGCAGATACCAGGTTTTTAGCTGCTAATGCATGTCAATTAGGGAAATGGCCTATAATCAATTGAGACAAGGATTGATTTTGCATTTTTCATTATAATTATGATGTGAAGATTTTTTTAAAAAATTGTAAGGGTAGAAGAACTTTGATTTATTACCGTATCGTCTATTATAGCTGGGTACCGGATTAGTTCAGGTTGACCCATTTACTAAACGGATGAATTTTGTGTCAACCTTTCAAGTAGTTTAGATCTACTCAAAATTGAAAAATAGCATGTTTTCAAGCTAAACAGTCAACTCGTGTAGACTTTGGTCAAAATCGGTTCGATTTGTATCGGGTTTGGGTTTCTCTCAGAAACTTCAGGTGAGGTTCGGATCCGGTTATCGTCTCGGGTCAGACTTTCCCAACTCTACTATCTATCACTTACTGAACCATTATCAGTTGGAAAAACAGTACAAGCTACAATTCGGTTTCCCATCGGCCAATACTACTCTGTACTGAACGGTCCTAGCATGTACGAAATGAGTCCAGTACAACGGTTGCAGAAAATTTTAAAATATTTGAAATTCTTATGGTCTAGACTTTAAATTGTACGAGCCTGGTGTAACAGTACTCAGATATGGCATGTCTCATAACAGTTTAAAAGAAGGGTCTAATGCCCCACACGATATTTATAACTGTAGGAATAGTTAGAGCTAACTTGGATGCGGAAATACATTGTCGGTAATAGTCCACAATAATAAGAATACCAGTCTTCGTCAATCAGAATACCAAGTGGCTACTAGAGTCGCTTTAATAATCACGCCCTAAACCCGAGAACTCAATGGATGGTGTTCTAGCCGTGAAGGAGAAGGTGAGAGAATATGGGAGATATATAATATTCGCGTCATCGCCTCATCTAGGCTAACCCCCTTAAACCTCTTTATATAGGTTAGGGGTAGCAAGGGTTGTCGCCCTAGGCGACCGAAGTGGCCATCGGGCCTAATCTCATTAGGCCCGTCTAACAGCTCCCACTCGGCCACTTAGGCCGTAAAACACGTATTCTCCATGTATCACAACTCCCCACACTTCATAGCAGGAATAGGACGTGCGACCAAAAATGACAAGTAGTGTTATATTAAGTTACCATCCAACTAACATAACACTTTCACGAAATACGATACCCCAAAACCATCCCAAAA